>OU824207.1:8402755-8962755 GCA_917499995.1 Ichneumon xanthorius | reverse complement strand
CACCTCCTCCACCTCCTCCACCTCCACCACCACCTCCTCCACCACCTCCTCCACCTCCTCCACCTTCATATCTGCCTCCATCTCAGCCACCCAGTCCTCCTCCAGCTACATACACTCCATCGCCACCACCGAGAGTTTCGACTCCAGCGCCTACGTATTTGCCGCCCTATACACCAGTCTCTCAGTATCCAAGCGCCTCAAGTTCAGCATCCGCCAGTTCTTCTGCATCATCCGTCTCAACGTACCCCGCACAGTCATCAACTGCGACGTACGCACCCGCGCCAAGTTATCCCTCGTCAACATACGCACCGAATTACCCCTCGTCAACGTACGCGCCGAGTTACCCCTCGTCAACGGCAACTCCGGGCTACAGCTATCCGTCGCCTGCGCCATCGGTTGTCATTCCCCGTCCCACCCAAACTTCGACACAAGGGTCGAGCACTTACTATCAGAGTTCTGTCTCTCAGTCTCAAGGGAGCTACAACTATCCGTCGCCGACGCCGGGTTAGTGTCCAAATGACTGCATTGGTGTTTTTTTCTTTTTGATTCTCCCGCAAAACCCGATGGAGATAATTCGGAGGAAAGTATAAGCCGAGGATTCGAAGATAATTTTCCCGTAGATCAGCAATAATTTTTTGAAATGCAAATATCAATATCTAATCCTTTGAAGTATTTTGAAATGCAAATATCAATATCAAATTTTTTGAAGTATTTTGAAATGCAAATATCAGTATATTATTTTTTGAACTTTTTTGAAAAGTGAATATGAATATATTATTTTTTGAACTTTTTTGAAAAGTGAATATGAATATATAATTTTTTGAACTTTTTTTAAATGCAATTATCCGTCGATCTTCGGTATATTTTTCCCCGTTCGATATTCCGGATTCCATGTGGTCGTGGTCGTCTCGATTGTCTCGTTCATCCTGCACTCGAATTTTAGCTCCCGCGCCACCGCCTCCGAGGCCCAGTCCGCCGCCGAGGCCCCAACCGACTCCGCCTCCGCAGCGTCCTGGAAATCAGTATCTTCCTCCTTCGAGGCCGTCGCAACAGCAGGACAGACGATACCTTCCGCCACGGGGATGAAGCGACGACTTGATTGCCGCAAACAAACACACAGACCTCTAGCGCAGCTTTGCGAGCTTTATGCACGACGGACGGTGTGGAACGGAGTGAAATCCCCGAAATTCGGCAGGCCGCTCTGTTCGCGATCGAAAAAAAATACTGTTTTGCTTATCGCAGAGAATAAACCAAAAAAATAAAAATACCGAGCCGAGCCGGAGCGCATTATTATATGAACAATATCGTTTTATTTATTATAATATTTTTTTACATCCACTCTCTCTGCCTTACAGTTAACTAACAACTATAAGACTAACGTGACTACAATGCGTATCACAGCAGTTTTTTTTTTCAGGTAGACATTCCCAATGTCAGTCTCGGTAGCTTAAAGACTATGCAAGTGTGTGACGTAAATTGTATTACTATACATTTTAATATACATATATGTACACCGAACGAGATAAATGTAGAGCGAAAAAAATTAAATAAAAGAAAATAAGAATTTACGCGGCCTGACAGATCTGTGAGTACGACTGAGGTACTCAGGAAAAAAAAGTGAAAAAGAAAAGATGACGTCTTTTTTTCCTGGTAAAATATATATAAATACGCGTAGACGAGTTAATGGGATGATACGAAGATGCGGGTGAACATTGTTTGAACATAAAACGATATGTTTAACATGAATCCGCGTTTAGTGTTACGAGTTTAGTATTGAAACCGTATTCCACATTGTTAGCGTGTTACATCTAACAGGGACAGGTCATTTTCTTCTCTACTTTATATGTATAATCGCCTCGACGGTCGAGTCCCAACAAATGCCCGGATTTATAGTGAAAAAAAAACCAAAAAAAAATTGTTTTTCTTTTTTATAATCCGATCGTTGAGCGAAAAGTATATCGAGGGAGATTTCCGTGTCGTTCGTTCGCTTTCCACCGTACAATCAGCATTGAATTCTCGAGAGATTGAGAAAAAAATTGCAAGTGCGCCGGAAGCGAAATCCGTGCTTAACTGCGGATAAACGGCCGATACGATTACTCGAGGAATCTTAAGTTTTCTCAGAATCGCCGGACGAAGTAACGCGGTCTTATAATCCACGATGAAATAATCGTACAAATTAGATATTCCCTGATACTCGAACGGATATCACAATTTCGTTAGTATTTATCGCGCGATAAACGACGAGTTTGAATCTCAATTGGCTTATAGGATATTAAATAACGAATGTTTTATGTACAACAAATAAACAAGATCGATCGATCGATCGAAAATAATTCGCCGTGACTACCCGCGTTAATTTTCGTAATTGGTCGTAGAAATAAAACAAATTTGGATACGCGCGGCGACAAAAAATATATACAAAAACAGACTCTGCGCTCGAGTCGAATTCCGTCCAGGGACTTTTTTTTAAATCTTGGATTCTTCGGCTCATTCCTCTCCGCTCTCCGTCAATTTGTCGAGACAGTCGTAAGACTTCGACTGGCCGAGAAACCTGCAAGACGAAATACATTTTGTTATTCAAAGAGAATCGTAAAAAAAAGAGCTGATAGCCAAGCAGAAAAAAGTTGGAGTCTTCCACGTTTACCCCTTTGAAGCACGGTGTATCGCAAGTGATACACCTCTTTGAAATCAGAAAAAATGCGTTAAGGATGCATCACACATACATTCCGAACCCAAAGTTCAATTCGATAAAAATTTGAGTACGTTCACGATATGCCAAAAATCCGAAAAAAATATGTCATATTAATAAACCGAGGCGTTTCATTTTGCTTCACAAAGAATTCCTTGGATTTTAGAACTTCCTTTTTAGAACTTCCTTATATTTCAAAATTGATTTTTTTCGAAAATTTGAAAATTCTGAAAAAATTCATGTGGCTAGGTAATCAATGAATTCATTTAAAAAGTAAAAAAAAAGGTTTACTAATTATTTGGTGAAAATTTTTTTTTAGCAATTTGTTAATAACTTTTTGACATTATTACGTAAAATCAATGTTCTTGACACCTTTAATACAGTTGATTTTTTAAAGATTTTTATGCCACGATGAAGGTGAACAAATTCTAATCAAACATCACTTTTGACTGGGAACGTGTGAAACATCCTTAAAAATCAACCCATGTATTTGAAACTTCATACTTAGAAAAAAAAGTATGCTTCAAAGGGTTAAAACCAAGCGATCTCAGCCATCCGCAAATTCGCACGAGAAGCTTCCTCAGTGAGGAGAGTTAGGAGCAAGTAAAAAGTTCGTTAAGAAACAAAAAGCAAAGCGCGAACTAACCCATTGCCAAAAAAGCTAATCATTATGATCGTCTGTTCAACAACCGTTTGTGAGTGGGATCTCGTCGTCCCACGTGGAGTATGAGTTTTCCGGGTTTGGCAGCCTTGAAGAATTGCAAAGCTTTCGCGTGCGTGAGTCCATCCATCGGTTGTCCGTTGATGGCGAGTATTTCGTCGCCGGCCCGAAGAGTTCCCTCCTCGGCGGCTTGTCCGCCGGTCATGATTTCCTTGACGAATATTCCCATGCTCCCCTTGACGGTGTCCGAGCCGCCGACGATCGAGAACCCGAGTTTCTTCGTCGCTCCCTTCTCGAGCGTCACCGTCAGCAGATCCATCGAAAGACTCGTCGCCCTTCTCGGACGCGCAGCCGGCGTCGAGTTTCTCTTTCTCATAACTTGAAACTTCCTCATCCCGGTTATTTTGGCATTAAGCTCGTTTCCCTGCGCCTCGACGTTCGCGTTGATCGCCACGCTCTTGCCGTCCTTGGTCAACGCGCCGACGACCCGGCAGTTCGGCGGATCCTCCTCCATGGGGCAAGGACCCTCGACGGCTTTCTCCGAGCGACCTCCGGACGACGCTCCGTTCAGAGTCCAAACCTCGGAGTCGCTTCGGGTCCGCGAAATCGGTTCGCCCCAAGTGTCTCCCAGTTCGCCACCGAAGTTCAAGCTCGGTTCTCTGGCGATCTGCAGCTCGACGATGCCCTGACAATTTTTGAGAGCGTTTCTCGCCTCGACGACCGACATGCCTCGGAGTCTTCGTCCGGAGACCCGGACGACCTCGTCGCCGACGCGGATCTGCTTGGACCTCGCGGCCTCGCCCGTCGCCTCCAGCCTGGAGACGACGTAGAAAGGCCTCACGGCTTCGCGCTTCTCCACGGAAATTCCGAGGCTTCCGGCTCGTTCGACCGAGAGCTTCATCGTCTTCAATTCCCGACGGACCAGTGTCTTGCTCGAGGAGGCGGGCGGCGGAGGAGCGGCCGGAGACGCGAAGACCGGACGCTTCACGGGGTTGACCGGAGTCGTTCCGTCGACCCCGTCTGACTCCATGTTCGAGCGGGATCTCTTCGGGCTGTAATACTGTACGTAGTTGAACGGCACCGTCGAGCGTATCTTCGACGACGGAGGACTGTCCTTGCTCGGCGAGGCTGCGTTCTCCAGGAGATTGAGGACGCTCGCGTTAGAGACTTTTCTTCCCTTCGTCGCTACTTGGGTTCTTCGATCCTTCTGCAGATTCTGAAGCTTCACACGCTGAGCCAGTGGCATCGCGTCCTCGTCACGTTGAATCTCACGCTTGATCGGCGTTCTCTGAAGGTCCCTCTTGACGATTAATCTCGCTTCGGGATTGGCTTCGAATTTTTTTATCGTACGATTATTGCACGTCGGGGTCGTCGTCGGGTTGACCTTTGGAGTATCGTTGTTGGCTCGCTGAGAGCAAGCCGTGTAACGGAAGTTTGAAAAGTCCTCGAAAGTCTCCTCGTTGCAGCTGTCCGTTTCGTCGTCGGACATCAGGGTGGTTTCCGTTCTTATCGACTCGTCGAACGTGCTGTTGGCCGCGTCCTCGTTCGCGCTCTCGGCCGCGCTCTCGACGCGCGCCGGCTCGGCCCTCTCGCACTCCGCGATCGTGCCTCTCGCGTCACGCTTCTTCGGCGTGCTCACCGGAAGCGACAAATCTATGCCCTGGTAGTCGTCCGAAGTTATGGAGAAACTTCGATGCTTCGACATTCCCGCGATCGCCTTCTCGCTGTCCGGTGAATCCGCACCCGCTCTGGTGCTGTCCGAGTCGTAACCGCTCTCGTCGCAACCCAACCGCAGGGTACACATCAGCTCGTCCAAACCCGAACCTATGAACGATCTTCGTTGCTCGGTTCTGAAAAAATAAAATAAATAGGAAATTAAATTCAATTATTACCGATTAACGAATCGAGCACCCTGGGGCTGAATATTCACCAACGAGTCGACTACGATTCATATATAAGTAAAACAATTGATTTTAAATTAATATAAAAAATGAATTGATGGAAGAATGGATGAGTAGAAGAATGGGTGGATGAGTAAAATGGATGAAAAATGTAAAATAGATGGATACATAAAATGGATGACAAATGAATGAAAAATGCATGAAAAATTTATGGAAAATGAAAGAAAAATTTTAAAATGTATGAATAATGGAAAAATGGATGGATGGACTTTTTTTCTATTGACAAAACTTTGAAATGTGACGCTCAAATTAATGCTGATTGTGCAGTCTCTTCCGAACTCACCTCTCGTGTTCTCCGTTAGCCGTTCTGAGGCTGAACAAATTTCTCTTGACGTTCGACCTGCCGCTGTCCTGAGTGCGGCTGGAGGAGTCGCTCTTGTTGAGATCGACGCTGCTCGCGGTTCTCTCCTCCTGCGCATTGCTCGCGTCGTTCTGCAGGACGTTCTCAGCTTTGTCCAAGGTATCGCGCGCGAAGCTCATGCCCTCCTGAGTCTTTAGGATCTCCTGGTTCGTCAGTATGTAGTCGAACACTCGTTGCTGCTCCTGAAAGCTCTGAATCGTACGACTCAGATGATTCTTCTTGTCCTCGAGGCTCTCGGTACTCGTCTGTGAGGACAGCCTGAACGGCGCGTAATTTCTCAGCGTTCCCTCGCTAAGGGCCTTGTCCATCGCGTAGTGACTCAGGCTCGTCAGATCGTCCTCCTCCTCGATCGTCACGCTCCTCGATGTAACGTCCCCGTTTCCGGTACCAACGTTACCCCGGTCGCTCGCCCTGAAGAGATTTCGCAATGATTCCACCCGCGATATTCGCTTCGGCTTCGCGGCACTCGACGATCCTTCCGTGCGGGACTGCAATCAAACGAATTACATTTTTAATAAACATTTCATTTCTAATATAATATTTCTTTATAAATGCATGTCGACCCGTTCTAGATTATAGGAAGCCACTATATCTCAATTCCAAAAATCAAGCTCTCAATAACATAAAAACTACGTCAGCAAAATAACCCACTTCACAACCCCCCCAAACCAAATGCTATACTTTATCACGAAAAAATAGACAATCACAGAAAGAATAAGAAGATTGTATGAACTGTGCGCGGCACCGTCTCGAATCCATCGTACCGCTATTTAGAAAGCTCCCAGGGAACAACGTTCCCGAAGACAAATTCCCGACACACTCTACTTTTGAAATAATATATAATATTTATTTGAATATAATATTTTTATCGATTTTATCGTCTTTTCCGCAATCAAGGTTTTATTTTATATTTATGAAATATATGGGCTGACGGACCTCGGTCAATGGCCGAGTGAAATTAGCCATTTCCTGAGATTGCCTGATTAGCCTGAGAAAAATATATATATATAAAAAATTTATAAATCACACATGGGTACATGCAATACCATCGAACCATGCATTACTGAAGGAAATAAAGTGTATTTGCTACTGCTATAATATTTCATTTTTAATAATACTAATAATAATAGGACAAAAACAGAAAATTGAAAAAGCTGTTTTCTCAATGCAACCTTCCAATGTTGCAAGGGAGAACACCCATATTTATTGTGCAAAATAGTGATTAAAAAATTAGAGGGTTAAATGGTAATTTTACACACCTTATCCTTGTCCTCGGTCATGTCGCAGAGACTCTTTCGATTGGGGCTCCACCGTCTTCTCCGTCCGGAGACCGAGAGAAGTTCGGAGCTCTCCGATCTCTTGAGTTGGTCCCATCTTCGTCCAACCTTTCGCCCCCACGTTGAGATACCTGATCAGTAGGAAAATTTAAAATTAATCGTTAATAAATTATGAATAATTAAAATCTCTATGTCCCAAACCGAGTACTACGTACTGCGCAGACAACAGAATATAAGAGAAAGACCTAATTATAAAAGAACTTGGGTAAAGCCTAATGAAAAACTTAATAAAAAAAACCTCATGATATTGCCAAACTTATATTTATTGTCACCAATTTAATTCTATCTGTTGTTAATAACAAGCCGGTTAGAAAAAATTGAAATGAATTATTTTCTTTCGAGCAGTAAAAGGAGGCGTCAATGAAGCATCAATATCAATATCAATAAAAAAAATAAGTGATGAAAACGGGACATCCTCGACGGAGCAGAAAATACATAAATCTCGTTGTTTTATCAGTTTTTCCCCGTTCGTGCTTACTCATGCTTATCGGGACGGGGTTTTTTTAATTAACTGAGTTTTCTCGCTAATTATAACAATGCATGACGCCCTCCTTATCCTACGTGACAAATCGTCGTGACGATCGACTGGCGCCATTCGATATCGCTCGGACTCCGCTTCGCGTAATTTCCTCTCGATATCCAGCTCGCGATTCGAGACGATACGAAGTGGCGCCGACGAACACTTTTCAGGAAATCGTTATCGACGTTTTCGTACCTTTGCGCGCGGAAAAAGAGGATAACGGCGCGGCCATAGCGTTCTCCGATTCGCTACCAACGTCATTTCTCGATCTCGGCGAACGCCTGGCGTCGTTGATTCTCGCCGACGCTTCGTCGGCCGACTCGGTGTGGTCTTCGCCGGTTCTCGTGGCCGACACAGCTCCGTCCTGGGGAATCGGCGTCGCCGATACCAGCTGCGGACTCGTGCTGGGTCGCTTGAACAGACGCATCTTTTCCTCTCTGAAAAAAGATAAACAATTTTATTAATTGACGCAAACAAATTGACTAAAAAATCGATCGAATTGAAATTTTTTTCAAAAATTGGTAGAATTTAATTTTTTTTTCAAAAATCGGTCAAATAGACATTCTTTCTTCCAGGCATCATTTAAGGCCATATCGGATGTGTTTTTACCGCCAGTCACGAATATCTTATTCGAACTATTTGTCATATTTCGCACAGAAACCTCCAACAACGAAGAAAAAAAAAACAGATCCAATTTTTTGTATAGACCAAATGATTAAACGATCGGTAACTTGGGTTCGTTTATCGCCGTTTCACGATTTCATCGTCGAGATTGCGTAAAACAGTTCCCGGAATTCTCGGGAGCGAATTTATGATCGCACAGCGTTGCTGCAGTCGATAGATTATTATTAATCGCGCATAGTCGCCGTAGAGGGAAGAGACGCCGGCGTGAGATCGTCTGGGGCTTCCTTGAGAAGGTTGGGGCCCGGTGGTGAGCGGAGTAAATCGGCTCTGAAGTGTGAACCGAGTGGATATCGGTGCACGGAATAGTCGCACGGTGGCGGAGAGGCAAACCCGGAGAGATACAACTTTCTAGGCATTCCGTCGAATGTTTAGCAAGAACGCGCTTCCTACAACCCGAGCTCGTCCGAAGGTGGAGCAACAAGGCTTCTCCTCCAGCTGCGGATCTCTTTCGCTCGATCATCGACGGACGCGCGTTTCGCGTCCATCGCCTCTGGCTGACCTGTTCGGCTTTTACTGGACGAGAGACTTTTCAGGAAATTTTATTAAATCGGTCGAAATTTTTTTCCACGTATACAAAATTTCGCTACATTTTTTAAATACTTTCCAAAAGAGATTTATAATCTTCTTATTTTTATTAATTTTAATTAAGTATCGTTAACTAATGTCTACGAATAATTTAAGGGATTTTTTGTGCTTGCGTGTCGTGGCTGATTTAAGTTTATATTACATTTATTTTTACACGTTTGAAGTTTGGGGGGGGGGGGGGGGGGAGGGAATTAAAAAAAAAATACTTTAACACATTCTGTTCGGCTTTTACTGGACGAGAGACTTTTGACGAGATTTTATTAAATAGGTCGAAATTTTTTTTCATGTATACAAAATTTCGCTACATTTTTAAAATAATTACCAAAAGAGATTTATAATCTTCTCATTTTTATTACTTTTAATTTATTAATATTAATTTATTAATTTTAATTAAGTATTGTTAACTAATGTCTGCGAATCATTTAATGTATTTTTCGTGCTTGCGTGTCGCGGCTGATTTAATTTTATATTACTTTTATTTCTATGCTTTGAAAGTTGAAAGGCGGTGGAATTTTGATCGTCGGGGCAAATTGGTCATTAGATCGAGGAAGTAGTACAGGAAGTTCGGTACAGTTTGTTTGTGGACAGTTTCCAGAGTCCACGAAGTATGTACAGAAGCCGATAGGATTGCACCCGAGGCGATCGGCGGGCACGGCTTCCTTCTCCGTTCGATAGAGCATATGAGGATTAAAAAAAAAAATCGAACCGACCGACGACCTTCGCGATCGCGCACCAGACTCCGATCCGGCCTCCGCTGGACCGTGTCTTTCTCTCGTTCTTTCGCTACCGCCGTCGAGTTTCTGCTTTTTTAATACAGCGTAACAGTGGCTGCCAAATTAGTTCGCTTGTGCACGGTAAAAAAAAATGTTTTCCCTAATCATACAATTTTCTTTTTTCTTAATTTAGAAAAATTCTTCTTTTTATTTTAGAATTTCCTTTCCTCTTAATTTAACAATCCCTTTTTTCTTAATTTTACAATTCCGTTTTTTCTTAATTTTACAATTTCATTTTTTCTTCATTTTACAATTTCGTTTTTCCTAATTTTACAATTTCATTTTTTCCTAATTTAACAATTTCTCTTTTCTTAAATTTACGAATTCTTTTTTAGTTGAATTAAGAATTTCTTTCCCATTAATTTTACATTTTCGTCACATGAAAAAATGGTTCGTTGTAAAAACAAAAAAGTAAGAATCGTAAAATCATCGACGTAGTCCCTTCGATCTCGAGCCACCCGGTAGATAGACAGTAGAGCGTACCTCGCCGGCCAGCGATAGAGGAGCTGTGCGAAACCGAGCGAGATAGAACAGGGTGCGGAGTCTGTGCTGTGCGAAGGAACCAGGATAAAAGTTTCGCGAGCCGACTGGCTGCCTCGCCGGCTGGATAACTCTGCCCACGTGTGTTTCGACCTGAGGCCGTATAAGTGCATATCACTTACACCACCTACGGGTACCCGAAGTGCAGCGGACACTGCACGGCATGCTTGCTGCACTTTTTCTCCCCCCCCCCTCCGCCCCCCAGACGAAACTGCTGGAGCGCAAGGCTGCTAAGCGGATTCGCGAATAGCGTGACAATCACGCCAGATTAAGTTCGTAACGCAACACAAAAAAAAAACACAAAAATTGCAATCTTTCTCGTAATCAGACTTCATAGAAAAAGTTAATGAATGCTCGAATAATAATAATAATAATAATAATAATAATAATACTGATAATAATAATAATTTGTTACTGTAAGTTGGAGCTTGCAAATTAAATTGCAATAATTATGCAAAATTGTACAATTCATATATTATGTATTATGTATTATTATTAATATTAATATTAATATTAATATTATTTTTATTATTATTATTGTTATCACACGGAAGAAAGCCAAACTATTTTTGGTGAAAACATTTAGTACAAAAAATTTATTTAAAAAAATTCCCCTCACTAATTAGATTTCCGGAATGATTATTACAAGCTTTGGGATGTGAATATATTCGAGAAAAATTCAAATCAAGAGTCCCGAGGAGTTTCTATTTCCGTCACGATGGAAAGAGTTCTTCGAATGGGGAGCGCGCCGGGTCGCAGAGTGCGTCTAGTCAAAGTCAAGAGAGAAGTCGAGTCGAAAATTTAAAGACAGCTGAGCCCTGTGTTTTTGTGGGAGCCAACGATGGTCGGCTTCCGGCCCATCGAAGGCCACAAACACAGACACACACAGGGTTGAACATTTTTTGGTCCCACCTCGGGACTCATCTCTCGGATGATCGCTCGCGTGCCGCTTGCGATCGCTGCATCCCAGAATAGAAGCTGCATTCGGAGGCGCGAGAATCGTCTCTCTCGCTACTGTCTCGACGGGCGGAAGCTCCGACTTCCGGCTGACGTTATTTCCGTCGCCGTACCCGTTCAGCGAGCCGATGATGTGTTTCCAGCACTCTTTCGATTCCCGCTCATATTTCCTGCGAGGTGAGCTGGACGGGATGGAGGAAACGGTAGAAAAACTCGATTGGTTCAACACACATAACTTCCCCCCCTCCCTGGGGTGGGGGTGGGGGGGGGGGGGGGGGGTATGGACTCTTCTCCACTTGTGACGAGACTTTTTTCAATTTATTTTAGCGTCCAGCGAAGAATTGCTAAAAATTGTCCATTTTGCCCCGATGTTCCATTTTGCCCCCCTTTTCCTCCACACGAACCTTAGAGTGATTGGCGGTAGGAAAAAATCGCATTGGGTCGAACGCGAGGCGGATATGACAATAACTATGTTTAAAGCACTTAAGCGGTCAATCACTGTGCGCAGATTAGTATGCGTATCCGCGGAACATGCTCACACGTGTGTGTAAACTTGCAATAAATATGGATTCCCGTGTTTTCCACTTGAGATAAAACTTTTCTTCCATTTATTTTAACGTCCAGCGAAGAATTGGCAGAAATGGTCCATTTTGCCCCCCTTTTCCTCTACATAAATGTAACAGTGATTGGCGGTCGTAAGAAATCGCATTGGGTCGAACGCGACGCGGTTATGACAACTGTCTTTTTTTAATGCACTTAAACGGCCAATCACTGTGCGCAACCTAGTATGCGCGTCCGCGGAAGATACTCACGCGTGCGCGTGTGTAATCTCATAGTAAACTTTTATGCTAACTGAAACCCATGGGCAATATGGACTCTCGTGTTCTCCATTTGAGACGAGACGTTTTTTCAATTGCTTTTAACGTCCAGCGAAGAATTGCCAGAAATGGTCTATTTTGCCCCGCTGTTCATTTTGACCTCTTTTTCCTCTACACGAACCCTTACAGTGATCGGCAGTCGTAAGAAATCGCATTGGGTCGGACGCGACGCGGTTATGACAACAACTGTCTTTTTTTAATGCACTTAAGCGGCCAATCACTGTGCGCAACCTAGTATGCGTATCCGCGGAAGATCCTCACACGTGTGTGTAAGCTCATAGTAAACTCGTACGCTTAACCGAAGCCCCAGGGAGACCGATGGCTCACCCACTCCGGCGTAACGGTCCACAGGATCATAGGTGATGCGAGGTGCATTACAGTTACTCGCGTACTTGCCCATACTTTTGTAAAACTATCCTCTAGCCGGCTTGCAGTCTCCTCTCTACAGCCGATAGTCCTATCTCTCCGTCCGGCTCCCTGCACAGACGAGCCCCGAGCTAGGAACCGTTCGAGCCCGAGATTCGTAATTCGCGCATGATTGCCCGTGGCCGGCTTCCACTTGGAGAACCGTAACAGGCAAGACGTGCATGAAATTTCATTTTATCATTTTGTCCCGGTCGATATAACGCATTTCAATAGATGTGATATTAAGAAATAACTATCGAAGCACCTTGACTCGCAGTTCATGGTGCTCGATTTTTTAACCCCTTTTTCGGAGTCATTTTCTAATCGGAAAAACATTTTTTTAAATATAAAGTGCTCTACTTTAAATTCGTGAGAAAGTAAGCATTTTTTTTTTTACTTAAAACCGAAAGTTAATTTTCTAGCTTCGAGATTACATACTTTCATAAGCAAAAAAAAAAGTTACGATTACACACTAGCAGAGTCGAGAGTGTTTTGCATTTATTGTCAATGTACCGCAATACAAAGATAGGACATTAACACATAACTGCCGAATCACCTTGACTCACAGTTCATGGTGCTTGATTTTTTTATCCTTATTGTGGCCTCATTTTCTAATCGGAAATGCTTTTTAAAAAAATATAAACCGCTCTACCTTAAATTCGTGAGAAAGTAAGCATTTTTTTTCCTGACGATCGAAAGTTAATCTTCTCGCTTCGAGATTGCATACTTTCATGAGCAAGAAAAGGAAAAAAGTTACGATTATACAGTTTAGCAGAGTCGAGGGTGTTTTGCATTTATTGTCAATGTACCGCAATACAAAGATAGGACATTAAAACATAACTGTCGAATCACCTTGACTCACAGTTCATGGTGCTTGATTTTTTATCCTTAATTCAGAGCCATTTTCTAATCGGAAATGCATTTTTTTAAAACATAAACCGCTCCACCTTAAATTCGTGAGAAAGTAAGAATGTTTTTTTTTTTCTCAAGATCGAAAGTTAATTTTCTCACTTCGTGATTACATACTTTCATGAGCAAGAAAGGAAAAAACGTTAAGATTGCACGCTTTAGCAGAGTCGAGTATGTTTTGTATTTATTGTTAAAGTGTCGATAAGAGGACCGTTTAAAAGTCGGTCATAGAATGCATGATAATTATTATCGGGTAGGGAGCAGTAGTAAGGGGTGCACTATGGAGACCCCCCACTCCCATCCCCACTCCTATCCCCACTCCTCGGGCCCGGTCGGACCGCGCCCGGTCGGACCGCGCCCGGAGGTGCGTGTGATAGAGAGGGGGGACGGGAGCGTGTGCGGAAGTCTCCATAGTGCACCCCGCTTTTTTAATTTTTTTATTTTATTATGCACAGAGTTACATATTTCTTAAAGCTAGGTTTCATGTACAACTTAGATCGATGAATTCAATACGGTTATATACGGAGCCCAAATATCGCAGCCCTAGACCCTTTTTTTCACAATGTTCTGCTATTTCGTCGAACACTTCGTCATTATAGTTCAGAAAGAAGCTAACCCTTAGGGGCATGAAGACACTGAAATCCAAACCTATATCGGCAATCACTTGTCTCCCGTGCTTGGTGTTGCCCATCCTCATTCTTGAGATTCTATATATTTTCTGAAGTTCCAGTTCCGCAATCCTTTTATATGGTAGGTGGGACGGTACGCGACCGGTTTCATTGAGCTTCGACAATTTTTTCAAATACATAATTCACTTTACGGGTTGACAACGAAAAGAAGAAGATCTTTGAAGTGGGACCTCGTTAAGGTAACGCTGGAGTTTTTTAACGTTCCGTAGAGCGCACTGAGCGCCTCTGAGCTTCGTCTCTAGGGAAGAATGCCACGAACACACTTTAACCTTCTTCGACGGCGGAACATCGAGATCTGGACAATCGGCGCGTTCGTTCAAGTTTATGAATTTGCGTCCTATGGCCTGTTCTAAGATTTGTACAGTGTCCTCACCTACCGCGTACAGTCGAGATTGTTCGCCAACACTTTTCGCAATTTCGCGTAATTCTTGATACAGTTCAGCGAGTTCGATGCCGCCCCCACACGACCAGCCTTCGAACCAGTGTAGACCGTGGATGTACTCAGTCCGCCAATTATTTCTTCTTCGTATCCGGTACGGCAATTCCTCGATGATATAAGGTGGAGAGACTATCCACACCATTCGACGCTGTGGTTTATCCACCGAACCCACGCACACCTCTTTCGGCAATAAATCACCATTCTTATCTTTTAAATACAGAATATCAAACACAAGATCTGTACCGGGTACATCAAACACCCGATGTGGACAGTGCATATTGTCGTTGAAATCCACGAACACGTTTTACGCTCTCAACAGACGGTAGAAGACTGAGCTGCGCTGAAGCTGTTATCACACGACAGCTATCGTCAGCAATATTGCACGTGCAGATTGAAATTGGATACGATGGGGAGCGCCGCTTCATTTTTTTTATTCTAGTTCGAACAGGACAGCCTCCAAATAATCCAGTTCCCAGCTCATTCCCTGATAATACTCTGTCGAGGGATCCAGAAATTCCAGATAGAATTTTATTAGCGAAACGACTGCTGTGCACCGTTGCAACCAGCGTTCTCGATCCGCCTCGTTTTGCATCTCCCCCAATTCTTGATGTAATTTTTCAACAAGGCAAACCGTAATTATTTGTGTCACTTTCTGTACCGTCTCGCGCGAGTAACCGTTCATTTCGCAACAACGTGAACGACGATAATAACTAATGTGCACTGTGACAGCTCTGTGCACAAGACGTAGGCGACTGGGCTACGAACACGCTTCTGTTGTCTCCGGTGGCAAAAGACGGGATGAGGACTAGCGGATAGGGTGAGGGGGGAATGGGTATATCGTGAGAGTTAGACGCAGCGAATTGTTTGCTGATTCGGGCTGTTGAAGCGATGGCAGCAATAATAACGAACGACGAGTAGGGTATATTTTGCTACTAGTAAAAAATAAATTATTTTTTATCGATAACCTGTTTTTTTATTTCTTTGTACATGGATCGTATGATAACATTTTAACTATTATAGTGTGTTCCGTAGTACCGCATGAGCAGATTCTCTCAAACGACGTCTTCTTCTTCTCCCGCTGCTGATGAATTAACCGTGTAGAGTGAGTGAGACAGGGTGCGCACCAACGCAATGACTATCAAGCCTCAGCTCGGCGGACGGGCTTGAACTCCAGATTATTATATCTTGTTCCGTGGTATTGCATGAGTAGTTTTTTCTCATGCGCAGAAGCTGTCATCTGTTGCAAGAGATTGGCGTCGTCCTCGAATACCTTGACGAATCTCGCCGGGAGGTAGCAAGAAAAGGATTCCTCAATATCGATGGTGATCCTTGGGCCGAATGACGTTTTTACGCACCTTATATCAGTGACGCCATAGTTTCTTTCCAGTGCCAGCTCGGATAGTTTTTTCACAGGCAGAAACGATGCAAGCATGCCCACCTTGTTGATTTGCGTGAGATCCATTGTGTAGATTGAGTTCTTCTAGCTTTCGTATCACACGTCGAAACTCTGATCTTGTGCGTATCAACGATTTTAATTTTGCAATGTCGTTTAAGTGTCTTTCTATGCGCCCTTTTAATTCGATCCGTTTCCGTTGCATTAACTTCAATGGAGCCGGCTAGTTTGCACGTGAACTTCTTTTTGATTTCGTACCTCTTTCACGGTTCGATCACGAATGATGTCTGCTCACAGGAGGATGGACTGTTCGAATATGAATATTCGTGAGAGAGTTTGCGCAGTTATGTTGGGCCTTCTGCTGACGCTGCATACAGCTCGTGACTCATGGCTCCCCCCAGCAGCTTTACTTACCCTGTTTATTTCTTGCATTCTTTCACGTCCGCCGAGAAACATAATATCTGCTGTCATCAGCTCGAAAGGCTGCTATCAGCACGTGGCTTTGGGATGTATGCGATACAGAGTAGGTAGAAGAAGACGGAAAAATATTTTTTAATCTTTATTTTTAAGCATATTTAGAATACACGGCTACGAGGCCAACAGCTCTGTATACAATGCAAACACTTATAACTACCTCCTATGGTCGCACCAGTGCTAAACGTTTTACCCTGTGACTTAAATCTGTCACGATTATTGATGAACGCACTATAATAATCATACACTATTTTATCGTTTCTCGACAAGTTATCTGAAAATATACTTCTAAACTTATTAATGCCGAGGCCAGTACACATATAATGAAGAAACATAACGCAATACTGTCCGCAACACTGCGAATCCGGACCCTGAAGTTGAATAGCGTTGCATCGGAAGAGTTTGCAGTTTCTTCGGAGACGTGTGAGATGTTCTGGGATGATAGGGGGGAGTCCGTAGCTGTCGAAGAACCATCCATGTCCATTTCGATCGACGTACATGGCGACCCAGTGGGCCCCTGGTAGCTTGTGTCCATCGGTATTAACAACGAAGGCTGTCGGTTTCGTCCACACCTTCGGTATGCGATCTGCAGGGTATACGCCTACTGTATGATCCTTTATGTTCCGGAGAGACTGCAGAATTTGAAGGCTGTTCATAACAGCAGGCAGACGACTTTTTTCCTTCAGCAGCACACTCGGACAAACCCATCCGCCAGCTAGTAGTGGTTCTATATTCCCACAAAGAATCAAAGCGGTCGCTATGACAGAGCCACGCTTTGATCTTTGTCACGTTGTCTAGTGCACACTTGTATGTGTGATTTTTGCGCAGCAACCCGTGATAAATACACCGCGTATTGCCCGCTGGTAGGTTATGGAATGACGGTACTTCGTCGTCTTCTTCCAAATTTATGATAAAGCACCCTGTCAGATTTGTCAGGTACCGTGCTTTGTCGGAGCCTCTGGTGAATATCCGGTCAGACTCTACTGCAATTTTCTTCAGAATCAGCTCGACCGTTTGCAGGGACGTATCGCCTTCAGACCATTCAATACCGTGATGGTTTTCCCGCAGCCACATATTTTGCCTCTTTATACTAAGTGGTAGGTCGTCATGAGAATAGGTCGGTTTTACTATCCAGTGACCAAAATAGGCTGAATGTACCGCGGTAACAGCCACTTCTTTCGGTGTAAAATGATTGAATTTATCCTTTAGACCCTGTATATCAATTACAACAGTCATGATTTCGTCCGGTCGTCCCAAGTTCTCGGTGAATACTGAAGATCCTGCCTGCAGAGCCTCGCGCGCTAGCCACCGAAATCTACAATTACTTGTCGAGACGCGTCAATCTCCAACACATTATCATATTCCGCATACACAATACAGTTAACCGTTGAAGATATAGCTTCTTCGAAACGGACTTCTATTCTGACGCTGCCATGTTTCACCAAATTCCAATGAGTATTACTATTAGCCGAAAGATCGGGTGTTAGATCAAATGCAAATAGACAATAACCGTTAGGGTAAGCCGCGCGTGAAATACAATTACCCTGATTGAGAAAGTGAATACCTGTACCGGAGAATAATGTGTGATATGCATCCACGTATCGTCCTCCCTCTCCAAAGTCGGGCTGCAGAGGTTTTGACGGTATCTGCACACCGTCAGCGTACAAAGAAAGATAATTGATTTTATAATTTTGAAAGTTAAAGGGATTCAGTTTGCGATCGCCATTGAAGGCTTTATTATCGACAAATCCGATAATTATACGCTTAGGAAGCTGCCCTAGTATGACATTATCGAGAGTATCACCGTGAACACCTGCATGCAATGACACAGCTTTAACCTCCACGCGAGTCATCGGATACTTAGCCGTAGATTTGGAGAGAGCCCTTGCGTGGGCTAGGAGAACACCTGGCGCTATTTTAGCGCGGCGTACAAGGAGCGATGCTTCGACAATCTTTATGCTGCAGTCTTTTGAAGAGCTCATAAGGCAGAAAGCATCGTTGGTGCGTACGAGGCGTATGCGCATCTCAACGCCATTTATCAGAAATCTCTCCTGATTAAAGATGTCGCAATGAAGGTGTCCAAGGAGATCAATCTGATTGTTGCTATTATTCATGAGATTTCTTCGGATGGTCAGCCCGCTATTACCCTCACCCACATCATCCATTCCCGCAGATGCATCGTTATACCACAGAACACTTGTGAGATGAGAAGACTTCGCGTCGTCTCCATAATTTAAGAGTGTTTCAATGTATGCTCTGTATGCGTAAGCGTTATTAGGCGGCGATACAAGTTTCTGATTCAAGAATACGTCGACCTGATTGAACATTGAATGCAGCAAATTATTAACGGGCCCGGCTTTAGGCGCATCGCCGTCTTTGGGCTTCCGAGGTGGTATTATTTCAACTCGCATACTCAGCATAGTATGGGCAAGATCGATGTACTCATCGCCCTGGCCCGGTATCACAAATTCGATAGGAGCGTTATCCGTCAGCGATGAAATTGGTTTATAGTACACCCATTGTGTCCCCTCAATTGTAGTTTGGGTCGGTGGTAGTGTGAATAGTTCAAGCTCCGACTTTAGGCACTCACACGAGTGAGCGTGTAAGAACGCCATTTTGTCCCTGATTCGGCTGACTATGCAAAAATATCGGATACAGTCCTTGGCTTCTTCCTCCTCTTTTTCCTCTCCTTACTGTCTGTCTTTGTCTCCCTTCTACGCACTGTCTTTTTCTTTCCTTTCCTCTTCTTCTTAATGCGCCCAGAGCGTTTTCTCGACGTCGACGGTTTCTTTCTTTTTTTCACACCGATGCGTCGCACACCACCACTACCAAGCGAATGCAGCAATTTGTTTATTTTAGCTGCTTTATAACCCGAACCCTGCATAAGATTATTAATTTTTTCCTCGGCCTTTCGCTTTAGATTTGTACCCGATTCACGCAGGCGCGTTTGAAAGGCCTCTCGTGGGTGCATGCCCTTATCCAGTATGTCATTGGCTACATTAACACCGGAACGTAGCGCTTCTTTGCCGATGGTTCGGGCTCCCTGTTTCAAGAGCGGTATGATACGCCGAAAGAGACCGCCGAGGAAGCTACCAATCCCGTGACCTCGCTGGTTCGGTGAACCGATGTATACGTGGCTTATGCCTCCATATCCGCTCCTTCCCAGCCCACCACCACCCGTCTGAGCGTCAAAATATGCGTCATAATATTCCATTTTAACAATGATGCTGTCAATCTATACGGTGGAAGTGTAATGTCACCGTCAGCGTTCCGTACTCGAATGGTATTGGCTCACCAAATTCATCTCTTATATCGATAGTTATCGTTTGAAAACTAGTGCGCAATAGTGGTATGAAGCGTGGCGGCGAAAAGTGCCGAATTTTTACAGACCCGTAATTGTAATTATCAGCGGCGACTGAGGGAACGACACGGAGCAGAGGTGTATGCACATCTCCCGTGATGTAGGGTTCACATATATCAGTATAAACGAAGAACATATTTGGAATACCGTTGGTTAGACCGGCGGGTCTCTGATCGATGTACTTAGTATCGCTTTGAATCACTATTCCGTGATCATGAGAAAATCCTAAAATCTTATTCAACACGTCAGAAAAATAAAAGGCATGTTCCGAATTCGTGCAGGTGTTGCAGATGCGCGACACTGTCACGTATCCATTGTGTCCACATTGAAACCTCAAGTGTCCAGCTACGTATTTTATCTCATTAATTGTTTCAAGTAATTTGTCGATACTACGGTATACACCGGGTGGTACACAAATACGGTCTTCTCTAATAAAGTCTAGTCCCGCATCAGGTTTCATAACTCTCGTTACAATGTTAATAAAATTCTGTTCGCCCTCGGGTGGTACATGTAGAATCGTCATGGGTATGTGTATTTCGGCTAAAGAAACAGCCCAACTACCGTGCAAAGTCACACACTGTGGTAAATGAGTAGTGAATCGTGTTGTCTTATTATCAGGGTAATATTCCATGCTACTATTGCTAGGTAAAACCATATAAAACTCCTCTTTCATTTTGATTGGCCTTTCTTCCTCTGTGTTTGCACTCTCGATAATTCGGGTTCGTAAAAGATACCGTCGATATCTTCGTCGTGAAGGTCACGTAAGATGTATACCACTGGCCATCGAGTGTCTGATACACGGTGTATTTTAAATAGCTCGCTGGTCCAGCCGCTCTCGTAACCTTTTGCAAAGGCCGCCTTTGCACTACTGATGCGCACAACATCGCCTACCCTGTATTTAGCAGGCCTGTGCTGCTGCTCAGGAGGTCTGTAGCGCTGCATCAGATTAGCCCGAGCGCTAGCGGCTGTGGCTAATGTCACAGAGGCAGGAGTCATTTTTATGCTGCTATGCCGCGTATGGTTGTACGCCGAGACAATATCCTGCAGAACGTCGATGTAACGTTTCTCTCTAGAGTATGTGAAATAACGCCACATTCTTTCTTTTAGTGTTCTATTAAACCGCTCCACAATAGAGGCTTTTATATCGGGGTTTCTTGCAGCTCGGAACCGAATGTTCTTCTTCTCCAAGAAAGTCTGGAATGCAGCACCTATAAACTCTTTACCTCTATCCGATTGTAAACAAATCGGTGCTCTACCGTTACTGATTTTTTGTGATAATATATGCGTAAACGCTTTAGTGACAGATGTCGCTGTCTTATCGTATAGAGGCACAACCCATGCGTATTTACTAAGAACATCTATAACTACGAGGAGATAAACATAGCCGTCGTTGTAAACTTTGATAGAGCGAAGATCTACAAGATCAGCCTCCCAAACATCGTCAATGTTTCGCACATTGTAAAAACGTCGCGGAAATCGACGCCTCACAGGTCTATGCTTTGTGTAAGCATCCTGAGACTCAAGCCACTGTAGGGTCTTCTTGGCGGAAATTTTTTTCTTCCGAGCCTCTCGCAGCAACCGAGTTGCGCCCGAAAACGATGCTTCATAGGAGGGGTTGAAGTACACTTTTTCTAATATTTTCATCTTTATAATTTAAGGCTAGCCCAAGTTACACGTCTTTTCTTGCTGTAACAACCAGAACCACTCTGCACAGCACGTGTTGCTCCTGTGCTCTTATCACTGTAGTACGGCGGTGACTGACTGCTGACATCGCTGATATCACCACCGTCACTGCTACTTGTTTGATCCTGTTGTAGTGTTGAGTTCGCCCTTGATTCCAGCCATAGTTCCTCATTCCCGACAAATTCTCGAGGTGTTTGTATCGCTTTTAAAAAAGCGGCAAAGGCTTTGCGTCCCGCAGGTTTGGAGACTTTTCTTGCACGCATAGCATCGTTCATGAGGTCGACAATATTCGAGTCTTTGATGGGTTTTCCCTCGATAGAAACGGTTCCCGCGGCGTTCCAAGAAAAATTTGGCGAACGCGCATCGTGCAAACGACGCAGCAGAAGCTTCGCTTTGGGTCGAAATTTTTGCGGTACACTTTCAATTATAATGGAGTCGTTCATACGTGTAGAGATTTCGCTTTTTTTATCAGCACCCTCCAATGGGGCTGCGCCTTCTTTTTTCAGGAGTTCAAGTTGCTGATGGGTTCGTTCACTATCGACAAAATGAAGATAGCGCTGAAGCACAGCCAAATATGCCGCCCACTTTTCTCTCTCATCCTTGTATTTATTAGAATTCAAAATTTCATTCATTTCGGTGTCCAATCTGCTCAAGGTAGCACTAATAGTCTGCGCCTCCTGCGATGGTGGTGTACCCGCAGCAAAAGCTTGTTGTCGATGACTCGAGGTGTTCAACTGTAATAGATTCTCCTCGGGTACTAGCACCATTTTCCTTGCATGCTCCATTATCAGCCGCCAATCAAATTTGACAGGACGGTGCCTAGTATTGGTGCGAGCAAAAGGGGCAAGAATCCGCCGCTCTGTATAACAAACCGTTTCTTACTCTTCCAACTGCCTTTTCTCGCTGCTAAGCGCCGAAGAACAGGCGCGTGCCTACGTAGTTTTTTCTTCTGAGCAGGCTTCAGAGGCACGTTACCCTGAAGAATGTTCAGAGCACACTCGCAAATACAACGGATTATACGGGGATCTGCTTTACGCAAAAAGGCTTCCCGCTGCTCTTTACTGAAATGCTGAAGGGCTTGCAATATTGCAGCGTACTTCTTGCAGAGCGGTGATCCGCTGCGTGCCATTACAAGAAATTGACTGATAATTATTTGGGCGAATCACTCCTTTTCACCTTTTTTCCACGACAAGTATCCCCGAGTCTTCAGTGGCGCGTTGTTACGTAGGATGTACAATGCGCAATCGACAAGACATTGAATGACACTTGAAGTCTGTTTGCGCTGCTCCTTGTCGGAATACCGAAGGGCTTGCGTTATCGCAACGTTCTTTTTGTAGCGAGCCGATCCGTTGTCCGTCATTATAAACGCAGAACTGGTAATTCTCCGGACGTGTAGTTGCTTTTTAATTTCTTTCGTGGTACGTACACAAAATGCTGGGGGTCATCGGGAAAGATGCAGGTGCGAAATCTACAATTATCCGGTGTCGCTTGTTTCAAATCTAGTAACAAATATCCGTGTGGTTTAGACGTTGCGTCGTGATAAACCTCTTGCAAAAAGCGCGGATTTTCAGGATATATCTGACGCGCTAAATGCTGTATTTGAGCGCGATCACGAGGATTTTTAAAAACAACTATATAATTAGCATTCAGCGAGATATCCCGTTGCCCGTTACCCTGATGAAATAAGTTTTGCGTTATAAAAATCACACTTAAATTTTTATGATGACTGCCTTTAGTAAATAGATCGACAACACTGTTATTCGAGGCCTCCCTCATTAAGTCGTCGATAATTATGAGTTTAGCGCGTGGATCGCTCGCATAATCTGCACTTTGCGGTAATCCCTCATGAAATTCTATCGATGTTCCATACTCCGTGTATGCAGATTGCCATTCGGAATAATAGAAAATAATTCTCTCGAACGGTTCACTGTTCATTTGCGAAATAAACTTTAGAAACTTTTTCACAAAATATGTTTTACCGCAGCCTGTTGGACCACAAATCATTGAGGTCCAAGGATGTTTCCACCGCGTATCCATCTTAGGGAGTGAGTAAAATACTCTTGTTACGGACGGTGATAAAGGAATTGGTCAGGCACCCATTTCATAGTATATTTTTTTTACAGTATATTTTACAGTATATGGCGGTTTACAGTATATGGCGGTAATTTATCGCTAATCTTTATAGCCATAAGGCAACGACCCGTATACACCAGCGGGTCTTCGCTTGATGCTAGACGGTTTACACGACTTCGTTTCGGGCTTCGTGACAACGTGATGAAACGCCGTGCGTCTAATTGCCTTGTAGTGTAACACAATCGGCTCCTCTCTTTCGCCAAGTATAAATGATCGTATTGATTGGTAATTGATTAACGCACTGTTTGCAAAATTGAGTGATATTCCCTTTACCTTGCAGACTTCGCTTTCCGATCCGTCGGGAGCACGCACTATAAACGAATAAAATTTTGGCCCGCCCGAAACAAAAGTTGTAATATAGCTACCCTCGCTCAGCTCGTTAGTAAGATCTCCTAATAGCTGACCTATTGGCGGCTCATACTCACGCGGATCGTTCTTGGTCACGTAAATAACAGAGTCCGTGTCGCAGTACAGAGCACGGGTATTTAGCGGTTCGAGATAGCTATACAATTTCAAGCGTGCCTGAGCTGTGGTATAGGCCGCAATGACGGCGCTTGCTATACCTGATGGTGTTACAGAGTCATCGGTGCTTATATAATTGACATACAGTATTTTATGATTTACAGGCAAAATACCGGTGATCTCGTGCTCGGGACTACTCAGCAACTCCATGAGCTGTTTGCGCGTCGAAACTATCGCTGTTTGTGGCAGGTTTTCACGCTGACCAAATTTACCCCAGAATGAATTGAGGCATAGTTTAGCTACGGAGCGTAAACCAGGGTTTTTTTCTATTGCTGTGCGATTTAGTTTAATGCCCTCAGACTGCTCAAAGGCTGTGATATATTGATCTTGCGCTGCCTCGTCTCCCAAACATTTTTCAGGCCAGCCGCTGGCCTCCTGCTTGATTTTCAAAAAAGTATTTATGTATTCGGTAAAATGGCCACCCTGCTGTGTATCCCGATTAAGCTGTGTTATCTCATATTGCCAAATTTCGTTTACGCGTATCACCCTGTATCCGCACGAGACAGCTTTTCGCACCTCATCCACTACCCACGTACCGTCGAACACGCGCTCACTAGGATCTTCGTGCGTGCATGCTTCATGATTCATAATTTCACAACAACTACGACACAGAGCAAAGAGCAGTCGCTGGTGCATGCGTACAGGTAGCACAGGGTGATACAGATCACGCGGCGGTAATACCGTGCATTTAACGAGGCCCTCAATCCGTGAAAGATCGGTATTATCAGGGCCTGTCAATTCCATACACTCGTCGCCGACATACACTCTCGGGTGGCCTACAGGATACTTTCCAAACTTACAGATGTATGGATACAGAGAGCAAACATCGACGTATCGTATTTGCTCTGTATCCTTTACATCGTAGAGCGTAACCATGTTTTCTGTACGGCCACCAAAGAAAGCGTCGCGCGGATTGAGAGGCTCTGATGTGACTAGCGAATGGTTTTCAATGACTGCACGCATTTCTGTGTCGGCTTTTAACATACGGTCATACTCGCACTCCCATATTTCTGTTAACTCATAGCCGCTGTTTCTGATTCTATTAGCTATAGCGATGGTTCTCTCGAGACGCTCGTTCATCGGTATACCGCCGCACTCTCCAGCTCTGTTCATGAGAAAGCAGCGCGAACACCCGTGCCAGTAACAGCCGTGAAATTGTAATACGTGTGTTGCGTCAGGGGTTTCATAGTAACCGTCAACCAGCAGGTTTTGAGGTAATTTAAACTCGCGCGATCGGCCTGCATGAATAATGCGCTGACCGAGAGAATGCTCCATCCACACGAGCCACGAGACCGCTTTTTTCGACTGATTATGCGCCCATCTATATCCACCCGCTGGTATAACGCCAATCGTCTCGGGTTTCAGAAAATTTTTACGAAAAACCTGAAAGCACGCTGATGCTATTGTCGTGCTCTCGTCAAAGGGGCAAACGTTGCCAATGGTCATGAACATTTTGCGGAAAACCACGCATGCTTGTCTCAGTATCGTGACATCGGTCGTGCAGTACTCTACAATCTCTTTTGCAAAATCGAATACATAATTGGCGGCTGTCGTCTCGCTGTACCAGGCATATAATTTTTCTCGCTCAGCCGTTCGCATCGTTTCAGGACTATAATATTCTATAGGTGGTAGAGGGCCGACATAATTTTGATTTTCGGGTGTGTTGAACAAATGTGGGAAAGTCCCTTTAGCAGTGGCACCCTGCAGGCCGAAGGCCTTTGGTAGAGCACTTAGAGGCATATGAAAGTAGTGTAGGCTATCGAGAAACACGATCTTCCCGATACGCATGGTGATAATCTTTGTGCCGTTCATTATTAGCGTCGGTAACTGTGTTTTTTTCTCGTTAATCAGGTATCGTAAGACGAACTGGGCATCAAAACCTCCTGCGTTATGTGCAATTAAGATTGTTTTCGCATATTTTTCGGCATTTTGCATCGCTAATTCCACGAGCTGACTTACGGGATTATGTCTGAATACAAACTCGTGGGGCCCACAATTTTCACAGGGTTCAGCGATAGAATCGTTGTCGCAGCAAAGAGTGCAAACTCGCTGAGCTACGCAAAGATTCGGCTCATGTACGAATGTAGTCGCGTCTCCGTTTACAGGCGTACACTGTTGCGTTTCGAAGTCATAAAAAATAAAGAGATTTGTTTTTTTTAGATCTTTTATGCGTATCGGTGTCACGAAGCACAGATGATTGAACGGTTGAACAGATTTACATATTTTACAGAATCCTACGCCGCATTTGTGTTTCTTTTTCTCTTCCAAAGGTCGTACCGCTTGAAAACAGTTACGACAGCGTCTCAGAACTTTACAAACGTTGACTGTCTTACGATAATACTTTCTATCGATCGTATGATTTCGAAAACACTCTGCTCCAAAAAAATCGCGATTACATGTCGTGCAATTGAGAGCGTTGTTTAAGGTCTGGTTGCACGGAGGCGATACCCAGCATCGCGGACATTTTTTTTTTGAACATCTGTGCTCTGCTCGCCGATATAGAGCGTTACAACTCGTGCAAAAATTTGAACTGCCTACAGCGCCCATGAGATTTAAAATCGGCTCAAAATGGTGCGAACGTTCGCTATACAGAATATACAGAGTGTGTCGAATCGTGCCTACTGTATCCAAAACTTGTTGTGTGCCATCGAACAGCGCTTTTTTCCTACGAGTCCCTAAGCTCAAGAACTCAAAAACCACGATCGCGATGCCGTCTCGAGCCAAATAATCCTGATAGCTCGCAACCTCACGCACACCGCAACCCGCCCTCGGCACACGCACATTTGCGGCTGTCGTAAGCTCAAGCGCTGCATTCTTTTGTAATAATCCTCTGGGTTGTCTTATACGGTGCCAATTAGTGTCGAGCGCACCAGTTCGTATTTCTCCTCGTTCAGCGTACGCCCGGGCTGTGACCAATGAGCGCGGTAAACATAAATTATCGTCGTTTCGAATCGATAGAATGGATCGTTTTGCGATGCCCTCATACGTAAGTTTTTTCCGACCCCTACCCTCTACACCCTTGACGATACACGTTTTTATATTACACTCGTCGTCAATATTTAAAGAAGTGGCACTTTGAGCAACACTGCTTATCAACTGCCATATATCTTGAAAAGTGAGATCGCGTACCGGTCGAAAAGAAACCCATACGGGACCGTGCGCTAGACCGCTCGCGGTAAACGAGATACCCGCATAATCACTACCCTCGCAGGAGCTGGTGATATGCGTCAGGAGATCGCGGAACGCCCCTTCTAGCCACTCTATAACACTATTAAAACTGGCCGGTGGTTGACGAACGCGCATCGTCGTCTCACGTCCGCGGAGCTTGAAGCGTTTAAAATAACGCACGGCGTCTTGAATAATTTCGAATCGATCTCCTGGTGGCCTGATGTCTCCGAATGACTCATTCCTAGCAGCGTTACGCGGCCGGCCCGAACCCTCTTGTACTTCTGCAAACGAAATTATATACTATCATTTAGAATTCATTGATACAGTAGAATAAATGTAAATTATCAGTACCTTATAATCCTAGAAACCCAGACCTGCACGTTATAGGCGATCTACATGATAAAATGTAATGAATACAAATTATTCTATAATTTATTATTTCTACAAGTGGGCGCAAATATTTACCTGCGAGACCCAAGAGCTGTTGAACCCAGCGGTAGTCTTTTTCCGGCTTCTCTGCTTCATAACCGACAGAAAATTCCCATGGTTGGCGTTCCTGGAGGTCGAATGTCTCAGGGCTGCACAAACCGTGTGGTCCTGGTATAAGCTCCTTGACCTTAGATGGTCCTGCTACAGGTTCACGTTCATTGGGCTGCTCTTCTTCCGCAGTTCCTTGAGAAGCTGAAAAAATGTCGCTGTTGAAACAATTTGCTTTCTCTTTTACTTTAGAATACTTACAATTTCTGGAATGTTGGACGGCCTGATTCTCTTCTTCTTCTTCCACAATCCGTGTTTGCTCTATGAGGTCTGCTTCTTCATCACTCGTTGCATCCAAGAGGCGATAACCTATACAATAAATGAAAAGGGTCAACTTCATGGCACGCTCAAACGATATTATCGAATTTTTTTCTCCTGGATTAGCTTAAGTTACCCCTTACAACGCTAACATTTTTGTCAGTTTTCGCGTATCTCTCACCGTTCTCGAGATATTTAATAATTTCGCTTTAAGGGGGTGGTTTCAAGATTTTTATTGGCGGATCGGATAGGCTATCCCCTGCTATGTACCCCCAACGGGGGTGACCAAAATTTTGTCCGTTTTCGCCTATCTCTCACCGTTCTCGAGATATTTAACAATTTCACTTTAAGGGTAACTTCAATAATCATTATGGGGGTGATTTTATTGGTGCATCGGGTCCGTCCGTCTGACCACGCACCCCCCTGTGCAACCCCCCAAAATTTTGGCCGTTTTCGCCTATCTCGCACCGTTCTCGAGATATTTAACAATTTCACTTTAAGGGTAACTTCAATCATCATTATGGGGGTGATTTTATTGGCGCATCGGGTTCGAGCGTCCGACTACGCACCCCCCTGTGCAACCCCCCAAAATTTTGGCCGTTTTCGCCTATCTCGCACCGTTCTCGAGATATTTGACAATTTCACCTTAAGAGGCAGCTTCACCGTACGCTGCTAATACGGCTGTCGTATATTACTAACTGACGCCCAAACCGCATGGCCGCACGGTGAAGCTGCCTCTTAAGGATAAATTGTCAAATATCTCAAGAATCGGTCAGCTTCACCGTGCTCACTAATAAGGCTATCGTAGGTTGCTAAGAGGCGGTCAAACCGAGCGGCCGCACGGTGAAGCTGCCTCTTAAGGATAAATTGTCAAATATCTCGAGAATCGGTCAGCTTCACCGTGCTCTCTAATAAGGCTATCGTAGGTTGCTAAGAGGCGGTCAAACCGAGCGGCCGCACGGTGAAGCTGCCTCTTAAGGATAAATTGTCAAATATCTCGAGAATCGGTCAGCTTCACCGTGCTCTCTAACGAGGCTGTCGCAGGCTACTAAGAGGCGGTCAAACTGAGCGGTCGCACGGTGAAGCTGCCTCTTAAGGATAAATCGCCAAATATCTCGAGAACGGTGAGAGATACGTGAAAACGGACGAATTTTGGGGGGTTACACAGGGGGGTGTGCAGTCGGGCAATCGATCGCGATCCACCAATAAAAACACCCCAATAACGATGCTTGATGCAACCCCTTAAAGTGAAATTATCAAATATCTCGGAAACGGTGAGAGATAGGCGAAAACGGACAACGTTTTGGGCACCCCCTGCGGGGGTGTGAAGCGGGGGTGGCTTAACCATATCCACTAATAAAAGTCATGAAACAAGCCCCCCTTAAAGTGAAATTGCTAAATATCTCGAGAACGTCGAGAGATACGCGATTTTTTTTTTTTTTTTTTTTTTTTTTTTAAGCGTCTAAGGGAACTCTTGAGTAATTGGAGAGAGGCCGGTCCTATAAATGATAAGGGCTAAATAATAATTAATAAATATTACTTACTTCTGATTTCTTTGTCTATGCCGCGGACGCATGCGACTTTTTCAAGGCCTCTTCGTTGTAATTCTTCGAACACGCATGTTAAAACCCTCTGACCGTTCAGCAACCCTCTGTTGTATGCGGTCGCGATAGCCCTTAAGGGCGCCCACCATACAACATATTTTAAGCACTTTTCGAGTTTTTGACCCGTTAAGTGTTTCAATTTTGCACACCATTTTTCAGTACAGTGTCGACGAATCTGTGCACTGCACGGTTTTGTAAATTTCAATAAAATTCGGATACTCTCGCGAAGGGTGTGGTCCGTCATTATTGCACGATAAAAAGATAACGCATCGATGCCTGACTAAATCACGACTGACCGCTCCTCGCAATTTTAGATGCATATAAAACCCGATATGTTATTATGTCTCTGGACACGCGCGTAAACTTTATCCTACCGCTTTGTTCTCAACTACTGTTTACTCAGCAAATCATTTGGTTGCGCGAAAAAATCGTGAGGCGCGGTGCTGTCAGTATTTCATCAGATCTCGTGCCGATAAAATTAAAACGGAAACCCTTAAAAAATGGCTTACGAATTTACCGTGTGCAGTGAATCCTCGTACGGCGATGAAGCTGATAGTGAGAAAAAAGCGTACGAAATTTTCGAGTGTATCAAATACGAGAGCTGGGTCGACGATGGTGGTTTTGGTGACGCAGAGGAAGAGCCATGGTATTATAATGGTGTGACAATAGAGTATGGTATACGCGTAAAAGACGTTAATGCGCCTCCAAGATTATCGCCGCGCGTTTCATGGACGCTGCGTGTGGCGGCCGATGGTAGTGAGGAAATTCGGTGGTCGGCAAGCTCATTGCAATACTTAGCCCTTGCGACGGTATTAAATAATATGACTCGTTACAGCAGGGAGGATTGGGCTATGCTCCGTCACCTGTTGGGTAAAATTGATACCCATAATAAAAAAATTTCGCTCGATGCTGTGGACATGAGTTACGTTCTGATTCCACAGTTGTGCAAATTTGTGCATTGGTCTTGCCCGTCGGGTAATGGGCAAGACCCTCGTAATATAAATATATGGTTACGCGAACCTCTCGAGTACATAGCGAACTCTCTGGTGGCATATCATTCGCGTCATCGGGATTTGCGCGTGTATGACACCCGCACCGGTACATCACGCGTGCCGGAAATTTGGCGTTGCTGGAACACAACGACATTATCTCCGAATTACTACCACTACACGTGTAAACAGACACGCTGGTGGTTTGACATGCGGGGCCCGTATTACGTGGACGTAGATCGTCCATGTAAAAGACGAAGACGCGGCGATCCGAGTCTGTGCTTTGACCCTGAGGAGTCAGCAGACTCGGAAGAAGAAGACAGAGCCGCATATGATTATCGGTACATTTAAACGCAATATAAATATAAATATAAATATAAATATAAATATAAATATAAATATAAATATAAATATAAATATAAATATAAATATAAATATAAATATAAATATAAATATTAATATAAATATAAATATAAATATAAATATAAATATTAATATAAATATAAATATAAATATAAATATAAATATAAATATAAATATAAATATAAATATAAATATAAATATAAATGTGCATATCTGTGACAGTCTCCAGATTTTGCAGAATCAGCACGAGACTGGGCGGCGGCTATGATCTCATAAGAGAGGCCGTCAGTACACAGTGGGATCGTGCCGGCGACACATCGCTCTGTAAAAAGTGAATCGAAATGTGTTATAATCGTGCTCCGATCGAGGAGGTGTCTGCCGTACCCCTTTCGGGGCCTTTGGAGCAGGAGCCCGAGGAGGAACGGCGTCCACGTCCGGCACGGAACAATATCCGTAAGTTTTATTTATTTTATTTATTTTATTTATTTTATTTATTTTATTTATTTTATTTATTTTATTTATTTTATTTATTTTATTTATTTTATTTATTTTATTTATTTTATTTATTTTATTTATTTTATTTATTTTATTTATTTTATTTATTTTATTTATTTTATTTATTTTATTTATTTTATTTATTTTATTTATTTTATTTATTTTATTTATTTTATTTATTTTTCAGAACGCGTGAGATACGCGGGAGAGGAGGAGGAGAGGACGCATCGACGTCGCCGGCGGCTGCGCTACGCTGATTATGTCAGCGTGCAGTCGCCGGCTGTCACCACTGAATACGTCATGTGGGAGCGGGATGGGCAGGAGCCGCTCCGCGTCCCTGTCTTCGATGACCGTCGCTGGGTGCATCGAGGTGAAAATGAAGACCAGCCCACTAGATAGACGGTAGGTTATATAATAATAATTTTTTGTTATGATAATAATATGATAATAATTTTTTTGTTTTACAGGTTTTACAACTTCAACGCGCACGGGAGCAGCGAAGAACTTTAAAAATATAAATATAAAAATATTATAAATCATAATTACAAATATAAATAAATAAAAAAATAAATTAAATAAAATTTTTATTTCTTCCGGGGTGCACTGTGGTGACTTCCGCACACGCTCCCGTCCCCCCTCTCTATCACACGCACCTCCGGGCGCGGTCCGACCGGGCGCGGTCCGACCGGGCCCGAGGAGTGGGGATAGGAGTGGGGATGGGAGTGGGGGGTCTCCATAGTGCACCCCTTACTACTGGGAGCCAAGTTGAAAACGGGGTCGATCGTGCGGTGAAAAGAACTTGGCGTTTCTCTCCTCTTTTATCCGTCGGCTGTGTTCTGTTACTTTTTTTTTATTCGCCGGTCGAAAGTCTCGTGCAGCGTCGAAGAAACGCAAAAAAAAGAGGAAAAGAAACTGAGCGTCTCTCGCCGCGAGACGATCGAATTCGTGTCAGGACCTCAGGCTGGCTTCGAGGACGTATCGTACATAGTAAGTTAAGCTCGACTCTCCGCCGCCGCGAATGCACGCTGGTGCTCTTGGCCGTGCAGTTTTACTTTCTATGCTGCGATAAGCAAAACGGCAAAGTCCGCCCTGAGAACCAATGTCGTCCGATGCACCTATACAGTTTGCGAACTCGCGAGGATACCGAGTCGCTTGCATTATTCGCGTGACCCGATTTCGCACCGGTTCGATCCCGACCCGAAGCTATTTTACAATTTTTTTTTTTTTTTCATGCATACATGGACTTTCAATTACTGAGTCTAAAAAGGCAAACGCAATTAAAACAAAAAACAAAAGAAAAAAAGATCCAACCTCCCAAGATGAAATAAGGAATTATATATCAATATCATTAAGCGTTGCCTGCGTGTGATAGAAGAATCAAGAAAAGATTTTTCATATCTTATTTCAATCGCGTTTATTTTCCCATCTGACAGAAATGCTCGCATTTATTTTCTCATCACGAAGAAATGCAAGCATTTATTTCTCATTAGTAAAGATAGAGCGGGGCAAAATGGACCATCATTAAAAAAAATGTTGAGGTACCTAAAAATAAGTTTCATCTTGAGGAGACCGGCAGCGTTTCAAATTACTGAAATGATTCTTAAATTCCGAAGATCAATTACAGTGAAGGGTGGTGTCAATTACACTATATTGCTTCGAAAAAGATCAATAGCAGTGGAATCTCAAAAACATTTCCAGAATTGTGCAATTATTTTGAAAAGGCACATATTTGTTGAATTAGTAATAGTTGTAGTGAATTTATTGACAGTGTATGACATTGAACAATTTTCGATACATAACAGACATAAATCACATATAATTTGCCAATTTTATGTTTTTCATCTTTTTACGAGAGAACAATAACTTTATATTATTTAAAAAATTGGAACTTGAAATAAAAAATTTCAGCAAATTTCTTCGTTGCTCATTCTTTCGACGCGCTGTTAAGTTATACGTCTTGGGTGTTTCAGTGGATGTATTGCGTTTGGTGTCGATTGTACGCATAATGGTTTGATATTTTCTATTTGAGTCGCGGCGGACCGTTCGGTAAGTTCGCTGGTTCTCGTTCTTACGGCCTTGTGGAATTAATTTTTTTACTTTTAATAATCCATATTTACCAGGTTCATTTTGCCCCGCTCTTCCATACGGGAGTGCGCTCCTCTTTTTATCTTTTCCAAGATCCCCGGTAATCTCGTAGCTGCCGGTATCCGTAATCGAATTCCCGATGCGAGACGAGTAAACTGTATTTATACACGTAATCTCTGGTGCATGTGGACTCGTTACGCGATTCCGCGCCCGCGTGTAATTCCCGTACGTAGGAACCCGCGGACTAGACCGTGAGTACAATGTAACGGGAGTGCGCACGGTGAATGGGACGGGCGAATCGGCAACGAATTTTTCGCAAGATCGTTCAAATTCACGGTACGTATTGGTTAATAGTCGGTGCAGTGCGTAATGGGCGCAGTCTCGGATTGGTTCGAATGCGATGAATAGCCGGTGTTCAGTAAAATTGATGAACGTAACGCAAAAAGATATCCGGAGGAGGCACGCTCCGAGGCTTGCACGCCCCGATTGGCAAATTCGCGAAAACAGCGTGGAATCGCGATTCGCCTAGTTTACACACAGTTGTAACTGTGTAACAAACACCCGCGGCGGCCGATTGCTGCACTCGAGTCGAAATGTTACGACTTCACGCCTGTACGTCGAAGCTGACCGGCCCAATTCTTTGCCGCACGGGAGTGCGCATGACAACACCGTATCGAAGTTAAAGGGTCATAGTAATGTAATGTAATGCAGTAATGTAATGTAGCAATGTAATGCAGCAATGTAATGCAGCAATGTAATGCAGCAATGTAATACAGCAATGTAATGCAGCAATGTAATGCAGCAATGTAATGCAGCAATGTAATGCAGTAATGTAATTCAGTAATGTAATGCAGTAATGTAATTCTGTAATGTAATTCTGTAATGTAATGCAGCAATGTAATGCAGTCATGTAATTCAGTAATGTAATTCAGTAATGTAATTCAGTAATGTAATTCAGTAATGTAATTCAGTAATTTAATTCAGTAATTTAATTCAGTAATGTAATTCAGTAATGTAATTCAGTAATGTAATTCTGTAATGTAATTCAGTAATGTAATTCAGTAATGTAATTCAGTAATGCAATGCAGTAACGTTAGAGAGTAACGTGCCGGTAACGTAGGAATGTTACCAATAGTGACCTCCTTTGCGAACCCCCGACGTTTCGAGCCGCAAAATTCACTGCAACTCCCCATGCCCCAACATCTTTTATTATGCAAGAGTCTCGGCTCTCCCGCTTCGGTACCTCCATATACGGCAATGTCGAAAAGCCCTCACGGACGCCGAATCATCGAATCGCGGAAGATTCGCATTATTCCCCCGCAAATCCGTTTCACTTTACGGCTATCTCTTTCATTTAAATCCAGTGCAACAGCCGCTCCGCTCCCAAGGTCAAGAGTCTCTACAAAGCATCGCCTCACCGAATGAAAAAAAAAAAAATCCAAAGAAAAAAAGGTATTTCTCCTTAAAAGTCCTTTTAGAAATCTCTTCCCCGGTCATTTTTCCGTACACTCGACGCTCTCCTGGCAGTTCCTCAATTTCCACGACATTTTCAAAGCCTCCTCCTCGATTCACAAATTCGCTTCTTCCATTTTCCAAATTTTACTGCCGATCCTCCCTGGCGCTCAAAGAGCCAGAAGCGTGGGAGAGACTCTCCGTGAATGCTCGAGGAACAAAAAAAAAATTCTTTAAGTTTCTCCTCGTCCGGCAAAACTACCGGGACAATCGGCATCTGCCCTTAGCCGCGCGGTCCGTAAATGCGAACGAGACGCAGTGGGATCGGCAGGTTCCCATGGGCAGACGGGGAACAGGTATACTCCTTGCCAACTCTATACCTCACGTATACTCACCAAGCGCGCGCTGGTGTTATTGTATACACACACATATATATATATATATATATCTATATATATACAAAGGGAAACTAAAGCTACAGGAAGGTCCGGGCGCGGTCGTTCGGTCTTTGGAACGGTCAGGTGTGCCCCGTTCTCCCGCTCTTTCCCCCTCCGATCTCTTTTCCCCTTTGTTTCCCCGCGCTACCTGTCGTCCCTTTCTGCGTCGCCCTTCGGTGTATCGCGAACGGGCGCCGTCCCTTTCGTTGTGTTCTCGTAATTAAATAGATTCGATCGCACGGAGTAGGCGCAACGTTCATTGCCCGCTTTCGCAGGTAGAGAAACCCTTTTTCTCGCACTCGCGTGTACACCTCGTCCGCGGCTCTGGGAGGGTACTTTTAGGCATTGTAAATTGCAAACATTTCGACGAATGATTTTTTCATAGCCCAAAGTCCGCCACGCCCTTGCTCGGGCGCTGATAGAGGTCGTATGGACGATCGTCCGTAATACGGCGGCGAGAGTTCGTGTGTACAGACGGGCGAGGGATCAACACGAGCCGGAATTCGGTAGTCGATCCGGGAAGGTACAAACGCTACGCGGTAATTGATTTTTCGTTGAGGCTTCGATAGAGAAAAAATAATAAGAAAAAAATGAGCTAGGAAAGGGTTGATTTTTTTTAGGGTCGACAAGGGTGGTTTCTCGTATGGGAAGTTTTTAACCCCGGCTACGAGACACAAGGGCTGCGACCGTGAAAAGAACATCGATTGATGTAATTTGTCAGTGGACCCAAAACTATCTATAAACTTATCCGCCCCGAGATAGTTTACCATGCGGTGAGAGATTTTTTTTTTTGGGCTCCGATCATTTTTTTTTTCACTGCCCATCGAACGAAGGTAAACTTACCCGCCCCGATATAGTTTATCATGCGGTGGTAGATTTTTTTTAGGGTCTTCGATATTTTTTTTTATCAGAGAGGAAAGGGTTAAATTTTTAGTAGGGTTGGAAAGGGTGGGTTGGTGTCTCGCATGGGAATTTTTTGTTACTCTGGCTACGAGACGTAAGGGCGCTGTGACCGTGAAAAGAACATTGATTACCGTAACGTAAATGTAATTTTTCAATGAGCCCAAAGCTATCTGTAGTTCGATAAACTTCCCCGCCCCAATATAGTTTATAACAAGGTGGTAGATGTGTTTTTTTTTCTGGGGCCCGATAATTTTTTTTGTGAGTGAGGAAAGGCTTAAATTTTATTTTTGCCCCCATCCAACGAGTGCAAACTTATCCGCCCCGATGTAGTTTATCATTCGGTGATAGATTTTTTTTTAAGAGCCCGGAAATTTTTTTTTATCCGTGAGGAAAGGTGATTTTTTTTTGGTACGGCAATATAGTAATATAATATAAGGTAATTTTAACTTCTCTCGACTACGAAACAAAAGGGAGCCTTAAACGGCGAAAGGAACATCGCTTGCCGTCCCTTAAACCTAATTCGTTAATGCGTCCAAAGTTATTTATAATTCACCGACGGAACGGACCTAAACTCATCCGCGCCGATTTTTTTTACCCAAAAATTCCTCTATAAAAAAAACTAACAAAATAAATATAAATAAAAGGGTTATGGGGATATTTCGACCAAGGCACGATCTCCTTCTGCGATAAGAAAGGTCATCGCACCTCCGATTGGCAAAGTCGTTGTATGTACATCCGAACGGGATTTTTTTTTTGCGAATTAATCGCCGCGTCACGAATTCCACGGAGAGTCGATCGGCGATTAAACGCGACTGCCGTACCGGCTGAGCAGCCGGGCCGACCGATCGAGCTAGAGAATCGCCACCGAGAAAGGCAGGACGAAGGAAATTACCGCGAGGAGAAAGGTGCCTCCGAGAGACCGATTTATATATATGTATATATATATGGATAAAGAAAGTCGACATTTTGTGACCGATGGGGAACGAGAAGCCGAGGAAAGAGCGGGCACGATACGCGAGAGACGAAGGGAGCTACGCGGAGACGGAGAAACGGTGCACGAGTTCGTTGCCCGATTGCCAGCCTCCGTCCAGTCTGTGTGTGCGCTCACCACGCTTTTGTTACTTTTCTTTTTTTTTTCTTCTTCGCCGAGTCTCTCGCACTGCCTTCTTCGCATCGGGAATATGACGTCATCGCGCCGTATTCCGATCGACGAATCGGGCGAGAAGGGTTAAATTGTATCGCAATCGGAAAACTATACTTGGCGAGAGGCGAAGGTGCTGAACTGGAATGGAAGATAAAATATTGCGAGACGGCCTACAGATTCGATTTTTTTTTTCGACATTGAGGGATTTGAAAAAAATTACCACTTTTACGTTTCGATGCAACTAAGTTTGGATCTTTCGGTTTTAATTTTTGCTTGATTTTAACAGTCTTCGGGATTTTGGGCGAAAGAAAAAATGCAACTTTTTAATTATGGTTCCGAATGTTGGATCGGGAAAAGGGTTAAACTATACTTGGTGAAAATAGTGAATAGTAAAATAGTGAAAGAAAAATGCAACTTTTTAATACCTGTTCCGAATGTTGGATCAGGAGACGAGTTAAATTGTATCGCAATCGGAAAACTATGCTTAGTAAGAGACGCAAGTGCTAAATAGTAAAAGAAGATAAAATATCCCGAGACTTACAGATGGTTTACAAAGATTCGATTTTTTAAAAGTAATTAAGTAATTCGAATCAACCACTTTTCCGTTTCGATGTAAAAAAATTATTGGTGTTTTGATTTATTTTTCAAAAAGCTTTCGGCCTTTTAGCTGAAAAAAATACAACTTTTTTATTAGGCTTCGGAACTTTGGATCGGGACGATAAACTATTGACGCTCTATCAAATTAAATTATTCGCGATTTTTTTTTCTGGCGATTCATTTATTTATTTATTTTTAATGGATTAAATTAATTGTTGTTATTGTCGAGCTGTCGGACGGGCCACTCAGTTAGGCCATCTCCGCGACGCCGTAAAAACCGCCGGTCTAATAAGCTCCTCGTTAAGGAGCTGAAGTACTCGTTAGCGTCGCGAACTAATCGCACAACGAGCGATGGCCGAGACAGCGCTCGGCAATCCCGGAGGATTATAATGGCCACGGCTCCGTGGCTCATTGACCGTGACATTCGCGCATTTACGTTTATATAGTTACCCGGTACGTAACGAAAACAGTCTCGCTAATTCATTGGAAAAATGTGTTTATACATTTTAATAACTTTCTCGAGTCCGGCTCTCCGCGTGGCCAATAATCGTCCGTTTGTGTTCGTCTCGTTAATCGCACATTGAACATTTCTCGCTCATCCTCGAGCAGATAAGATTAGCGATGATTCGAGCAGTCGAAGCAGCAGTTTGTCTCCGGAAATGAAGTAATAACTCACTGATACATTGTACATGTGCTATATAATTCTTCATTTTTTTAATTTAACATAATTAACAAAATAAAACACAACCCAATGATTTACTGATTTTTTGTTTTTACTATTGAAGCATTGTACTGGTTATCGGACTTGCACCGTAGAATTATTTACCATCTATGACGGGCTCCTATTTTTCGCCGTTAAAAATTCAGATATGTTGAAATTTTGTTGAAATTGTTGAAACTAATAAGGCAAAAAAAATGTTTAATTCTCATAACTTTTTTTATTATCCGCTATTTGAACATTCGAAGCGCCATTTTATCTCTGATAATGAAGTAACAACTAATCAATATATTGTACATGTACTATATAATTTCTTTTATTTTCAAATAACATAATAAACAAATAAAACACGACCCAATGATATGCTGAATTCTTGTTCAAAGATTCAAAAATTTTACTGGTTATTGGACTCAAGCTGTAGAATTATTTACTATTTATGGCGCACTCGTCTTTTTAACCGTTAGAAATGCAGCTTTGTTTTCGAGGACGGCCGGTACGCCAGTGAAATAAGCAAGAGCCAGGTAAAACTTCCCCCTCGGGCGTCCCGATACTTCGAACGAGCGACGGCTTACGTTCAAAGTGACTCCGCGAAAAGTGCAATAAAATAACAAAAGGCGACGCGCGAAGATTTCCGAAGGTTCCGCCGTTCCGTTATTTCAGTCGCCGCTACGTCGCCGAGTTAATTTCTTCGTACGAGAGCACGTGGCTGTCGGATGGGAAATTTTCGAGGATCGAGAAACAACCGACGTTTTCCCCACTCAACAAACGTCCAGGCTCGTCGCTCCGGCAACCCTGCGGTGAAATGTTCGTTTAACAGTCCTTCCTCGTCGAGAGACGAGGAACTGTTCTCGACTCTCGATGTAAACAGGCGAAACGGGTCGATCGGGCAACGAGGCTGTTCGATGCCTCGAGCAATGTTTTCGTACGCTAAACTTTATAAGAAAAAAAAAGAACAACCTATTCGACTGGCAAATTTTACGAAACGAAAACGGCGCACTCAGCGTTAGGTTTCTCTTAAGGCTACGTGAAATATGTACCACGTGACATATGAGTGCGAGAGAGATACATTTTTCAAATCAATGCCATGTAAAACCGGTTGATGATTCGGATAAAACGGAAGCATCATCGGACGCGGTGTTAAATTGTAAACCCGCTAATGCTTTATTTTTTCCCGAAAAGTCTACGGTCTCTTAATCGCATTCATTACAGATTTTGGTTACCGACCGAGTCGTTTCACATGTCCTTAAAATAACAAACGTACGTGAAAAATATACGTCCTTAAAGATCTTCACTCTCGGACATTATCTTTAATCACAGTCGCTAGTCTAATTTGCATGATGTCTTTTTTCTTTGAAAGGATCGCCTTGAGAGGAAGATTGTATATAGCCTATAATGAGCGTCTAGGGTACAAAGTGCTAAATAATCTTCAACTATCGAACTTCAACGTTAAAATGAAGAAAAAAAAGAAAAAAAATACAATAGATTAACGAAGTTTTGTAAGAAAATATTTTTTCGTTTCCCTATTTGACTGGCAAATTTTGCGAAACAAAAACAGCGCACTGAACGTTAGAAAGTTTGTCTTATAATAATACAATGTCCGTAAAAAATATGCGTACTCAAAGATATTCATTCTCAGACATTTTCTTTAATCGCAGTCGGTAATGTAATTTTTATTATTCTTTTATTCTTTGAGAGGACCGCCTCGAGAGGAATTGTATGGTTTATAATGACCGGCCAACGTACGGAGAGGTGAATAATCCTCGACGATCACACTTCAACGTCCATTTTTAAAAATAATCATAATAAATCCAAACCTCTCTTCCTTCGACACTTTATCATCTTAATTTTAGTCTATCGTGACCTTTAATTTCATTCGTCAGGAACACATTTCTAAATTCAATCTTATTTTTGTCGTTGTATCTGTATTTCCTTTGCAAAAGGGCGTGCCCCGTAAATAAATAAATAAATAAATAAATAATAGATTAACTAAACTTTGTAACAAAAAAACAAAACAAAAATTCTATCAATTGGCAAATTTTACGAAATATAAAAATAGCGCACTAAACGTTACAATGTTTCCTTAAAATAAAAAATGTACATTCTTAGAGAGATCTTCATTCTCGCGATTATAATTTTCATTTTTTTTTCATTCTTTGAGAGCCGCGCTTCGAGCGGAAGAATGCACGGTTTATAATGACGGTCCGGCGTACAAAGAGCTGAATATTCCTCGACGGCCGAACTTCAACGTTAATAAAAAAAAAATAATAATATAATAGATTTAGCTCTGGAGTAAAAATAAAATTGCTTTTGTTGCTGTGACTTTGAGAGGCTGTTCTGTTCCTCGAGAGCAAGAGAGCGGTTGCAGTGTAGCGGCGAGTCGCTTGGCAACACGGTCAAGCGGCTCTGAAGCAACGACGATCGCGTCGGGCTGCGCGCGGTTCCTCGAAAGGAGGCTAGAATGTCGGTGTTGTGTTTACAAGATCAACAAAAAAAAGAATACAATATTTCGCAACGGTTCGTTGCATTAAAATGTTTGATTGAAGCAACCGCTAGTCAGGCTGGAAGCGAAGCACTGGTTTCGTGCAGAGCCACCTGTTAAAGCGAATCCAACGAGTTCTGACGTAAACGACTATCCTGCCATTAATTAATCGTCAAACCGGTCGTCTGCCCGCAATCTCGCCCGTGATATCCTCCGGCACGATTCAAAAACAATCTAAATACCTTTTTTTACCGACTTCATTAAATCACTAAAAATTAAGATTTTTATTTTGATTAAATTATAATTCTTTTTTAATCGCTCACCTCTGACTAGAAGAAATTGACTCTAAAAATTCCTCGCATAATCGGCCGTGGATCCAACGGCGAGATAAAAAAAAATCACGATATTTCACGCTCCCTCGCTCCCCAACGTCCCGCAAGCACTCTGTCCGGCTCCGTGTAGTTTTACAAGAACAAAAAAAACTTTGATTTATTTTATTTTAATTTTTTTTTTTATAAAAAAAAAATAGTCACTTTTCATCAATCGAGATGTGATTTCGTTTAGAAAAAAAAAGGTAAATAAGATTATTGTATTTTAAGCGAGACGTGGAGCAGATCGCACAGTACGTCCGTTCACCGGCGCTTCTCATCCGATACTGAAGAGAGCAAGCGAAGAGTCCGCGATGCCTGCGCTCGGCTTCCTTTCCTATGGCGTTCGGCCGCCGCTTGTCTCGGGCGCTACTGTTCATCCACGATAGCCGGCCGGGATGGATGCACGTGCGCCGAGGGTGGGGAGGCTTTAAATCGCACCGAGCCCGCCCGCCCGGCGACGATGCAACTTCGGTATTATATTTTTTCGCCGCACAGGTCAAACTCGATCGCGCACTGGGTCTTCCGGATCGAGCGCCCGCATCGTGTCTCCGCCCTCGCTGTATTATCGACGGCGCCGCGAAACTGTTACACTTACCGTATCTAGTTGAATCAAATCGGAGAAACTTTTTTTTTTATTTTTATTTTAAAAAATCTCTCCTAGCATTGGGCTGGAATATATGTAAATATATATATATATATATATATGGACGCAGGTCTGACGTGAAGTGTAATTAACGTTGAGAGGTAAACTTAAGAAAACTTAAGCGTTTTTACCTTTTTGAACTTTTATTAACTTTTTACTCTGGAGTTATTTTATTTAGGATTGATTATATATTATATTTCTATTGTAAAGGAGGAATCCGTCAAATAAATAATAATAATAATAATTATTATTATTATTACTATTATAAGTGTTATGTATAACCATATATATATATAGTAGGGCGAGTCGATAGTAAAACAATATACAAAGAGGAAATGAAATGACGATGCAACTTCTATATTGGATTTTCGTCGCATAGGTTGAACTTGATCGCGGACTGGGTCTTCCGGATCGAGCGGCCGCATCGTGTCTGCGCCCTCGCTGTATTATTGACGGCTTCACGAAAGCGGCTCCAGTGTCGCGTTGAATAAAATTTCAGCAATAGTTGTTTTTTAATTTTTTTTTCTACTGGCGCTACCCTGATTTTAGATTGGAACATATCTATATATATAAAACGTATGGGTGAGTGGATAGTAAAATAATATTAAAAAATAAAAACGAATAAAAGCTCAGAGGTATTGGAGCGAATTTATACACGATTATTCGTAACGGTGTAGAAGAAGCCAGCGAAGATAGGATTTCTTTTTTAACGCGCTAGTCGAGAGCTCTAATCCACTTGCTCTGTGCTCAATAGAAAAAGGGAAATAAGTTGTTTTTAAGCGGATAACGTTGAATTCGATATATGGAGCAGCGGAATAAAAAAGAAAGTGTCGGGTTCGATAGATTCGTTGTTTTCCATTCAAAACATTGTTTTGAGTATTATTAATTCAATTTGTTTTAATTTTACCGCGAATTGAAGTAAAATCAAATTAACTCGTCCACAATGTTAAGTAATATTATTTGACCTTGAAAACTGCCTCCCAAGAGGTGACACGCATTTGAAATGATAAAAATAACAAAAAAATAGTCGGAAATATCCTCAAAGACGTTGAGCAAATAAAAAAAAATAATACGTAGGCTCCATATATGCAGTAAAATTATATTAAATAATACAGAAACATTTTTTATCGTCATTATTTGAGTTAAAGTAATTTTTCATGGTGCGCGTAGGTCGATGACTATTACGAGTCCGAGCGAAAAAATTCACTCGGCGATGTGCCTGAATAGAGCCGCTAATTAATCCTCTATTTCTTTCCTGTGTTTCCCGTCGAAATTACGCACAGATTTTTATCGTACGCGTGGGTCCAAGGGTACGGCGAGCCAGCGCGGTCGTTACGACTCCGGGCAAAAAGTGTTCCACGTCCCGCGCTCGAGCGTATGCGCGAGCGACCTCTCGAAGCTCCCATGGACAAAATTATATGCGAAAGACATTATTCATATGTTAAATAAACTTTTCACGAATTTTTTTATACAATTTATTCCAATCAGAATATAATATATAATAAAACCTAAATATTGGAGCTCCAAAGTAACGATTTATAAAAGGTGAAAAAGTTAAAAACACTTAAGTTTACGATTTCTAAAAGTAAATAATACTCCACATGAGACTTGCTTGTGACTAGGCGCCCCTTTTTCTTTATTAATTGCTTTAGTTTTATTTGATTTTTTTATTGTAATTCCCCTCTCCTACTCATATCTTAGAACTGATATATTTCAAATATATTTTAAATATATTTTTAATATATTTTAAATATATTTTAAATATATTTTAAATATATTTTTAACATATTTTTAATATATTTTTAATATATTTTTAATATATTTTTAATATATTTTTAATATATTTTTAATATATTTTTAATATATTTTTAATATATTTTTAATATATTTTTAATATATTTTTAATATATTTTTAATATATTTTTAATATATTTTTAATATATTTTTAATATATTTTTAATATATTTTAAATATATTTTAAATATATTTTAAATATATTCTTAATATATTTTTAATATATTTTAATATATTTATTTCTTTATAAAAAAATGGCATATATTTTTTTCCACGCGGTAACGGGGCAGTGCAGAGAGCGCGAGAGAGGCACCGATAGACATACCACGGATCGGACAAACTTGACTCGTTGAGGAAAAGAAGCTGCGGCCGAAGAGCCGAGGAGCCGAGAAACCCCGATGGAACAGGTTCTAGATTCATTCACGTCTCTCGCGGTGCTCGGAGACCTTGGGACTCCCCGGCAAAAAGGATCCTCTCGTGGAGCCGAGTTGCATAGTCTCCGAGCGGAGCTGCTCGAGCTTGACCACGCGAGCCTTTCCATATCTCATACACCGGCTCATCCGCGAACCGCACGCGATTTTTTTTTTTCGGAGATGGTAATAAACGACGCACACGCCGGTTAGTAAAATTCTGCGAGGCTCGTTGTCTCGTGGGGAAAAAAAGAATTGTATGGTCAGGTTATTATACCATGCGAATGCGAAATGGCGAGCAAACTTGGTGCTTCGTTAACGAGGTCTCTCATTGTTTTTCATTCGTTTCTGCGCCGCTACATGTTTTTACTATTAGAGACCCCGAGATAGTGGGATCGAAGTACATTTAAGTTTTCGAAGCGAAGCGACTGTTACAGGATTTTTTTTTGTTATTTATTTCTAATTAACGAACTCGGTCTTTGAAATAGGCGAATTTTTATAAAATGTGCACTGCACTCTGTATTTGTGGCGGTTTTTTTTAGAAATAATTTAGATTTGTATATTCCCATAGTTTAGACTATGATTGGAGTGGCCGCAGGTTGGAACCAGAATTTTATCAGATTTAACCCTTTCGTTCGCGAATTCATTTTAAATTAACCACATCGATAAAAAACATTGTAAAAATTCAGGCATTCTCTTTCTGTAGAAGTAAATCAGTAAAATGTTCATTAGAGTTTTTTTGCCCCATATAAAATAAATTTAGAATTCATTCCAATGCCTTAGACCATGAATCAGAGTGGCCAGAAGTTGAATGTAGAATTTTATTAAATTTAACTCTTTCTTTCGCGAATTAATTTCACATAAAAAACATAGGAAAAATTCAGGAATTCTCCAGACTCTTTTTTTTCCCCACATACAAAAAACATTCTATTAATTGGATCACCTGAACCAAAAAAAAGTCCACGCGATTACCGAGCAGACATTTCGCAATCCAATTTTTTCATTCGACACTTCGTTTCTCACAATTTCATTATAATTTTTTATTTCTTTGATATTCCGTCCGGAGTAATCGGATAAAAATGTCGGGTGGACGTTTGACGGGGCGGCCCGTGGTTGGCGGCATTATTAGAAGAATATATAATTCGATCGAGAATTAAGACGCGAGGAGGCGTATCTCGCTCGAGAGCGGACTCTCCGAGGATTTTCAAAATCTCGCGGGCGACGGGATAATGTATTCTGGCATAAGCGGTTATCTCGAGGCACTAATCTGTATCGCGGGAGGAGAGGGCCTCCCGAGAGCGGAACGAAAGGATTTCTCCCGCGGGGTGGACGACAGGCGTGGGCCGCTTACGCGTTTGTCCGCTCCCGGTGCGTTGTTCCGTTGCCTTCTGCCGCACACGAGAACACGAGAGATGAACATCGTGCTTATGAAACCCTCCGGAGAACAACCCACGCTCACATATACATACATACATACATACATACATGCATATATATAAATATATATAAATATATATATGTATGTATATATGTATGTATATATGTATGTATATATGTATGTATATATGTATGTATATATGTATGTATATATGTATGTATATATGTATGTATATATGTATGTATATATGTATGTATATATGTATGTATATATATGTATGTATGTATGTCTATATGTCTATATTAAGCTCGCTCGCGGGCAGACATGTGGTCAGGCACGATGAATTAAAAGCCTCGAACGAATTTGACGTTCTCACGTTATTATAAATTGATCCGTAGCGTAGGCTCCTTATAAAGATCGGATCAACGATCGGACTAGATATCACACAAAAAAAAAAAGAAAAAGGAACATTACTGAAAAAATTGTTATTCAAACGTAGAGTACGTGTCCCTTGTGATGTAAGGACAGGCGGAGGCGCTAATCGCTTGTAATTCTCGCTGCATTTTTAAAAAATCGAAATGAAAATAAATTCGACTCGATGATAAATACTCGTAGAGGACGTCAACGACATGCAAATTTGTCTTCACGACTCGAGAACATTCGGCGTTAAAAAAAAGGGTTAAAAAAAATGTATCCATCGGCTCCGAATTCAGGGTTGTTGAGATTTGCATCCTTCCATCTGTCTCTCCAAAACAGAAATTAAGAAAGAGTAAAAAAAAAAAAAAAAAAATTTACACAATTTTACCCCTAGGATGATTGTTTAATTTATGGAGATACGATTCGACTGTGGCATGAATTATTGCACCGGTTGTCTCGGGGACCTAGTATGGGTGTGCACGTAGTGCGATGACTACCTGCCCGGCGACGCTCGTCCTCCTCGAACCTGCCTCCGTCTCGGGATTTTTAATGCGCACGTTTATTTTAATTTATTCGGAGGTGTGAGCTTCCATCCCCTCGCGCTGTGATCTTCGCGGGTAATTTATACTTCGGGTAGGTTAATTTCCGCTTTTCGTCGTTCCGGGCTCGCAGAGGGGTGTCTCGTACCCCGGTAAGTCGGTACGAGCATGAGAAAACACGGTAATGACCTTTCGGAAAGTTTTCACGGGGCCCTGTGCACGACTCTCGAGCGGGGAAACCACGTCCATAAATAATGCATAGTTCCGCACCGTACATTCGTTCGTTGAGGGAAATCCTGGGGAAGGAGAGACGGAGGAGGCGAAACGTCCGAGCGAACCGACCGACTTCAATCTCGGTACTACCTCACTTCTTGCTCATGCTTCGGAAGATACCCAGATAGCATTTTGCCAACAACCCGCCAGCAAATAGGCGGCATATGTCTGCACGGGATGGCGGCGAAATTGCGGCATGTTCGTCCGCGTTTGTCTATGTTTTTGCCAGCATTCAACGCCGAAAATTCTTAGGAGGATTGGACAGAAGCGGGGCAAAATGGCACCCCGGGGTAAAACGGGATAATGAGACAAAACGCTATTTTCCAATAGTTTTTGGATGGTCTCGATGGTGGTCCTTGGGGCAAAACGGGGTTGAAAATTCGGATGTCTCGTTGGGACAAAATTTTCCAATAATCCAAAGATTATTGGAAAATTGCGTTTTGCGCTGTCCCATTTTGCCCCGCTCTCGCCTATTGTCGGTAAATTGTCAGCAAGGATTGCTGGTGCTTTGCGTCTCACTACGAGGATTAATTTGCTTGAGTCATGGTTATTTTGGGTGGAATTAAAAAAAAATCGATTTCTTATCAAATTTAAGTGCCTCTATCGATTCGCTCAAAAATTCAATTCCAAGGATCGTTACTACTAGTCCATTTGTGTAACATATTTTATATGATACCCAAATCGACCACTAGGAATTTTGATCTCTTTCACGGCTATTAAGAATAAGAAATCAGCTTATTATAGGAACCGTTGTTGGATTTTTGCTACCAACTGCAATGTCGTGCTAGAAACTGTTGTTGCAATATTGCTGGCAAGCAATTGCCCTTCTTTGCGCATGCCACGGTTGGGTATCTGGGAATTTACCTACAAAGGATGCGACCCTGAAGATATCCCTGAAGATGAAGCATGTGGCCAAACTTCATCAACTTATAACGCCTGTATTTTACATCGTACAAACTTTGCTTGAGGAAGTTCACTTGGAGATTAAAATTCTATAAGTGAACAATTGGTTATTCTTCCTACGGGCGTGCACTGATAGGGACTTGCCAAAGATGAAATTTGATGTCATGCAGATACCTTCAGGCCCATAAGGCCGCGAATGCTTTGGCGATGTTGTAGTAAGGGAGAGATGCGACCGACGGATACGCGGTACAGTTATTGGCCAGGAAAATGTGTTCGAGAGGAACGGGGCGAGGATATGCCGGTAACTAAAATGGGTGTAAAATGAAAAGTTTGACCCATTTTGCGAAATGTTGCGGGAAGCATTTAAGACCAAGCAGTTTTAGCTTATCGCCGCTAGATGGCCGGGAACATGAACCATGCTTGCTACTTTCTCGAAAGCATTCTGTTCGTGACACCACGTTATATATAAGAAGAAGTTGTTATTACTTCACACTCAGGGAGCTTCCGGTGACATGAGGCATTTCTTCCTAGAGTTCACGCTTTAGGAAGAGATGCTCGTGACTTCCCGATCCGGATTTACATGTTGTTTTCTTCCCCTTTCGTTCAATTCAAAAATCGCATGGGCCACCGGAGCTCCCGTATTTTTGTAATAAAAAAATAACAACAAAAATATTCGTCTAAATAATTAAGAAGTGCTCTGAATTGGCTCCGATGCAGCCGATGGACACGTGGCACAGTCATTGGCCTAGGAACTGTATGCGAGAGGAAAGGGAGGGGGGAGAATTCGCCGATAACTAAAAATCGACTGCTTATGGTATGGCTGAAAAAAAGTGTCTGACCAATTTTGCGACATTACCACATTTGCAATAGTTACAGGAAGTATTCCAAAACCAAAGAGTTTTAGCTCATCGCCGCCAGATGGCTCAGAGCATGAACGCCGCTGACTGCTTTCTCGCAAGCGTTACGGTCGCAACCACATTCTATATATAAGAATGAGTTATTATTAATTTACACTCAGGGAGCTTTCGGCGACATGAGGCATTTCTTTCTTGAGTTCATGCTTTAGGAAGACGTTCTTCTGGTTACGCGTGACAGCGGTGGGACGTTGTTTTCTTCCCTGTTCGTTCAATTCAAAAACCGAATAGGCCAACCGGAGCTCCCGTATTTTTGTAATTAAAAAAATGACAGTAACAAAAATATTCTTTTAAATGATTTTAAAAAGTGCTCCAAATTGGCTCCGACAATGAACGCGTGTGAAGGTGACGAGTTAAATTGTTCATATGGCGAGGGTAGATAGTTGATTTTCCGAGATGTGCGAGAAGCATTTTAAGATCAAGCAGTTTTAGCTCGTCGCCGCCAGATGGCCGGGAGCATGAACCCTGATGACTACTTTCTCGCAAGTGTTCTGGTTGCAAGCCCGTTATATATATAAGAATAAGTTGTTATTGCTATACACTCAGGGAGCTTCCGGTGACATGAGGCATCTCTTCCAAGAGTTCACGTCTTAGGAAGAGATACTCGTGGTTAGTTGTGTGGTCTTCGAAAAGTTGTTTACTTCCCCTTTCGTTCAACCCAAAAATTGAATGGGTCAACCGGAACTCCCGTATTTTTGTTATAAAAAAAACAACGATAAAACTATGAATTTCAAAAATCCAAGTTTAGAGATGGCGACCGGCAAAACCCAAGTTTATCTCAGAGTACACTTTTCTTAACCTTTTTTTGCCGATTCCTTACGAAGATATTGAGTACGGGGATTGATCTGTTGAACATTGTCCTGAAAATAGGCTAATTATGGTACGCTCCAAAGTGACTTTGGCAGTAAATACATTTAAAGATGGCGAGTTAAATTGTTTGTATGTCGTGGATCGATAGTTGATTTCGCAAGGTGTTGCGCGAAGCATTTCAAGATCAAACAGTTTTCATACATCGCCCGCTAGATGGCCGCGAGCATGAACCCTGCTGATTACTTTCTCGCAAGCGTTCCGGTCGTAATACCATTCTATTTATAAGAATACGCTTTTATCACTTTACACTCAGGGAGCTTCCGGCGACACGAGGCATTCCTTCCAGGAGTTCACGCCTTAGGAAGAGATACTCGTGGTTATACGTGATGTCAGAAGTCGGACGTTGTTTTCTTCCCCTTTCGTTCAACTCAAAAATCGAATGGGCCAATCGGAGCTCCCGTATTTTTGTTATAAAAAGTAATCATGTAAATACAATTTTTAGAGTGCCCGCAAGTAGCTCCGGCAGTAACCAAATTTGAAGATGGCGCGATAAATTTGCAACGTGTCGTAGGTTTTCACGAGCCCTGTGCACGATTTCAAGCGGGGAAACAACATAAATAATGCCCAGTTCCGCATCGTATGTTCGTTCGTGAAGGGAAGTCTTGAGGAAAGAAAGGCAGATGAAGAAAAAACGTTCGAGCAAACCGACTGACTTCAATCCTGGTTTCGCTACCGAACTGACATACTTTCCGCCCAACGCCAAAAATACTTTGCTGATGCTTTAGTAAGGGAGAGATGCGACCGATGGGTTCGTGGTACAGTTATTGGCCTAGGAACTCTATTCGACAGGAAAGGAGGCGAGAATACGTTGATAACTAAAAATCGGCCGCTTACCGTATGGCTGAAAAAAAATGTGTCCGGCTAAATGTTTTTAGTGTTCCGAGAACCGGTCCAAAACCAAACAGCCTTAGCTTATCGCCGCTAGATGGCCGGGAGCATGAACCTTGCTGACTGCTTTCTCGCAAGCGTTCCGATCCTAACCCCAGCATATATATAAGAATAAGTTATCGTCACTTTACACTCAGGGAGCTTCCGGTGACACGAGGCATCTCTTCCGAGAGTTCACGCTTTAGGAAGAGATACTCGTGGATGCGAGTGGCACACGGGTAGCATGTTGTTTTCTTCCCCTTTCGTTCAACCCAAAAACCGAATGGGCCAACCGGAGCTTCCGTATTTTTGTTATAAAAAAAGACTTAAAAAAACGAATATTCGTTTAGGTAATTTAAAAAGTGCTCTAAATTGGCTCCGACCATAACCAAATTCAAAGATGGCAAGTTAATTTGTTTATGCGTCGTGGGTCGATAGTTGGTTTTGCGAAATGCTGCGAGAAGCTTTTCAAGACCGAGCAATCTTAGCTCATCGCCGCTAGATGGCCGAGAGCATGAGACCTACTGACTACTTTCTCGCAAGCGTTCCGGTCCTAACCCCAGCATATATATAAGAATAAGTTATCGTCACTTTACACTCAGGGAGCTTCCGGTGACACGAGGCATCTCTTCCGAGAGTTCACGCTTTAGGAAGAGATACTCGTGGATGCGAGTGGCATAGGGTAACATGTTGTTTTCTTCCCCTTTCGTTCAACCCAAAAACCGAATGGGCCAACCGGAGCTCCCGTATTTTTGTTATAAACGAATATTCGTTTAGGTAATTTAAAAAGGGAGCTTCCGGTGACACGAGGCATCTCTTCCGAGAGTTCACGGAAGTAATTTAAAAAGGGTAATTTAAAAAGGGAGCTTCCGGTGACACGAGGCATCTCTTCCGAGAGTTCACGCTTTAGGAAGAGATACTCGTAGATGCGAGTGGCAGAGGGTAACATGTTGTTTTCTTCCCCTTTCGTTCAACCCAAAAACCAAATGGGCCAACCGGAGCTCCCGTATTTTTGTTATAAAAAAATACTTAAAAAAACGAATATTCGTTTAGGTAATTTAAAAAGTGCTCTACATTGGCTCCGACTACATTGGTTTAAATCATTTATAACTACTCTAAATTTGCTCCGGCAATAACGAAATTTAAAGATGGCGACTTAAATTTTGTATACGTTGTAGGTTAATAGCTTATCTGGAAGTACACTTTTTTACCGACGCGTTGCAGAGGTAGGGTAAAAGTGGTGAATATGGCCCACCTCGATTAACACGCAAATCAATTATATATGGACTCGTCCATATTCCCCACTTTTACCCTATTGAGAACAAGGATCGAACTAAGTATTGAAACAGAAACTTATGAAAAGGAAGAAACAAAAATACTGGAAGTTAGCAGACAACAAAATGTTTGTCGAATTTGCAGACCTTTATTATTACCGTTTTTCGTGCAGAGTACCTCGAGTCTCTTTATAATACGACTTTGACGGCCCACACTGCATGCATTTTACAGTGGGACACAGAGCGTAGCTATAGGTATATTGAGGATTACCCTCGACTGGAATACCTCGGGATTTTAGGCTTTTCACACTTCTCCTCCGTCGTTCCGAAAACGCTTCGTCCTTTTCGCGCCGCAAGAGAGAATATCGTTTCTTCCGCCAATAAACAAATTTCAAGATGGCGAGTTAAATTTTTTCTATATCGTAGTTGATCCGAAAAGTGTGACTTTTTTTAGCTTTTTTTTACCGATAAGTTCCGTAAATATTAAATGCAGAGATTGAATTATATATTGAAAAAGAAGCATGGCTGTCGAGTTACACGCACGATAAAATTATAAAATTAATTTTTCTAAAACGCTGGAAGTTTGCTTTATTGGTGGAAGAATGTCGCTTCTTCCGCCAATAAACAAATTTCAAGATGGCGAGTTAAATTTTTTTTATATCGTACTTGATCCGAAAAGTGTGATTTTTTTTAGCTTTTTTTTGAGAGAGATTGAATTATTGAATTAGATTGAATTATATATTGAAACAGAAACATGGCTTTCGAGCTACACGCGCGATAAAATTATAAAATTAATTTTTCTAAAACGCTGGAAGTTTGCTTTATTGGTGGAAGAATCTCGTTTCTTCCGCCAATGAACAAATTTCAAGATGGCGAGTTACATTTTTTCTATATTGGACTTGATCCGAATAGTGTGATTTTTTTTACCTTTTTTTTTACCGATACGTTCCGTAAATATTAAATACACAGATTGAATTATATATTGAAACAGAAACATGGACCTACACGCTCGATAAAATTATAAAATTAATTTTTTTTAAACGCTGGAAGTTTGCCGACAAAACAATGTTTGTCAAATGTACTTTATTTTTATCGTGCACCGCGCAGACTATCTCGAGTCTCTTTAAGATACGAATTCTTGCAGCGCACACTGTATACATTTTACAGTGCAGCACAGAGCGTAACCATAGGTATGTTAAGGATTACCCTCGACGGGAATATCTCGGGATTTCCGGCTTCTCGCGCTTCTCCTCCGTCGTTCCGAAAACGCTTCGTCCTTTTCGCGCAGCGAGAGAGAATCTCGGTTATAATACCGGTGCGTCGGTATTACTGCCTCGTGAAATCCTCGGTATTTTCCAGACGCCAGGGTCGTCGAGGGTAAGAAACGCCCATAAAATCCTGCAATTGTCTCTGGGCTCGTCCGAAGCGCCGAACACGAATACAGGGGTAGCGCGAAACTATCGGGGATGCGTTCGGAAAGACGTTCCGGAGCTTAGGGTCGAGAGGGTGGAGACAAAAATAATCTTTTAGCGCCGCGAATTCCGGATAGTCGTTCGGGTGAAAGACAATAAGAAATTTCAAGAACGTCCAAGAATTTGAACGATTTTTTTTTTTTTAATTAATGTTGCATCAACAGCTAATGGTTATTAGCGACCAGTATATATAGTCAAAATACATATAAAATGATAGATAAGTTACATATACTATATTCGAGTTTTTAAATATCCTTTCGAGGAGAATTACAGTTTATATTTTAACACATTCTCATATATTTTAACACATTCTCGAATGCTTTTGCACTGTTGGGTGAGTCTGAATTTGCACGATTTGTTACACAATTATTATTTATTATTTGGCATATAATGATAAAGCTCCGAACCGCAATAATCAACATTTTGTTTGCTGACCGAACAAATAAAGCTTGAAAATATTTGCGGTGGGAAATAATTCGAAAAATTTCTCCTCAGTTGTTTTTTAATCGTGAAAAAGAAAGGACTCGGGGAAAATTCTTCGAAAGGGCAGAAAAAAAATTGTTTGGCGACGCGAATCCCGAATAGTCGTTTGGGCGAAAGACAATGAGAAATTTCAAGACAGTGTCCAAGAATTTGCACAATTTATTACACTTTTATTATTTATTATTTGTCATATAACGATAGAACTCCATACCTCAATAAACAAGATTTTCTTTGTTGAACGAACAAACAATCCTCGTAAATATTTGCGGTGGGAAATAATTCGAAAAATGTCTCCTTAGTAGATTTTTAATCCCGAAAGAAAGGACTTGCGGGAAAATCCTTACTGAGCCGGGATGCAAACAGCGCGGAGTCCGTCAAAGGGAACGCATGAGCGGTCGAGTAATTAAGGAATTAACGAACGTAGGGAAAATTGCATATTGTCAGTGGAGATTAAATTCGCCCGATGCAGTATGTGCAAACAATAAAATGTAAATAACGGGTTTGCAGGTAATGTCTGTGAAAAACGCACGGTGGCCGCGCGACAAGCGAACGTTGGGATTCGTGACGGCAGGTGGGGATAGTCATTAACGCCCAACTGTGCTCGCACTCATAACTGTAATATTAAAGAAAAAAAAAAAAAAAAAACACGAGAGCTCGTCGCGTTCGTCGGACACCCTCGGTGCACACCTTTCGGGGGCTAAAGTGATATATATATCGCATAATGTTAAGGAGGGGGCTCTCGAGGTAAGATGGCACAGGGCGGTTTGTATACATAGTAACACTTTTGGCGTCGATAAAATTGACCCAAAAGGGTCAATTTAATCGACTTTAGTCGAATTTAAAGGGACTATATGAATTTTGAAAATCGTAGAAACGGTTTCCAGAATAATAAATTGGTCTCACAGAAAAGAAATTATTTGTTAAATACATTAATTAATTAAAAATAAATACGTAATAATACATTTGTAATACAGTAGCTAATTAATGAAGATAAATTATTCATTAAAAAATAACTTTTCATTGACTCCTTAAAAATGTACGTTTTTTAGTCATAAAACATTTTTTAATTCGTCTCGTGGTATGTGGTATATCACTCACAACGGTAATATTAAAAAAAATACACGAGAGCTCGTGGAGTTCGTCGGAGACCTTCGCAGTACATCTTTCTCGAGCTGTAGTGATATATATATATATATATGCATATATCACAGAATGTACAATATGCGATATATATATGTATCGCATAATATAAGGGGGGGGGGGGGGTTATGGGGTAAAATGGTACAGGATGGTCTACGACATAAACATTTGTTACGTCCAATTACAAACTTTATATATTTATTTTAAATCGTAGAGACCGTTCACGTTTGGAATAATAAATTGGCCTTGCAGTATAAAAATGATTTATTACATACATTAATTAATAAACAAAAAAACCTAACAATAGTCATTTTTAAATATAGTAGTTCAAGTCGTAAATACAACAGTTCAAGTCGTCTCATCCAAGTTTACGATTACATCGCCCGATAAAAATATCTCGTCCCCGCTGTGCCATCCTGCCCCACATTTGCTTATCCGCGCGTCGCAGGGAGGTCCTCTCCAATAAATTACAAAAAAAAAATGTACAATTCTAACACCCCATTTAATGACCCGGTCGAAGAACAAGCAGCGTTTTTTGGTCGTCCCACCGGTGGAAGGGTAGTAATTAATAGTGTCTGAAAACGAGGCATCGCGCACCCCACGCCGAGCGAAGGGTTGCTTCCTCCTCGGCTTGGTTGTCCCTAAATGCTCGCTCGCCGCCGCCCGCGCGTATCGAAAGCTCGCGCGCAGTTTGCCGACCGCAAACCGTTGGCCAGAGGGAAATTGAACTTGCGGCTTGACGAGCGGAATGAAACGTACGTTGATCGCGCGCTCTTCGACACGGGGATGACTCATTTCTCGATGCGCATCGTGCGCGTCTTGTTTTGAACACACGGGGCACTCCGTGTGGTGAAACTGACCGATTTTTCACCCAAAACCGAAGCGAGCCGGTCAATTTCACCGGAAGTTACGCGTTACAACTATATCGATAAAACCCCCTGCGCGCGCATGCGCGACGGATTTACCGGTCGAATTGGCAACGACCACACGCATGGGGGGGGGGGGGGGAGAGGTTCAATCTATTACCCACACTCGGGTCGCGGTTATTGCGGTCTTTATATCGTAACGACGATGAATAAGAATGAGAGAAGGGATCGACGACGGAGGGAAAGCAACAAAAATAAATTACGACGCCCACGCGGCTGCGCTCACTCGGTGTAATTGCCTCCATGCACCGCAGCGTGGAATACGTTGGAGTCGCGTTTGGCTCGGTGCCGGCCAATTATCGGAGATCGGCGGTGTCGCGCCGCGCGGTTTAGAAGAGCCGGATTAGCTCGGGGTTGAATAAAAAACGATCTATCGGCACGGCTCCGGGAATCGAAACGACCATCGACGATCCTACAAATCTAACCGATCCGGCGAATCGGTGTACCATTTTTCTTTCTTCAACTCCTACGCTGACAAAATAATTAGCGCGTTTATTTGCCGATTCTAAGACGGTTTAGGTAAGAGTCGGAGATCTTATGGATGGCGATTTTTTTATTTATTTAGATGCATTTATATCCCCACGTTCTTTCTGATCGAAGGAAATGCGAAATCGGTAAGTTTTCTGACCTTAAAAAAATAATTAGGGCGTTTATTATCCGATTCTCACACAGTTTAGATAACAGCATTTTATCGATGACCATTTTTTTTTTACACAATTTTTATCGCCAATGTTCCTTCCGGTAGAAGAAAATGCTACATCGGTAATTTTTCCTACCTTAAAAGAAATAATTAGCACGTTTATTATCCGATTCTCACACAGTTTAGAAAACAGTCGAGCATCTTATCGATGACAATTTTTTTTACTCTATTTTTATTCCCGATGTTCTTTCCGGTATAAGCAAATGCGAAATCGGTAAGTTTTCTGAACTTAAAAAAAATAATTAGCGCGTTTATTATCCGATTCTCACACATATGTAAGTTTTCTTCCTTACTGACCGCGACATCGGCTAAATTATTATTATTTTTTAAAAATGTCTCTCATATTCGGAGTCAACGACTCCGGCAAGGTGCCTCGAGTAAGGTACTTCGCCTCCGACCACAGTAATTGGGTTCATTTTAATCCCACACCGAGCGCAGTATAATGGAAGATTAATCGATCTAATTTCCAGCGACGGGTCTTGCGTCTCGATGTTTTCGACGCTCGCACCACTAAAGTGTCCCTCACGGAAAAGTGTCATTACTCCGAACATTGCCAAGCGATTCGAGTATACTTATATACGTATAAAACTTTAAGTGCCCGCGACGATTCCATCGCGACAAGCCATTTTTGTCTAGACGCCGCGACGCTTTGCCGTCCGCTTCAGCGTCGTCGTCTCCGAGGCTGCGGTCAAGTGCCCGTCCCGTCGACCTGCAGAAAACTCCGACTGCCGGAGTCCAGACGAACCAGCGACGCTTGTCTCAGATGGAGCAAGTGCGGGAACTCTGCCCGTGAAAAATTTGAAAAACGTGCCTCGAACCGACCATCCACACTTGGATGCTCTCGAGTACCCGCAGTGGCTCCGAAATCGAAACTCTTCCGCAAATCGCCACACGCAGCCAATCAGTCGTTGTACTTACGCGCCTCGGTCTGTATAACGATAAACATTAATCGGGAATTCGCATCCACTAACAATTACCAACATTTTCGAATCTCGGATGTAATTACATATTTATGGAGAATTTTATTTTTGCACCGTCTATACCAACACTTCCACACCCAGAAAAATAATTTGTTTGACGGGCACTTAATATTTATTTAATGCAAATAAATATTTACTTAAATAAAATACATATTTACTTAAATAAGATAAATATTTACTTGAGTAAGATAAATATTTATTTAATCGAATAAATATGTATTTATGGGGCGCCAGTTAAGTAAATTATTTTTCTGGATGCACAGAGTCCTGTCTAAGCCTCGACGTCTCCGAGGCTGCGGTCAAGTGCCCGTTTCGTCGCCCTGCAGGAAACCCGACTGCGGGACTCCAGGCAGATCAGTAACGTGTGTCTCAGACGGAGCAAGAACGAGAAGTCTGCCCGTGAAAAGTTTGACAAACATACCTCGAACCGACCGCCCATACTTGGATGCCCTCGAGTGCCCGCGTCGACGCCTAAATTTCGACTCTCCAGCAAATTCCCACACACAGCCGTTGTATACGTGCATGCTTTCGGCCGTATAACGATCAACATTAACCGGTAATTCGCATCTACACTGTAAAAATAAATTGTAAATTTAATGTACTGGAACTTAAAGTTTGCTTATGTTCTTACATTGATTAAACATTAGTACACTTTTTTTGTACAATAAAAATACCAGATATTAAAAATGACAAATCTTTTGCCTGATATAACAAAAATGTTCACCAACAATAAAAATTTTACTGTAAAATTGCACGGAACATGTGTTTGAGACTTCAGAAAGACACCCAGAAATTTTTTTTTTTACGGCCACCGTTTATTGAGTTTAAGTAAAACATTTTTTTGATAAATAAATATTTATTTAAATTAAGTAAATAGTCACTTAAATGAAATAAATATTTATTTAAATCAAATAAATATTTTACTTAATCTTAATAAACGGTGGCCGTCAAATAAATTTTTTTTCTGGGTGCTGTTTACTTAAAAACCGGCCAATATTGTTCACTAATTTTCAAAGCATTTTTTTTCCAATGTACGAACATTTGCCAAAATTTTGGAATCTCGACCGTAGTTACCCGTTCATGGAGGATTTTTATTTTCACACCGTCTATTCGAACACTCCCACAGAGTCCTGTCCAAGCTTCTTCCGCCTTGGGCAGGGGAAGAACCACCCTAGGCCGTCGTCCCTGTAACCCACCCTATTGTCCTCGCTCCGCTGCCCCAGCCGCTGAGGGGCTTCCGAGGAGCTTCCCGTTTGTGTGTACTCTTGGGATTTTCTCTCGCTACCTGTGCGCTCCTCTTCAACCTGGCGAAATGATCTCTGCCAAGCCTCGCTCGACAAGAATTCTCAACTATCGTCGGCTCATCAGCAAACACTCCTCGAGCCTTTCTTCGGCCATTCTTAATACTTTATAGAGTAAAAGTGGTGAATATGGCCCGGTGCGTCTATCATTGCTTTACTTGTTAATCAATTATACATTATATATAATATGTCTTATTATATAATATATAATATGTCTTATTATATAATATATAATATGTCTTATTATATAATATATAATATGTCTTATTATATAATATATAATATGTCTTATTATATAATATATAATATGTCTTATTATATAATATATAATATGTCTTATTATATAATATATAATATGTTATATATATGTTTTACCTTAAACAATTATACAATCTTTTAAGACAAATAAATGGCGGATCTATGTGATAATATCGACCGTCATGTGACCCGTGGCTAATCGGACCACAGATATGTAATTTGTTTGTCCGACAAAGATCTGCGGTTACTGTTGATCGTTCTCGAGACATGGAATTGCGAACATGGTATTCCTAGCATACAAAAATCCTTCCCATATGCTGTAATTTCAGCAAGTGGTTTTCGTACTATAAGAATGAAATCCATCCGCTGCTAATTGATCACAGATATGTCATTCGTCTGTCCGACAACGATCTGCTGTTACTGTTGCTCGTTCTTGAGACTAGGAATTGCGAACGTGGTATTCCTAGCATACAAAAATCCTTCCCATATGCTGTAATTTCAGCAAGTGGTTTTCGTACTATAAGAATGAAATCCATCCGCTGCTAATTGATCACAGATATGTCATTCGTCTGTCCGACAACGATCTGCTGTTACTGTTGCTCGTTCTTGAGACTAGGAATTGCGAACATGGTATTCCTAGCATACAAAAATCCTTCCCATATGCTGTAATTTCAGCAAGTGGTTTTCGTAACATATAAGAATGAAATCCATCCGCGGCTAATTGATCACAGATATGTCATTCGTCTGCCCGACAACGATCTGCTGTTACTGTTGCTCGTTCTTGAGACTAGGAATTGCGAACGTGGTATTCCTAGCATACAAAAATCCTTCCCATATGCTGTAATTTCAGCAAGTGGTTTTCGTAACATATAAGAATGAAATCCATCCGCGGCTAATTGATCACAGATATGTCATTCGTCTGTCCGTCAACGATCTGTTGTTACTGTTGCTCGTTCTTGAGACTAGGAATTGTGAACATGGTATTCCTAGCATACAAAAATCCATCCCATATGCTGTAATTTAAGCAAGTGGTTTTCGTAGCATATAGAATGAAATCCATCCGCGGCTAATTGATCACAGGTCAGCGTCTGGCAAAGAATGGCGGACGGATAGATTGCGGATTGGCAGCTGTTGCATTTTTTAACCGAAAGACATGCGTCGAATTGCTAAAATTTCTTCCGTAGTCCTACTAGTTCGGTAAAAAAGATCAATACTTTGGGGTCTTCGCGACGCGATCAACTATCGTTATAAAAATTTTTTTGTCTTTCCATAATTTGCAAATACGTCTCGAATCGAGAATATTATATCGAGAATATTATATCGTGTCGCTCGGTGAATTCGCGACGGTATCCTCGACGCAACGGTAACGACGCGTGAAGCCGTAACGGTCTTGAGGGAATCGGCAACTGTGTAATACTACAAGAGAAGTAACTGTCGCAAAGCCATTGGATGCCTATTATTTTCGAGACATTGAATTTGCGCGAAAAATTCGGGCCCGCTGTCAAAGACCCTGTGAACCAAGTCGAGCGTGGCAAAATGCCCTTTCGTCCATAAGAGAGCAAGGGCGAGGGGGGGGGGGAAGGGGGGGGGGGAAGGAACGGTGATACAGAAAACGTAGTGGTGCGACGGTGCTCTTTATTTTTCGTTCCTTCGGTTTCTCGCTCGCCTTCGCGCCGCGATCATGTACGTACCAATTTGTCGAATATAATTTCACGGACCAGCGATTCTCGTTCTCCTCTCTATTCTCGGTCGGCGCTTCTGCACTTTGCCTCGAGGGGCGAAACTGGCCGAGCCCGATGCCTCTTCTGGCGCGAACGAAGTAGAACGATCGAGGCGAATTCTCGGTACACCTACGGAGCTGCTGGAATGGTTGCAACAGTCGCTGCAGGATAGGCCATTTTGCCACCCCGCACAGTGAAGTTGACCGTTGTGGGACCGAGTCTCTACGAGCCGGGTCATCCTCACCGTGCGAAGCCGCCCAGGAGGATAAACGGCGAAGGGGCACAGTGATTGGCCACTGGAGCGCACTCGACGCGGGAAATCGGATTCACGCTCGAGATAGATAGACAGATATGCATTTATTGTACATTAGGACCTGAGGTCCTCTAGGCGTATCGCCCAACCAACAACAAACTGAATAAATACGAAAAATATAATACACTGCAACTAACGCGCTAAACATAAACCGCATAATAATAATGTAAAGAAAATAAGCAAAAAAAAAATAGCGATAACAAAATGATGATAATGAAATACACTGAACAAATAGGAAAATAATCAATGGAATAACAAAAACAAAGTAATATATAATAATAATAATAATACATAATAGTCATAATAAAAATAACGCAGCATCTAACCTGAGCCGGATAAGACCAGATAAAAACTCCCCTTTCAGGAGCGATAAAACATTCGGCGGCAACAGATTAAAGAGCTCAGCGCCAACAGTTATTGGTGGGGGTATTTTTATTTACGCGTTTATATCAATTAAACGGACTTGCGATTACGTTCCGACATCGTTTTTACCGTTTATAAGCACATTTTCGAAATTTATCACACTTTCGGCATTTTTGGACTCATTAATGCGATCTAACCTTTGCAAAATGTTATCGAAATCATGTAGTATAGTGATAAACTTTTGAGATTAAGTAATCAACTATACGTTTTACCAATTAAACGGCTCTACACTCACGTTCTGACATATTTTTTACCGTTCATGAGCAAATTTTCAGAACTTCTCCACTTTTTCGGAATTTTTGGACTCATTAAATCGATCTAACCTTTGAAAAATGTTACCAAAATCATGCAGTATCGTGACAAACTTTTGAGATCAGCTATCCAACTATACGTACATACCAATTGAACGGACTTGCAATTACGCTCCGAATTCTCGGTACACCTACGGAGCTGCTGGAATGGTTGCAACACAGTCGCTTCCGGATAGGCCATTTTGCCACCCCGCACGGTGAGGTTGACCGGTGTGCGACGAAATCTCCATGAGCCGGGTCATCCTCACCGCGCGAAGTCGCCTGCCTAGGAGGATAAACGGCGAAGGGGCACAGTGATTGGCCACTGGAGCAAACGCGATGCGGGGAATCGGATTCACGCTCGAGAGTACAGTTATTGGCGGGGGTATTTTTTTTTTTTTAAGAGCCAATCTAGTGCAACTCAGTCGAACTGCAGCCCTCGTCGTCCACCTCTGCTTCCTGCCTGCTGGAGGGCTTCTATATTATTTTCCGCCTCTTTCTTCTCATTCACCTTCCGCCTTCTTCCTCGCTTCGCTTCCTTATTCTAGTTTGCCTCTTTCCTTTTTTTCTCTCTCTCACTTCGTGCACCGCTTCATCCTTTCCCATGGCACTGCACACGAAGGTGTGTACTGCCTCTAGCACGAAAGTTCATTCTGCATGAAAGAACTTGCTCGCACACGGCGCGCCTTTCGACTTTACAGTTCGAAGGAGCCATTGCGCCAGCCGGCACAGTGATTGACCGCTTAACCCTTTGACTGTAACTTTGTAGCAAATGTAAAGGAAAAGGGTTTGCGATAGACAAGTTCGGCAGAATGGCTTCGAAGTTGGAAGGTACAGTTATTGGCACACTCGCCCCTCTGGCCAACATTTTTTTTCAACGGATTGTAAAATTGGTTTGAAAATAATGAAAAATTGATTAAAAAAAAATTGTAAAATTGATTTTTAAATATTGTAAAATTGATTTTAAAGAAATTGAAAGATTGATTTTAAAGAAATTGAAAGATTGATTTTAAAGAAATTGAAAGATTGATTTTAAAGAAATTGAAAGATTGATTTTAAAGAAATTGAAAGATTGATTTTAAAGAAATTGAAAGATTGATTTTAAAGAAATTGAAAGATTGATTTCAAAATATTGAAAGATTGATTTAAAAATATTGTAAGATTGATTCCAAAGAATTGTAAATTTGATTTAAAAATATTGTAAGATTGATTTCAAAGAATTGTAAATTTGATTTAAAAATATTATAAGATTGATTTTAAAGAATTGTAAATTTGATTCCAAAATAATGTAAAATTAAAAGAAAAAAAAACCATTGTCGATCTTCGTGAACACAAACGTAAACGAGCCTTCATTGCTCTCGAGTTCCACCGTTTAGCTCGAACCTCGTAAAAATTTGAAGAAAGTCAAGAGGTCACAGAGAAACAGAGCTCACTTCCTAAGACCCATGCACGTGAACCATGGCAAATTGGGACGTCCGCGAGCGTACGAGAGCCGCAAGTTCCACCCGGAGAGTCGCCGGACACGCGAGTGCCACATGCCGTCTTGTGGGGGGATTCCCGGCGTCGGGGCGACGCTGGCCCCGTCGCACCCCTACGGCGCGACGCCTGGGCCGACTTTGGGCTCATATTCGATCATCGGAGCGTAAAAATTTAATGTCCAAGTCACGTTCGGTTCGCCGCCGTGCACGAGAAACGGTATATCCCTCTTGCGTTACGAGGGACTCTCACCGTCGGTTATACGCGCTCTCGCGACGGAAGCGAGCCGAAAGGTGGAAAGGAGCCGCGGTGGCCCGAAGGGCTGGGAGTTCCCCCCCCGAAGGAAGAATCCAGCGGTTTCTTTTAATATACACAATACATAGTCGCTGTTACGTTACATGTGTATTAAATTTGCCTTTACGTTTCGATGCTCCCGCTCGCAGGCCGAGTGGAAGGAAGCCGTGGGAGGTCCCGCACTCGGGCCCTCCGATGGCTCTTCTTCTTCCGGTTTGGCCCCGAGGAAGCACCCTTCGCGCACTACGCCGCTAATGAGGCGTCTTCTGCTATAACCGTACACCGAACAGTATCCGGTTATTTTTTCCCTCGCGAATTCGATAATAGCTCGGTATCGCAGTAATATCCTCATAGCGCAGGGTATAATCTACGCTGATGTGCAATAAAGCCGTGGCCACAAGAGCGGGGAAAATGGCAATCATAAACCGCTCGGATGCGGCAGTTTTCCGGAAGCGGCCGTCGGTTGGGCTATCGCGCATGCGCGCGTGTTATCGTCGCGCTCGGACGGAAGCGGGAGAGATTTCTATTCACTTTTACTGCTGTCTCGTAAAATGTTAATTTACGTGTTAACGATATTTAGGTGCCTGGCGGATAATTGGAGAGGAAACGCTTCCGTGATCGGGGCGACGGGAGGAGGTGGCGGGGAAGTGATCTTTGCGAGAGGGCGGATTATCCGGGATGGAGGTGTTACGGATGGAGGGATTAAGAAAACTTGGGCGGTGGAGGCTTGTTGGGTCGGAGGTTGAGTTAAAAATTCATTTATTAGGTTCGAGATTATCGTATGAAGATTATCGTATCAAGATTATCGTATCAAGATTATCGTATCAAGATTATCGTATCAAGATTATCGTATCAAGATTATCGTATCAAGATTATCGTATCAAGATTATCGTATCAAGATTATCGTATCAAGATTATCGTATCAAGATTATCGTATCAAGATTATCGTATCAAGATTATCGTATCAAGATTATCGTATCAAGATTATCGTATCAAGATTATCGTATCAAGATTATCGTATCAAGATTATCGTATCAAGATTATCGTATCAAGATTATCGTATCAAGATTATCGTATCAAGGTTATCGTATCAAGATTATCGTATCAAGATTATCGTATCAAGATTATCGTATCAAGATTATCGTATCAAGATTATCGTATCAAGATTATCGTATCAAGATTATCGTATCAAGATTATCGTATCAAGATTATCGTATCAAGATTATCGTATCAAGATTATCGTATCAAGATTATCGTATCGAGATTGTCTTTTTGTTTCCTTCTCCAAAATCACTAGCGAATAACACTCTGTAATCTTCCGCCTGTAGGTCATCAATTCCATCCAAACGTTTTCGAAAAAAAAGTACTGAAAATTCAATGCGTTGCTTGAATCGAACGACAACAGTCGTGATCGCTCGAAGAGCCGAACCAATCCTGGGTTTCTGATCGGACCGTTTTATCGGGAAGTGATTCGACAATCCAATCGGGTGATTATTCTCCACGGATGAATGAGCGAAGCGTTTTCATAGTCCCGTCTAGCGCAGAATCGAGCGATTCGTGAAAGAGATAAATTGTCGAACGCTCGATTGGGAATGATCGAGACCGACGGTCTGAAGTTTTCGTATAGCGAGCCGAGAATCGAACGCGCAAGACCGACGCCTCGCAGGACAGCCGCACGGTGTTGTGCACAATGTTAGAGGCCCTCGTCTAGTCGAGGAAACGATCCAGTCTCGGTCGACGACGGCGACGACAATTACGGCAGGACGCCGGTTGAGCAGTAAATTTTATTGTTCGGAAACAGGACGCCCTCGGCCCACGCCGAGCTCTCCTCCGAGAGCACGGAACCCAGCCTCGCTCGGTCGAATAAATTCTTATCGCCTCCACACTCCACCTTACCTTTTCGCTATTTTCTCTCCGTCCGTACACACTGTCCGAGAGACTGCTTCGCCGCAATGCCTCCCATATAACTTTCTCACGGAACAATTAATAAATTACCTTCTCAAAACCGGTAAGACCATACAAACGCGAAACGAAAAATCGTTCAAGCTGTGGTCGATAAATCGTACAATTTTGCATAATTGCGATTTCAGTTGCAAGCTCCAACTTACAATAACAAATTATTATTAGTATTATTATTATTATTATTATTATTATTATTATTATTATTATTATTATTATTATTATTATTATTATTATTATTATTATTATTATTATTATTATTATTATTATTATTATTATTATTATTATTATTATTATTATTAATAATATTATAGAAATAATAATATAGAATATATTATAGAAATGCCCAACATTTTAGCGTTAAGCAAACCACTAGGAAAAAATAGGTGGAAAGGAAAGCATGATACGATTTTATAGTAATAAACTATTTTAATAAGCTGCCAGCGAATATGAGGAAAGTGTGGAGTCAAAAATAATTTAAAAAGAAGTTCAAGCGAAGAATATTAGACTGAATTTTTGTAGTTGTTTAATTGGATTATCGCCTCTACAGATATCTAAATCTCTACCGATATCTAGAGATTCTATGCTCATGGGATTTAAGCTTGTAAGTTAAGTTACGGAATTGGAGGTCGCGAACAAACTCTTAAGGGCTTATGCGACCAACTCAAGGGGATTGTATTTATGATAAAAAATAAATAAAATTAACTATATGCTGTTATATATTATTTTTGTAAAAAGATAAAAACGAACCAATGTATAGACTTTAGCAGCCCCAAGAAATATTATTATTATTATAAATCTTATTTTTATTATTATAAATCTTATTTTTATTATTATAAATCGTATTATTATTATTATAATAAATCATATTATTATTATTATCATTATTGACAATCATGGATCGGGTAAGAGTAATTTTCCAACGAGCTGTGACTCGGTCGTTAGGCGTGGGGCCGGTGAAAAAGGTATCGAATGTAAGGAACACAAGAACGAGCGTTTAATAGCCAGGAGAGTAGGATTCAATGAAACTGGTTGTTATTCCCACGCTGTGGCGATGCCGCATACGCGGGAAGACACCACTTTCGCTCGATGCAACGAGAGAAGTGTATTGCAAGTACGAACGAGACGTGCACACCTTCTCGATGTACCGACGGTTCGTGCCTGTATACTTAGGCACGTACTTACCGCTAACTGCTAAACTTTAGCTCTCGGGCGATATCGCGCTCGAGTGCGACGGGCGATTACGAAACGATTATTCATTGGCCCGTGTCTTCTGCACTCTCGATCGGCTCGGATCACCGAGGACTTTCCTGAGAAGCTACCACTTTGGCTGCAGCTTGCTAGGCAAGCCCCGAGACGTCTCTGGAAGCGATCACCGGCTCGTCAGGTACATCCGGATGGAGCCACCCAAGCCGATATGCTCGTAGGATATTATTTCTGGCCGCTCCTAGACCGTCCCGCACCTGTACGAAAAGCCAACGCTTTTCGATCATCGTCCACCTGCCCGGAGACCCGCACCAGGAGCCTCGATTTTAGCCACGATGAACGCGGAAGATTCTCTACGGCGGCGAAGAATTTTCTTCAGTGCTTTTGAGATCGGCTATCCAACTATACTTTTATACCAACTAAACGGACTTGCAATTGCGTTGCAACATCGTTTTTACCGTTTGTAAGCAAATTTAGGCACAAAATTGAAGTCGCATCTCAGTCCAAAAAGAAAGCCCGGGGCTGAAGGACTTCGGTCGATGCAATTATAAATGCAATTATAAATGCATAAACGTATAAATGTTTGAAAGCTGTAATGGTCGTAATACGCACTAACTTATTTACTACTGCTAAGCAAATTTTCGGAATTTTTCAAACTTTCGGCATTTTTGGACTCATTCATTTGGATCTAATCTTTGCTAAATATTAGCAAAATCATTAAGTGTACTGACAAATTTTTTAGAGCAATTATCCAACTATATGTATATACAAATTAAGCGGCTTTTCACTTACGTTCTGGCATCGTTTTTTACCGTTTATAAGCAATTTTTAGAAATTGTTCACACTTTCGGCATTTTTGGACTCATTCATTTCGATCTAATCTTTGCTAAATATTAGCAAAATCATTAAGTGTACTGACAAATTTTTTAGAGCAATTATCCAACTATATGTATATACAAATTAAGCGGCTTTTCACTTACGTTCTGGCATAGTTTTTTACCGTTTATAAGCAATTTTTAGAAATTGTTCACACTTTCGGCATTTTTGGACTCATTAATTCGATCTAACATTTGCTAAATGTTGCCAAAATCATGTACTGCAGGGACAAACTTTTGGGATCAGATCGTTTATATCAATGAAATGAGAGCGCGCGTCATTGTTCCTACTTCACATAGTTAAAATCTTGGTATCTGTATAGATACCAAGATCGTGTTTCATTATGTGGTCGTTGTTAAAATGCTATGTCAAACGTTATTACTGCATATTACGAATATTATGACAAATAGCTACTTGCGCATGATAACAGTCCTGTCTCTGCACGAAGTATTCAGATGCTAGTCAATAACATACATTTTTTCCCCGGGCGCATCAGAGTAGCTGTAATATCGCACTATACTGTAATTTGATATTCCTGCGACGCTGTTTTACTCTCCGATTTTTATAAATATCATATAAAACAAAACTAGTTTAAAATGTAGTTAATTAAAATATTAAATACAAGTATTTATTAAAGTATTAAATATAAGTTTTTATTAAAGTATTAAATATAAGCATTTATTAAAATATTAAATATAATCATTTATTAAAGTATTAAATATAAGCATTTATTAAAGTATTAAAAATAAGCATTTATTAAAGTATTAAATATAAGTATTTATCAAAGTATGAAACATAAATATTTAGTGCAGTATTAAATGTAATTAATTTGATATAAGACGCGATTTTGGTAGATTTGACATTGAGACTCAAGAATTCGTCCGGAATGATTTTTCCGGCTAAAATTTTACGAGTCTGAAGCTCGCCTCGCGAAAATCGACGTTCGCAGAATTGTCGCAACGGCCGCTGGAATGGTGCGAGATGTCGAATGCAATTTTATTGCCGCAATATTTCATCGCAAGGTAAATGCAGAAAATACAAGTGCTTCAGTGTAGATGCATCGTTGCATTAGCATGAACTCACCTGAACGGAACTAGCCGACTGCCGCGGCTCTCGCACCTGTTCTGGCACACCTGACAGTCGCCGAGGGTACTCTTCCGCTCGTCCGTTCCTCCGCGGGGGTTCCCCGCGTGGCTCGAGCGATCTTCGAGGCGAACCCGCGTCGATTCCTCCCGGGAAGCGCTTCGCCCCTATGGCAGTTGCGCTTCGTCTCGATTATTTATGACGCGGCAATAAACGACGGAGCAACGATTCTGCATCCAGTGAATCGTGCAATTTCCGGAACGCTCGGAAGCCAAATGCCTTCACGGTAAAATTTAAAGGATGTTAAAAAAAAAGAAAAAAAATAAGACCATCCGACCTCGTACAGTTACTCAGAGTAATTTTTTCCTTTTATTAAAGATACAATGTTGAAGCCATAGCTTCGATGTAGTTTAATATGTTTGTATGCCGGGTACAAGCTTATGGTAAGTATTAACGTTATGTGAAACAGCATACTCGGAAGCCGGTATCGGAAACTGCAATCAAGTTTTTTCACGAGTCCCGGCAGTGAGGGTCGAAAGAAAAGTGTCATCGGAAGCCGAGATGACATCCGTTTCCGATGAGACTTTTCTTTGGAGTATACGAGAACCTGTGAGAAAAATTGATTACAGTTTTTATTACCGATCGCTACCGATATTTCACATGCTCTTAAAGGGCAACTCTTCGGTCGATAACAAAAATTGCAATCGAAAATTCTCTAAGACGGTTAATTTTTAGGGAAAAATAGGAGATCGATTTTTAGGGAAAAATAGCAGATCGATTTTTAGGGAAAAATCCGAGAACGATCTTTAGGGAAAAATAGGAGAACGATTTTTAGGGAAAAATGGGAGATCGATTTTTAGGGAAAAATACGAGAACGATTTTTAGGGAAATACGAGAACGATTTTTAGGGAAATACGAGAACGATTTTTAGGGAAAAATCTGACATCGATTTTTAAGGAAAATACGAGAACAATTTTTAGGGAAAAATACGAGAACGATTTATACGGAAAAATACGAGAACGATTTATATGGGAAAATACGAGAACGGTACACTATGCGCAGTAATTCTGCAGATCGGTATTCTCATCATTTTCCCAAGACGAACGGCTCGGGAGATTTTTGGGTAGCTATCTCTATCGCACTCATAGCGATTACCCTTCACCTTAAGAGCATGTGAGACACTATGGAGTGCGAGAGAGATAGCATCAGTGGCGGTCTCGGCGGAGCGAGACAGACACGCTGAGAACGTGTTTCACATGCTCATAATCCCTTGCGCTGTTAGGTTTGACCGACGGCGAATACCGACCGGCTGCGCGCGCATACCTCACTGCCACCTGCGGTGTAGTGGGTGTTGCTGAAGTCAGGGGCCAAGCTGTACAGGAACAGCCCAAAATTCCGAAAATCCACGTGAAAAGCAACATTATTTTTAAAAAATGTTTACATATATTTTTATATCGAGATAAATAAATATTTATCTTTATATTTTATATTTATTTATTTCATATACTGGAAATAGTTTTATATATTTCGAGACTTCTTTATTAGATATATTTTTCTAAATTAACATTATGAGCTTATTAGGGACGCGTTAAAAAAAATCGACCTGTGCTCGTAGATTTTCTAAGATATTACGAGTTGAAGCAGCTTCGAACTTGTATATGAATAGATATCTGAGGCCTCAAACACTCGCCCGGCGTCATTAAGAAACGGCGACCATGTGACGTATTCCATTAATTTGAGAAAAAAATGCGAAATGTATATTTACATCGAAAATGACCTTCCAAAAAAAAAAAAAAAAAAAATGAATTATATCGATATATATATAAAATTTGGCAAAACTTGTCGTGAGTCATCACGATTGTGTTTCGAGGGAGACTTCGTATTCGCCGACAATTCTCGTCGCTGCTAATTTGACTCCGAAGCAATTATCTTTAGCTCCTAATAGCAGGCCGTTAAATCGACCGATTGTCCCGTAAGAGCTCGAAAAACGTCGTAACGAGCTGCTCATTACCGCAAGAAGATTTTACGATCGACTTAATTTGTATTTCCGCAGATGTTCGTGCGGATCGAGCTCCGAGCTGTGCATCGAGTGACTTGCACATTAAACGCCCCCGACGCATTGGGGACTTTGGCACCCGCCGGCGGGAACGTTCGGCATCCTTCCGGTGTTCGGAATCATCGGACTGGAGCCTTGGACGTTGTAGCAGGAAACTTCGCATCTGTAGCGCAAGAACGGATTGGAGCAGGGCGAACAGTCGACTCCTCCGGGCTGCTGGAGAACGTAAAAATTTTAGGTCACATTACCGACAACATTTTTTTAATAACTTGTAGATATTTATATATATTATGTACTAGCATGGTTCGTACCATATGGAAATCCATTCCACATGAAATTCAATTTTGAACTTTCGAACTCCATTCCATACGCCATGAAAACAGTAATTCCGAAATTATAGCATATGGGATAGATTTCGGATTTTCGAATTCCATTCCATATACTATCAACACCGAATTTTTGAAAATATGGCATATGGAATGGAATTCGGATTTCCGAAATCCATTCCATATACTATGAAAAACCGAGTTTCCAAAATATTGCATATGGGATAGATTTCGGATTTTCGAATTCCATTCCATATACTATTAAAACCGAATTTTTGAAAATATGGCATATAGAATGAAATTCGGATTTCCGAAATTCATTCCACATACTATGAAAACAACATTTTGGAAAAATAGCATATTGAATGGAATTGAGATTTCCGAAATCCATCCTATATAATATGAAAACGTGATTTTGGAAAATATAACATATGGAATGGAATTCAGATTTCCAAAAACCATTCCATATGAAATTCTGAATTTACAGCATATAGAATGAAATGGGGGGGGGGGGGGGGCGGCGGCGGAGGTCATCTTCTGCGAAATCGCGTCCCAGCCGGGGGGGCAAAGGGGAGGCCAAACAAATCCAAACCAACAAACAAATCCACAATTTTCCAAACATATGTATAAGACATATAAATTGTATATATACCCATATCTGGTATGTTATATTACTATATCTATTATAATGTTATGGAAGGGTTCTTGAAATACCGGAAAATAGCCACCGCCGATCGAGCCGAATCCGAGGCCGAAGCTAATCTGCGGAACGAGTTGGATCTGCGGTACCAGAGTGAGGCCGGTGTTGCCTCCGAACCAGCCGGTCCCTGGCCAAATCGGTCCACCGCCTCCAGGCCCTGGCCAAATCGGTCCACCGCCTCCGGCCCCTCCGCCCGTTCCTCCGCCGGTCCCTCCGGGACCGCCGGTTCCTCCACCGCTGGGTTTTCCTCCTTCACCGGAAGTTCCTCCGGATCCTCCGGTTCCTCCTCCACCTCCTCCGGAACCCCCTTCGTTCTTCGGTATATGATTGTGGATGACGTTATTGATGTCGATGTTCGTAGTGATATTCGTCGGTGCCTGATCCTTGGCCTTGGTCTTCTCATCGCAATCGTCGGACACGCAGGTTGTCTCGTACTGCGTTATTATCTGACGCGTCTCTTTGGTCTTCTTCATGCAATGCTTGTGACAATCGTGGACGCACTTCGTCGTGGTGCATTGCTCCATTCCGCAATTCTCGAAACAACTTCTGGTATCGCCTGCGGAAAGCATTTTAAAGTCACTGGGTAATTAAGCTCTCTTCATTAAAATCTACGTATCGATTACAAATGTTGTATGTAAATCTATGTATCGATTACAAATGTTGTATGTAAATCTATGTATCGATTAGAAATTATAAAAAAATTTCTATCGATGAAACTCGACGTAAATGGTTTTTAGCATTAATATTGATTTACTATTTTTTATGAAATATCTTTCGCATATCTTCTTCGCAAAGGATTGTAAAGTCATTGGGTGATTAAGTTCTCTTCATTAAAATCTACGTATCGATTACAAATGTTTTATGTAAATCTATGTATCGATTACAAATTATTAATAATTTTCTATCGATGAAACTCGATGTAAATAGTTTTTAGCATTAATATTGATTTACTATTAATTTTTTTAATGGAATAATTTTCGCATATCTTCTTCGTAAAGGACTTTAAAGTCATTGGGTCATTACGTAAATCTGTGTATCGATTTATAATTAATAAAAATTTGATATTGATGAAACTTTATTGCAATGTTATCGTAGCATTAATATGGATTTACTATTATTTTTGTAAATGAAATATATTTTGTTCCGATACTTTTTAATAATGTAACGTAGTCGTCGACTGACAGAGAACTGTTTTACCGACCGATCAGTCCAGACCCACTCGATCGAACGTCTTCAATCGCCTACGCGCGTCGCTACTTTCCACGTTAATGCACGAGAATCGTGTACAGTGGGTAATAAGCGAATACATAGCGGATACATAATGAAAAATATATCTCTGTGGGACTTGACCTGTGTGATAACGACTGATTCACTCGGAACAGATCGTAATTGATTAGGACACTATTTAAGATGCACGTGTTTTTTCTGTATTGCCTCTTGAACTACAAAATGTATTTTGGTATCGGCTCTCAAGGGACGTAGTCTTAGAGCCTTAGGTTCAATAAATAATAATAATAATAGTTGATTGTAAATTTTGTTAAAAATAAAGCTTTAAGTCCGATTTAGCATAAATAAAAAAAATGGCAAAGTTCAAAATTTAGTACTGATTCAGTTTACTTGATGTCGCACTCATAGGCAGTAAAGACGTGCTACTGCTCTTCGAAACTTTCGTATAGACATAAAACAGTCTTTGTAAAAATTCTACGACATTTAAGGAATAGTGAAAAAATAAATTGCAATAGAAGTCCCATAAGGTTGGACGACGTCACTATAGAAAAATTGGAACTCACTCCCATTGCCTTCATGATCGCTGTGCTCTGTGGTGTCGTTTCTGTCATTTAAGACACTTTATGTACGTCCTGTAGTCAGGATTTATTTTCTTAAAAATAAATTTTAACCCTTTCAACTCCGATTTACCATATATGCAAAACACCCCAAATATTGCCTTGGATATTTTTTTGAAAAGGTTCAAACTGAGCGATCTTTCCGTTTAGATACCGTAACACTCTTAGGACAGAAAAGATGTTCTACTGCTCTATCGAAACTTTCGTAAACACATAAACGAACTTTCTAAAAAAATCTATAACATTTAAGGAATCGTGAAAAGGTAAATTGCAACAGAATTCCCATAAGGTTGGACGACTAAGTAAAAAAAAAAAAAAAAAATTGGATCTCACCCCCATCACCGTCATGATCGTGCAAGTGGTGTCGCTTCTGTCGTTTGAGACACTTTATGTAAGTCCTGTAGTCGGGATGCTGGCACTCGAGGAGAACCTTGTGCTCGTCGACGTTGGGCGGTAGAGTTACGCTCGAGGCAGATTCATCGTTGGCGGTAGAAAAACTGACGGCGACGAGACAGATCTGTAGCGCAAGCAGCACTTCGAATGACGTTCTCGACCTCATGACGTTAAACCGTGGAAGAACCCTCTCAACGCTCGCATACGAGTCTTTATATCAATGCAAGTACACGCTGGGTAAATGACCCGCACCTTTTCACTGTACTTCGCGATGTTTGCCCGTGTGGGACGTGGGGCGTTGCACTCGGCCAATATTTTAGCTGTTTCGCATTTTTTAACTTCACACAATCCCTCTCGCGGTCCCTTGCACATATGTACACTACAACCATTGTGTTATGTGACAATGTAAGCCTTTTCGCTCGAGAGGAATCGCGTAGATCAACAAATTTGCACTGCTTATCTGAAGACAGGAATTCTCATCTGACATCTCGTTTGTGTGTTCGCTTCCTCGCTCCGTCTTAAGTTTTTTCTATTGCAACCCTGGGAGTGTATTCTTAGTTATAAACGTTTTCTTTTATCGGTACTATTAACTGGACGATAAAACCGTTCATTTGTAGCGAATTAATATTCGCTGATTAAACTCGACATGGTCTTTTTGTCCAAGAAACTATAGGTTGCGCCGATAGGTTGAACTAATTGATCTGATATTTTAATAGGCGAGCGAGCGAATTAACATAAACCAGTAACACTTGTTTTTTTTTGTAAGTGCTGTATGGTTACTAAAGCGACTATCTAATAATTGCATCATCGCGAGTGCGCGTCCGATTTCCGTTTACAATTTTATTTCTTTTACTGTTAATGTCGCTATCGTTTCTTAAGTAGTATATGTTTTACGTCCCCGCGTTCTTTAAATCATCCGCTTCTGTCATAGGCTGGCTGCATTCCAGACGTATTACACACTTTCATTTACCCACTTCTCTGTATTTCTCAATACACACAAGTATGTTACCGGAAGTGATGTCTTCTTCTATGACACGTTACTATCGATTTGGAAATATCATTTTTCGGCCGATAGTGACATATCAGTGGAAAGATATGACTCCCGGTTTGAATATCTTATTTGTCGACCGGAAGTAATCCAGATGTCCGGACCGATCGCAATTCATCACAGATGAAAGAACTGCAAGTGAAAACAACTTTATCCATCTAGGACAAACGGGGACATGTGTCCCCGTTTCCCCTGGACGCGGACCAGAGCTGTACTTCTGAGAACCGAAAGTGTACTCATCTGGGGGAAACGGGGACACATGTCCCCGTCTGAGAACCGAAAGTGTACTCATCTAGGGGAAACGGGGACATGTGTCCCCGTCTGAGAACCGAAAGTGTACTCATCTAGGGGAAACGGGGACATGTGCCCCCGTTTCCCCTAGATTCGGACCAGAGCTGTACTTCTGAGGACCTAAAGTGTACTCATCTGGGGGAAACGGGGACATGTGTCCCCGTCTGAGAACCGAAGGTGTACTCATCTAGGGGAAACGGGGACATGTGTCCCCGTCTGAGAACTGAAAGTGTACTCATCTAGGGGAAACGGGGACATGTGTCCCCGTCTGAGAACCGGAAGTGTACTCATCTAGGGGAAACGGGGACATGTGTCCCCGTTTCCCCTAGATTCTGACCAGAGCTGTACTTCTGAGGACCAAAAGTGTACTCATCTGGGGGAAACGGGGACATGTGTCCCCGTCTGAGAACCGGAGGTGTACTCATCTAGGGGAAACGGGGACACATGTCCCCGTTTCGCCTGGACTCGGACCAGAGCTGTACTTCTGAGAACCGAAAGTGTACTCATCTGGGGGAAACGGGGACATGTGTCCCTGTCTGAGAACCGAAAGTGTACTCATCTAGGGGAAACGGGGACATGTGTCCCCGTCTGAGAACCGAAAGTGTACTCATCTAGGGGAAACGGGGACATGTGCCCCCGTTTCCCCTAGATTCGGACCAGAGCTTTATTTCTGAGGACCGAAAGTGTACTCATCTGGGGAAACGGGGACATGTGTCCCCGTCTGAGAACCGGAGGTGTACTCATCTAGGGGAAACGGGGACACATGTCCCCGTTTCGCCTGGACTCGGACCAGAGCTGTACTTCTGAGAACCGAAAGTGTACTCATCTGGGGGAAACGGGGACATGTGTCCCCGTCTGAGAACCGAAAATGTACTCATCTAGGGGAAACGGGGACATGTGTCCCCGTCTGAGAACCGAAAGTGTACTCATCTGGGGGAAACGGGGACACATGTCCCCGTCTGAGAACCGAAAGTGTACTCATCTAGGGGAAACGGGGACATGTGTCCCCGTCTGAGAACCGAAAGTGTACTCATCTGGGGGAAACGGGGACATGTGTCCCCGTCTGAGAACTGAAAGTGTACTCATCTAGGGGAACCGGGGACATGTGTCCCCGTCGGAGAACCGAAAGTGTACTCATCTACGGGAAACGGGGACATGTGTCCCCGTTTCCCCTGGACTCGGACCAGAGCTGTACTTCTGAGGACCTAAAGTGTACTCATCTGGGGGAAACGGGGACATGTGTCCCCGTCTGAGAACCGAAGGTGTACTCATCTAGGGGAAACGGGGACATGTGTCCCCGTCTGAGAACTGAAAGTGTACTCATCTAGGGGAAACGGGGACATGTGTCCCCGTCTGAGAACCGGAAGTGTACTCATCTAGGGGAAACGGGGACATGTGTCCCCGTTTCCCCTAGATTCTGACCAGAGCTGTACTTCTGAGGACCAAAAGTGTACTCATCTGGGGGAAACGGGGACATGTGTCCCCGTCTGAGAACCGGAGGTGTACTCATCTAGGGGAAACGGGGACACATGTCCCCGTTTCCCCTGGACTCGGACCAGAGCTGAACTTCTGAGAACCGAAAGTGTACTCATCTGGGGGAAACGGGGACATGTGTCCCCGTCTGAGAACCGAAAATGTACTCATCTAGGGGAAACGGGGACATGTGTCCCCGTCTGAGAACCGAAAGTGTACTCATCTAGGGGAAACGGGGACATGTGCCCCCGTTTCCCCTAGATTCGGACCAGAGCTGTACTTCTGAGGACCTAAAGTGTACTCATCTGGGGGAAACGGGGACATGTGTCCCCGTCTGAGAACCGAAGGTGTACTCATCTAGGGGAAACGGGGACATGTGTCCCCGTCTGAGAACTGAAAGTGTACTCATCTAGGGGAAACGGGGACATGTGTCCCCGTCTGAGAACCGGAAGTGTACTCATCTAGGGGAAACGGGGACATGTGTCCCCGTTTCCCCTAGATTCTGACCAGAGCTGTACTTCTGAGGACCAAAAGTGTACTCATCTGGGGGAAACGGGGACATGTGTCCCCGTCTGAGAACCGGAGGTGTACTCATCTAGGGGAAACGGGGACACACGTCCCCGTTTCGCCTGGACTCGGACCAGAGCTGTACTTCTGAGAACCGAAAGTGTACTCATCTGGGGGAAACGGGGACATGTGTCCCTGTCTGAGAACCGAAAGTGTACTCATCTAGGGGAAAGGGGACATGTGTCCCCGTCTGAGAACCGAAAGTGTACTCATCTAGGGGAAACGGGGACATGTGCCCCCGTTTCCCCTAGATTCGGACCAGAGCTTTATTTCTGAGGACCGAAAGTGTACTCATCTGGGGAAACGGGGACATGTGTCCCCGTCTGAGAACCGGAGGTGTACTCATCTAGGGGAAACGGGGACACATGTCCCCGTTTCGCCTGGACTCGGACCAGAGCTGTACTTCTGAGAACCGAAAGTGTACTCATCTGGGGGAAACGGGGACATGTGTCCCCGTCTGAGAACCGAAAATGTACTCATCTAGGGGAAACGGGGACATGTGTCCCCGTCTGAGAACCGAAAGTGTACTCATCTAGGGGAAACGGGGACATGTGCCCCCGTTTCCCCTAGATTCGGACCAGAGCTGTACTTCTGAGGACCTAAAGTGTACTCATCTGGGGGAAACGGGGACATGTGTCCCCGTCTGAGAACCGAAGGTGTACTCATCTAGGGGAAACGGGGACATGTGTCCCCGTCTGAGAACCGAAGGTGTACTTCTGAGGACCGAAAGTGTACTCATCTAGGGGAAAGGGGGACATGTGTCCCCGTTTCCTTAGACGAGGAGCAGAGGTGTACTTAACGATACTACAAATTATAAAAACTTTGCAAGCCGAAAGTGACGTTTCCCGTAGATGACGTCATCTGCGGTCAAAATTTCAAGCGGTATTGCAAGTTTCTGATACACTTATTCAACATTCAAGAGCGTCTCGGCATTGCGAATGATTGACAGTGAGCGGTACACACATCGTCCTACATATTTAACGTACAAAAGTACAGAGAACATTTTTCTTCGTCGCTTCTTTATTATATCACACACGACGAGCAGCCTGTTGGCTTTCCTTTTGTTTACACCGCCGCAAGCATAAAACCTGGGTCGCAACGCGTAAAAGGGTTTTCGAGAATTATCTCAGCAACATCGTCGAGTTATTTCTTCGTGAATTTATGTACGCCGTTTCGACGGTAAAAAAAAGGTGAGCGCGCAGAGAGCGAGGCGAGTTTGTCTCATTACCCTCGAGATAACGAGTCTACCTCGTTTCTCTGTCGAGCGCAAGTGCAGTCTAGCCGAAGAACCAGAAACACCAACGCACAATAAAATATATGTTGGAGAAATTGCGACACTACCAATACATAATAAATTTTCTATTATTATTGCAAATTGTCGGACTAATGGCAATCAGCGACGAGTTTCCGGAATTTGTTTTTTTTCCCCGATACGTTCGTAACCGCGAATCGAGGAAACACGTTGCGAACCGCATTGGCAATGGAAATGAATTAATGTATACCGCAATATTGCGGGAATGAGAATTACGACGAGGCAACGATTATTGTAAATAAATAGATAGTCGAGTCACAAAGTGGGCAAACAAATGCCGAGCGTCTCGGTGCAAGGTAATTACTTCCTAGGAAAAAAAAATCTGTAAGACGTGGGATATCGGCGATAGTGTCTCGATACCGCGACGGATTAACTGTACGATCGATCAGGTTATCGGGCAATCTTAGACCCCGATTTATCTTATATATATTACTAGCGGGTTGGACTATGGAATTTAGAAACCGAAACTTTGAACTTCCGAAGATTTACCTGTGTGACGTCACTTCAGGTCGAAAAATAACATTTCCGCACCGAAAGTAACGTAATTCCGGTATGACGACACTACCGGTCGAAAAATGAGAATTCCGGACCAGATGTGACGTATTTCGGGTGTGACGTGACTTCCGGTGAAAAAATTAGAATTCCGGACCGGAAGTGACGTATTTCTAGTGTGACGTAACTTCCGATCAGAAAATGAGATTTCCGGATCGCACCGTCGGCACGAAAAGGCTGTGACCTATATTATTCCTATTCATTTATAACGAGGAGCTAGAATTTAGCATTGAGCATTGGTTCGAGAGTCGATGAACTTAACTTAATATTTCCTTAATGATCGAATTATTAATTTTTTTTTTCGATTAACCAATTAACACTATTCAAGTGACGAATAATTTTTACGACGGTTTTTTCCATGCTGAGACTAATAAAATTTTTATTTGTGTCTTGTTAAAAAAAAAAAATCTGGACTTGTGCAGACTCTCTCGTGCACTTATGGTCAATGTGTTGCGTGAGGCGCCGGCAATGACATCGCACAGACGGTGCAGTTGTCTTATCGCAATCATCCGTTCGACGCGGCATTTCCTCTACGACTATTTCCACTCGGACCCCAGCTACTTCCCCCCTCGCTGAGATAACGGATATGTTTCAACGATGTTCGGAGATTCGCTGTCTCCTTGCGCTTGTCCCGACCGCGACCTCGTCTCGTTCCAGCGACACAGCGATAAATATTTGCTTCGATGTGCGGAAGGTGCATATAACTTCGAGTCACTCGCCTGTGCTACGTGCAATCTTGAAATCCCGTCGCGGTTCTACGAGCACGAGACTTGGTTGGGTTAATAAAAAAAGGGCAAGTCCAGGTAGCGCTGCGCAGCCCCAGGCTACTTGCAAATGTCTTCGGACTCGATTTGCGAACTATATTTGTCGAATGAGAAAAAATAATAAACGCAGCGAAGTTGTGTTTACACCATGACATAATGAAATCTATTTGATAATAATTAAATTGAGCGCATAAATTTTGTCAGCCGTAGAATTACGTTCGGTTGGTAAAATTGAACCATTGAATTGATTTATGAATGCTTGTGTAGAGATCGGCGTGGATCAATTTTATGATAATTATTTTGCCATGCCGTAAAACCTACCAGAAGCAACTTTTGCAGATTTTTTGTACAATTATTTCAAATATTATATAATATCGTTGTTTAAAAAAATCTTGTAGATCTTTTTTTTAAGCCATTAATCGTGCCGATATAAGTGGATTCTACCTTATCTCGCGAATGACCCGAATTATTTCAGGCGCTCTTTCGATAAAAATAATAGGCCACGATTCTAAACTAGAGGTCAAAATAGTCGATCCACTTATGTGCTAGACACCACTCGATGGAAGTAGAAAAAAAAAAATTCATGAATTTGATCACGTTCTTCATTCATAGTCGAGTCATACATATGTGAGATCGTGATCGAGTGCATTAAACGGTACCTCGAAGAGGCAAACACAGTTACCGCAGTCCCTTAAAAAAAATTACCGATCATCGGCCCTAAAAATCGAGCCCAATCAAAAAAAAAAAAAAATTGAAAAACAGGAAACGGAGTATTTTCTCCAGCGAAAAAATCTCGATCGTCAGTCGACTCGCACCTATCCGATTACCAACGTTTATTTCGCGCCGCCCCTTCGGCTCCGGTGACATGAAATTACCAAATAACTAAAGTACCAATTTACCCAAACCGGATACAGTCTCGCGGTGAGAAGGAATAATACGGTGCATTATTCCAGCGCAAGATCAAAAGAGCCGTAGGGGGATTAGCCAGAAGCGCATATACACGATGTACCGTAAGTCCCGGCCGGAAGTCCCGGTAGTACGATAGTACGCTCGCGTAACACGACGTCCCGCAGTCTCCCCCCCCCCCCCCCCCCCCCACCGCTGAGAGAAACTCGACTGCAGAACGGTGGGATTTCGACGAGAAACACACAGAGCCTGGGAATTTTCATTGTAGATGTGTAATCGGTTATTGGCACTGCTTTTGTGCCAACGCAGTAAAAATAAATTTTAGAGGGCTGATGGACTCCGGTCGACGACCCATTGACAATGTCTATTACGACACCTATGTAAAAGGAATAAATACCATATAGAGAGAATACAGTTATTATATGAAACTGCGAAATTTTGTCAATAAATGCACTTTTACTACCACTAAATTTGAGACATTTCTCATCAAACCGAACGTAATTACCTTGGAAAACAAAAAAACGAAACCTACAGAATCCTTGAATCTCCTGAAAAAAGTTTATTGCATCGATTTCTTATCACATTAATTGTCCATCTAAAAAATAAATAAATAAATAAACAAACAAAATAAATAATTAAAGAAATAGGTAAACAAATCGACAAATAGACAAATAGACAAATAGACAAATAGACAAATAGACAAATAGACAAATAGACAAATAGACAAATAGACAAATAGACAAATAGACAAATAGACAAATAGACAAATAGACAAATAGACAAATAGACAAATAGACAAATAGACAAATAGACAAATAGACAAATAGACAAATATACAAATAGACAAATAGACAAATAGACAAATAGACAAATAGACAAATAGACAAATAGACAAATAGACAAATAGACAAATAGACAAATAGACAAATAGACAAATAGACAAATAGACAAATAGACAAATAGACAAATACACAAATAGACAAATAGACAAATCGACAAATCGACAAATAAACAAATAGATAAATAAACACATAAATACAGACAGATAAATTGCTAAGTAAATAAATAGATAGATGCATAAATAGACAAGCAAAAATCCGGGAATTCCATCGGAAGCCCGATATCCGCCGATCGTGTCTCGGAAGCTCGAAAGGTATCCCCACAGCAGTTTGCGAACCGGCAGGAGGCGGATAGGTGGGCACACAGTGAGCCCCGAGCCGCCCGAGCCGCGGCGGCAGCAGCGACAGCGGTCTGCGAAGCTAACGGGTCTCCCGCGGCCGACCGAGAGAGGAGGTACATAAAATCGGTAAGAGACAGAGTACGAGAGACGCAGAGACGGAAAGACAGTGGTTTCGAAGGCGCTCGGCAGGCCCCCTCGGCTCACTGGGCTCAGCGCAATGGCCGCCGTGACCCGCGCGGCCGTGAGTCAATCGTCCTTAATTTTTGGTTCGTGCCCTCGAAAATGCCCGACGTCGCACGGACGACGCGGGACAACAAGCCGTCGGTCATTCGTCGCTACGCGCTACGTCGAGTGCGACGCTCACCGTCCAGCCCGAGCGCGTCGTCATCGTTAGCTAATTGTTTCGGTACGATTACGAGAAGCAGTGTTGTTACGTTCGTCAAGAGGAAGAAAAAGAGGTGGGACGGTCGAGTCGAAAACTAATCCGTGACAGACCGTACGAACTATTGTGTACGCCAGAGGCACGTCAAACTACACGGTGAAACTATAACACGCTCTCGCTCTAGCGGGAAAACCGTCAGTGTGCTGTGCGTGCGCGAGACGATGCGCTGTGGCGAGGATCGCGCTCGCTTTATCTCTCCGAAGACCAAATTCATCGATTCGGGTCCTTAAAGAGCTCGGACGATTTTTGTAAAAAAAAAAAAAAATTAATTATAAAAAAAAAAATCTGTTATTCTATTAAAGGTGCAATTTGTAGTTTGAGGGACGACTGTGGTAAGGACAGGACAGAGTGAAAACCTCGCGGCGAAGGCGAGCGACAAAGTTTTTTATTTTTATTTTTTTTTTTATCGTCTCTGGAGATAGTTCGAGTATGCAAAATCGTAAATTTTTAATACACGGACCGGCGCCCGACGGCCCGAGGCGTTGAGCGCCACTGGGCGGGATTCTCGGCGAGGAGCAGTGAAGCAACAAGTGGATCCGTCGGGAATATCGCGAAGCGCCCCCCCGGAAAAGCCGCGCTACAACGATTCGATACTTGTGCGAACGACTGTATGGTGATTTTTCTTTTCTGCGAGACACTACGACGAATCTCGATCGTGTCGATCGATGAGTCAATCGTTTGTTCATTCTGCGGTCGATCCGTCATCGCGCGCTCGTGCTCGAACCCCGACCGCTCCACCTTCGCACCGAAGCTGCTGAACAACTTCGGTAAGACTCTGAGCTTCCAGGAACGAAGATCTTGAAAGAAAATAAAATAAGAATTTACGATCTTCGACAAAACATTCGTGCTCGATAATAAATCATTTTTTTTTTTTTATAAAAAAGAAGTTATTTGTAGTAAAATTTTTTAAAGGTTTGGAGGACGAAGTAATTCAAATAATTCAAATAATTCAAGTAATTCTAGTAATTCAAGTAATTCAAGTAATTCAAGTAATTCAAGTAATTCAAGTATTTCAAGTAATTCAATTAATTCAAGTAATTCAATTAATTCATGTAATTCAATTAATTCAAGTAATTCAATTAATTCAGTTTATTCAGTGAATTCATGGAAAGATGAAATAAATCATATAATAAAAGCATTAAAGGGAAAGCACTCACGATCCACGATGCGTCCTGGGCCGGCTGCGTGAGCGAGGGCGGATGATAAAAAAAAAATAATAACTTTCCATTTTCGTTTCGCCGCACACTCGTCTGCCAGTGGAAAGTGCGTTTGTTAATCGGCATAAAAAGACTCCGAGGGAAAGTCCACGTGGAATGAAAGAAAAGCGCTTCGGGTAAACGGATATTACCATTGATGGATGTTTGTCGGTAACATTGTATTGCACCTCGAAGCCTTGGAGAGCCGCCTCGAGCCGAGTCAGTCTCGGGCGCGCACCCAACCGCGTCGCACACTGGCGTTAAAAAATAAATAAATCAATTAATAATTATTCAAAAACATAATAAAACAACATTTTTCCAACAAAACAATAAATAAACAAATAAATAAATAAATAAATAAATAAATAAATAAACAAGTAAATAAATAAAAAATAGGAAAATAAAGATGTCGAGCGAGGTGGAGGAGTCGGCGGCCTTGCCGGCCGATCCGGCCTGGTACTCGAAGATCTTCGAGTGCGTGAGGAACCGGAACCGCATCGGTCCGGGTAAGGTGGAGCTTCCGGAGTGCGACTTCTTCATCGTGGGTCCGCGTCGGACGCTGCGAGTGCTGTTGCCGACGCCGAAGGGCACGGGTTACTACGAGCCCTCGTCGACGGAGCGCCCGGAGACGATAGACGAGAACTTCGTCTCCAGATGGGCGATGCGTCCGCACCCGTCCGGAAACTGCCGCTGCAGCTTCCGGCAGTCGAGGAGCCGTCCGAGCACGAGGGAGGATCGGCTGATAAGCGCCGAGCTAAACCGCATAAGGACGAGCCTGAGCGAGGCGGAGAGGAGCGGCGAGGACATCGAGGTCGTCGAGCGAAGGATATCGCTGAAGCTGGACGGCCTCGGCGCCGAGGGCGAGGTCGTCGTCGGCGACCCGACGAGAAGCGAGGTCGACGAGAAGCTCGCCGAGATCGCCAACGTCGGCCCGCCACTGGCCAGCAAGCGGGACGACGACATGGCGATCAAGAGGAAGATCGTCAAGGACCTCGAGAGGTACATCGAGGTCCTTCTGCAGGAGGTCCTCAGCGACACGATGAAGTTCTTCAGCGACGCGGGGGACACGCTGAGGAGGAGCCGAGCGGCGCTGAGCAGCGGAAAGGACTGCGGCAGCGTCTGCTTCGATCCGACGCATCTCGGCTCTTGCGGGTCGCCCGCAGAGGTCAAAGAGGTCGAAGAGGTCGAGGAGGTCAAAGAGGCGAAGATTCCTCGGGAGGCGACCGGTGAGGAAGCGGAAGTGAGGAGGCTCGACGAGGGGGCGAGAAAGTCGTTCGAGATCAGCTTCGCCTTCCACGGGCAAGAGGCGCATGCGCGGGACCAAAATGGCGGCTACGTCAATCGGGCCTTCAGCGGATCGAACAACGACCCGGACTCGCTCGACTTTGATCTCAGGAAACCGGTCAGCGAGGAGATTGGCCTGGAGAACCTGGACTGCGTGGATTCGGGCATAAACAGCGTCGAGACCATAGAATTTCAGACCTCCGAAGAGCCGAGCTTGGAGCAGTCGCTGATGGAGATTATCGACGCTAAGTTCGGACCGGCCAAGGGCGGTTGGAAGGATTCTGGTGTGAAAACTGGTCTGGATTCACCGGCTGTGGAGATCGGGGACGTTGGGAGGGAGGCTGAGAAAGAGGCTCCTTGCAACGGCGAGGATACGGTCTTGGGGGGCAAAACGGACCAAGAAGCGAGGTTCAAGGTCGTTGAACCGATCGAGCCGTTGAAGAGCTCATTGGGAGATTCGGCGCTTCGGAGGCTCGAGGAGTCTGCTGAGGAACTCAACGACATCAGCGATCAGCCCTCGTTCGACAAACTGAGGCTGGAACTGCTGGAAACCGGAAGTGAGGAGAAGAGGACCAGCGCGGTCACGTCGCTTCGGGAGAAATTCGCTAGGAAATTTGGATGCGGCAATCGGGAGGTCCGGGACGAGGAGAAACTCGCGGAGAAGACGAAGGATGAGGAGTCGCCTCCGAGTCCCGTTGAGCTCAGGGTGAAGAGCGACAAAATTTGGCACGAGATTCGCGAACCTGCGGACCCGGCCGGGGAGGAGAATCATACGGAGTTCGTTAAAGTTAGGAGGAGCAAGAAACCCACCATCGTCTTCCTTCATGGCTTCGGATCGTCGGCGGAGATTTTCGAACATCAGCTCGAGTACTTCTCGAATCTTGGATATCCGTGCGTCGCACCGGAAATGCTCGGGCACGGAATGAGCTCCGCGCCCGACCGGTCCAGGGACTATCACTTTGATAAACTTCTCAGAGACCTCGATATGATACTGCAACATTACGCCTTCGGAGCAGGCAGGAAGTGCGTTTTGGTCGCTCACAACTATGGGTAATTTCTTCTTCTTTTTTTTTTTTGAGTATGGATTTTTTTGAGCCGGCAGGAAGTGCGTTTTGGTCGCTCACAACTATCGGTAATTTCTTCTTTTTTTTTGGATCTTGGATAGCCCATAACACCTTCCGGGTAATCGTTGCCCACATAGCTGGGCAATAGTTTTGAAAGGTTTCAATAATATTTTTTTGAAATATTGAAAATATTTTAACAACGTTATAAAAATATTTGTGAAATGTTTTTAAAAAGTTTTGAAAACATTTTAACGAATTGTGGAAGATTACGTCACCAATCCCAATTGCATATACATAACCGCATAAACACGGAACATTCGTAGAAATATTTGAGTGAATCATGAAATTATAAAATATTTCCAAGTATTTTATCACTATGTTTCGGAAGTATTTCACATCCGATGAAAGTATGTTTGTGAAATATTTACGAAACGTTTCGTTGGAATATTTTGATAGAATATTTCAAAATATTATTAGCATACATTTCAGAAATAGTTTGTAAGATTTGGAAGATTCAAAATATTTCAATATATTTCGTGCTATGTGCGTCCAATCGCTGTTGGTATCAAAACTGTTAAAATATTGTATCTTAATTTTATTTAGCAAATATTTCTTCAACACGAATTTACTTTTGATAAATTCGGGTTCAAAAAAATATGTAGTAATGAAAATTATCTTTATTATCTTTATACTATCGTTATTTTATTAACTTCAATTTTTAAGATCTTCACTAAATCGACATTTTTTCCTCAAGTTTTTTTGTTTCTGTTATTAGATTGAATATATATGACCGTGAACATGTTTCACTGAAGTTCTCTTTGTATAATATTTTATGATCCGTTTACTATCTTTTTATTATATTTTCATTGGTTTTCTATTATCTCATTATCTTTCCACTAAGTTCATCTTATTATTTTCAATTTTACTGCGCACATCGATTTCGAATACTTTCCCCATGGAATTGGCAATTGCAGCGGTAAAAGTACCCGTCGAACGGGCATTAGACACAATCATGTACAGCGAGGCGAATCAGAGCATGCGAATTGTGGATATGTCGGTTCTCGGATAGATAACGCGAGTTACATGAACGAACGTTCCACGGACAGAACACTGTGCGCGTGTGCGCATGCGCGCGCCGGTTACGGGTTCTCCGGTAACGATTCGTCCGTGTCGGATCGGCCGAGTGACAATGTCAATCGACGAATTAATCTGTCAAAGTAGCGCGCGAACGTGCCGGAACGATTTACCGTTAAAAATAATAGAACTCACGTGGTCGAGCCATTAATACCGGTCGCACGTGTCTCGGGGCGATGTTCCGTCGCGATTTGAATAAAATTTCATCCCGAGATATTTCACCGCCGGTACGTCCGACGACCGATTACCATAGCAATCAAGCGAGGAATGTTGATTCTCCTTCCTACAACATTTGCAAATTATTCTTATCATTATTGTTATTTTTTAAACTTTGAATAATTTTTTTTACGACCTAGAAGACGCTTTCGCTGACATTACCCTCGACAATTAGCGTCGAGAGGTTTGGATAGATAGATATGCATTTTTTGTACATTAGGACCTGGGGTCCTCTAGGCACATCACCCAACCAACAACAAACCGGATAAATACAAAAAATATAATACACTTCAACTAACGCGCTAAACATAAACTGCATAATAATAATATAAAGAAAATAAGCCAAAAAAGTAACAAAAACAAAATGATGATAATGAAATAAACTGAACAATAAATCGTTTGTCATTGCCTCGGGTAAAACATTTAGGGGAACGTTCGTTTTCCATTTTTTTTTAATTTTGCAAAAGTAAAATGGAATGATTTTCGCGTTAGAAAAGAATTATTTTTATTATTGAACAATTTCTGGGGTGGTTCATATTCCATTATTTTTTCTAATTTTCCAAAAGCGAAAATAATTATTTTTAGTAATTTCTATAAGTACCGGAGCGATATAGAAATTATCAATTTTTCCTTACCGGAAACCAATTTGTTTTTTCTTCTGTCCACGTCCGATATTCCGTCGAACAGACTCCGACTGGTTGTATATAAACGGACGGACGGGTTGAGAGTCAGATGATTGGCAATTGGCTTCCTACGCGAGGTGACATCGTGCAAACAACCTGACAAAGAGATACATCGGTTGCGTTCCTTTCATCATCCGATGATCGTTGCGACACCTCGTGTAGGTCGCCTTCTACACCCAACTCGTAAAACCTACCCAGGCTCATTTTTTCTCTTTGACGGTTAAGGAGGTTGGAGCGCTTCACACTATAGAAACGAGTGCTGAATTTTTACAATTGTTCATTCGAAATGGCATGCATTTATTGACAGTAAAGGAGGTTGATTTCCAGTAGTGCGTTTGTCCTCAACAAACAGAAATATTAATTACGATGGTCTTGCAAGAACAACTGGTAAATGGAAATTTTTTGCATTTACCACTTGTTTGGTTTTTTCAAAGTAAAATCCGCATTTTTCAACCGATGTTAATTTACCACGGCTCATTTTGTTTCTTAAACTTTGCTCTACCGTTTGTCAGACGGTCAAACTTCGTTTGACCGTCTGACTTTGTTTGACCGTTGTGATTTTTTTCCTCCATAAACAAACAGCAGTAATTTTTAAACGACTAAGAAAAATCTACTCGGTGAATTTGTAGAGCAAAGTTTGAGGAACAAAATGAGCTGTGGTACATTAAAATGAATTGAAAAATAATGATTCTTCTTTGAAAAAACTGAACGGAAATGTATCGTCAAGAAAATTTGCATGTGTCGGTTCACGTATTCGCAAAAACATCGTTATAAATAGTTTCCTTGATGTGAGGACCCATGCAGTAATACAAATTGACTTCCGTTACTGTTAATAAATGCACATTTTTGGATAACCAATTGTGAAAATTGAGCACGCGAAACACAAAAAAATAATAATAACTATAATTTAAAATCAATAATAATAACAGTAATAATAATAATAATAATACTAATAATGTAGACACATCAATCGTCGTGAGTTTGTTTCACAATTATTCCGACGTCGCAACGGGACTCTCTTAGCCGGCAGTTATGATAATTGACGAATAAATTAAGGATGCCCGTTTTGTTTTATTCAGATGCAGTTTCGCGACGGCGCTGGCCTGCAAGTACGACAGCAATATTCATCAGTTGGTGCTCATATCGGGGGGCGGACCGACTCCTCTTGCACCACCTAGCATCGAGGGTGCCGGACACTGCTGTCTTCGCGCGATGCTCACTCCTCTTCTTATGTGCGGTCTTCATCGCGATATTCTCTACTCGGCGAGAGGACGTCAGCACCCTTACTGCGGCTCCGAGCCACCCGAACAATGGCCCTCCCACATGAAATACGTTTTGGACGGTATGGTCTGGCCGGAGGGCGACTACGTCTTCCACAGAAGGATATCCACGCCGACGCTCCTTATACACGGACTTCGCGACAATAAAGTCTCGCTCGTGCAGGAATGCCAGATGGAACGAGTGAGTGCGACGGTTCTTTTTTTTAAATCCTTACACACGACTTCTCTCTGCGAACGAGAAAATTTCGCACGCTAAAGAAACTCCACTGTTGGACTTGTGCAGCTTACTATAAATGAGAACTCGCTCGCGGTGGCCAAATTGGGGAATTTCTAGCCCGGCGGTTTTCACACGATATCACTGAGAATATCGATCCCTCGCTACGGAAGTCCAACAGTGTTTTTTCAAATTCGATTTTTTTTATTGATAGAATTTTTCTTTTTTTATTCAAGATTTAATTTTTTTGTTTCTGTTGCAGACTATAATAAAAGGATTTTTGGACGCGATCCCAACGGCCGGTCACACACCGATGACCGACTGTCCCGAGCAAGTGAATCACATGATACACTGCTTCATAGACTTGTGGAAACGGAAGAAGCGGTGATAGAGTTCCACGTAAAGGTCGCGATGAGTCGACGTTTTTTAAATATCTTGTCAAATGGCAAAAGAACGTATGAAGAAAAAAATGACGTATGTAATTATATCGAGTGTTCAATGACGATAGCGCGCTCGAGAGAGAATCGTGTTTCTTTCGAACGCGCTTCTGTAATTGTGCCAAAAAAAACATTGAGTGTTTTTCGTCGCAACAGACAAAGCCGTTTGCGTAACATAGATTGTTAAGTATTATTTATATATATATATTTTTTTGTCATCGTTAGAGACGTATCTGGTTGAGCAGGTTATAAGATGTACCAAAGATGATTTTATATAATGTTACTTAGTAAGATTCTATAACGGCACAAGAATCATAAATTATTCTCATATATTTGTAATAAAAAAAAAAATTGTGTCCAGACAGCGACCTGGAATCCAGTTGCAGATGCATCATTGACATTGATTTTGTATTTTTTTCGTTTTCCGTTGCTTTTTTTTAAATCGCTAATACCTATGACTCGATTGATCCATTGCCGAAGTATCGGGCTTATCATTGGCCCGATATTTGAGATTTTTCAGCAGAGTTTCGTGCTCAGTTGAACCTCTGGTTGAGCGGATTGTCCGGAGATTTCATCCATTCCTTCTTGAGTATCTGCTTCAACTGACTGAGCCTCAGCGTTGGATTTTGCTCCTTTATAACGGGCATGGTCCGCTCTTCGAAACTCGCGTAAGCTGCCTTCACACGCTTCTCCGGATGACGATCGACATCGGCATCCTTCGTGCTGCAACATTATTTCAATTTATCAGTTCTCTTTCGATTATTAACGAAATCAAGGACGAAACAACCGGAAGCTACATCTGGGTGTTCACGGAAAAGTATTTATTTCACTCCGCGCCGAAATGGCAGTTTTACGCACGCAATGCGTGCATGAAAACCCCTATTTTTACACCTTGTAAAATGAAATTTTGTACGACACTCGTGTGAAAAACTTTTTCTGAACACCTGTGATTGCAATACTCGTCATAACAAATTTTATCGCACTAGTATCGTAAACTACTATATAGCACTATGATCGTAAATTGCTATTGTACTAGTTTCGTAAATGACTATTATTGTACTAGTTTCGTAAATTACTATTATTGTACTAGTATCGTAAATTACTATTTCCTAATGCATGCATGTAAAATCCCGCTTTCCGTTCCTGTGAAGTGAGCGCAGAAAGGCAATTTTTCGGTTCGCGTGCAAGAAAAATACGTACAAACGCAGTCGTTTCTCGCACTAGTGCGACAAAGTGCCTTTCTGCGCACATTTCCCAAAGACGAAAAGCGTGAATTTCGTGAAATTCTTAGGAAAAATGATGTGAATGGCATAGGCGTAGAATGCCATACAAATAACTACAAATGCATCCGGTTGATTCAAAAGAACATGAACGATCTTTGGAAGGGTACCTCAGTATCGACAGAGCCTCGTCTATGCCGTGTGCCGTTTCGCCCTCCAAAATAATGCGATTCAAATTTTCCTCGATCGGCCTCTCGTCCTCCTTCTTTTTCTGCGCGACTTGATTTCTCTTCTCGGTTTCCGCAATTATCTCGGCTCTCGTTATCTTCGAAGCCGGCTGTTTGCCGCCGATCTTTATCGTCGCCATTTCTTTCTCCAGCAAAGCTTTCGCTTCCGCCTTCTTCTCTAACTGTTGAAGACGCTTCTTCTCCAATTCTTCCTGTAAAGGAAAAAAACAAAGATTAGGGTACGTAATATAATAAAAAAATGATTGAACCTCCGTTTATTTAATATTTGTTTTACCTGTTTCTGTTTCTTCTTCAAAAGTTGCTTGTCGTCGTCTTGCCAGGCTTTTTCCTCTGCCTCTTGAGCCTTCTTCGAAGTTTCCGCCTCTTTTGCAGCGGCCTTGCGCGCACGCGCAACGACCGCCTTGCTGTTCTCACCTACGAACTTCTTCGGCATCTCGTCCTGCGATAATAAAATTTATTTTTAATATACTTGAGTTAATAAATCGAGGTCTTTGTTTATGAAACTAATTTCAAATGACGCGGCCGTCGGGGATACCGGAAGTGCCGCCAGATTGGCGTCCGCGCGGTTGGCAGCAGTGGACGCGCATGCGCGTGGAGCACACGCAGCTTGGAGAGGTTATAGGAGGCCCGATGTATACATATCGCGACAAATTTACAAACAAAAGAGAAAAAGTATTAATCGAAGACATTTTCAACATCGGTGGATGTGGTCGATCGTGAGAAAAACACTGGCGAGTAAAACGATCGAGAAGCAGTTAACGATTGTTCGAGAAATGTCGAAGAAAGCGTCGAAGAAAACACCGAAGGACAAGGGAGCGGGTAAAGCCGACGTAAGTGCATTCGCAAGTTAACATCAACTTACCCGTTTCGATCAACGCTGAGTTGTAATTATCTCGCGTATTCCGCACTTCAATCACCTGTTCGAGATATAATCGTACGATGACATTTTATCACGGAGCCACGCTCTATAACGAAAAACCTGAATTCCGGGTCACCATTCCGGCAAACACTGGCGACTCGATGGTTACTAGATCTGCGTTCTTTTTTTTTCGCCGGATCTTGGTGAAAGTTTGTCGTGGCGGCACTTCCGGTTTGAAAAGAATTCAAAGGGATCGGAGCTGGGCAGTACTTGAAGTACATGAGTATTTTTTTAGTACTCGAAGTACTTTTTGAGTACACGCTCGCATGACAGATACTCGATGAGTAGAATGACAACCTGTTTCTGTTAATAATATGGTTAACTTTCTAAACTTTTCGATAAGTGTAATTATAACGAGAATTAATTTTTTGAATTCATTTTTAAAAGCCGTTAAAAAAACAAGGTGTCACATTTTTGTATTTTTTGTTTAAAAAAATCTAAAAGAAACATTTACGATGTTTTTTTTGTATGGAATTTTCATGTTTTTTTTTCGAAATGAAAAATAGTGAGGAATAGATTAACAGTAGCCTCAAAACGATGAAATACGAACATTTTAGATAGCGATTTTTTACAATAAACATTTTACAGTAATTTTCGAGCGTTCGAATTTGACGAAATTTAAACAGTTTTTAAAGTACGAAAAAGGTGCAAAGCAATTTCTAGATGGCTTCCTCATTTATAACAATTTTGCGCATAGCATCTCCTGTGAGGAATCCAAAATCGCTCAAAGAAGTTTCGCATAGAGAAAGCTATCCTCAAAATTGTAACAAACGAGGAAGTTATGCGCAAATTACTTTGCACCTTTTTTTGTAAAGCCCACGTAACGCTTAAAGCTGCGAACGTAATCGCGAAAAGTCCTTGAGAAATACTCCAAGTACAAAAAGTACTTAAAATATTTCAAGTACTTGTGAAAGTTTGTACTTTTTGGTACTTTTCCCAGCTCTGAAAGAGATACGTATATTCGCGTTATGATTTACGTTCCGATCGATAAATTAATAGATGCTTTTTTTTAGCTACCTGCGATTGGTCCGGTTACTCTCAACAAAGATGGAAACGTTATTATAAAAATACAAGCGAAACCCGGCGCGAAACACAACAATATAACAGGTATAATAAATAATCTTACATACAACTCGCTTTATCGATGGATGATTAATTAAAATTAACTTGATTATTTGAACACAGATATCTCTGAGGAAGCGATAGGAGTTGCGATATCCGCACCCCCCGTCGAGGGCGAGGCGAACACTGAACTGGTGAAATACTTGGCCGCTGTATTGGGCACGAGAAAATCGGACGTATCACTCGATAGGGTTGGTAATTCAAACTAATTTTTTTTTCTGAAAAGGATCGAGATAAAATGAAAATTAATCATTCAGGGTAGTCGAAGTCGTCACAAGGTCGTGATCGTGAGCAACAGCAGCGTAGCCGCGGTTTTGGATAAATTGAAACAAGAAATCGCCTCGAACGCGTGAAAAAAAAATCACAGCTTCGAAATAATTAATTAATATAATATTAATTAAGAGCTCTATATATATATATATATATTTATATGTCAATGTATATAGTATTCTTATATCCTAATATTTACGTTTGGAATTACCTTTGCTTTATGTTAACTGTACACGACTGTGGCAGAGATTACTGCGTTAAAAAAATACTATATCGATATTAATATTAATATAAGTTAAGCCTGGAGCATCACAATTTTTCGAACTGGATTGTCATGAAAAATACTTTTAACGTTTAACGTTTTTGATAAATTTCACTGAAAAATTACAATGCATTCCGGCTTGAAGTTATCGATACGAAATTTGTAAATTGGCGTGAGTGATTGCAATGCTACTCGCGATTAAAATTAATCGATCGAATTTCGTTAATAAATATGCTATCAATTTACATCTCGTGTCGCTTCGCTCGCTACAAATCTTCGATTACGCAACGACGATCTACCAAAGATTTTTCTGAGGACGAGTGCAATAAAAAAAACAAAAACATGTTCTTCACTCCTAAACTTCGAAGACCTTGTCGTTAAGACGGATCAACAAACTTTTTCGAGCTTGATCGTCATCAAAAATACTTTCAACGTTTAACGTTTTTGATCAATTTCACCGACCAATTACGATGCATTCGGGCTTCAAGCTGGCGTTATGAATTTCGTGAATCGCCGCCAGTGATTCCAGTGCGATTCGTGATTAAAATTAATCGATTGAATTTCGTTAATAAATATGCCTATCAATTTACATCTCATGTCGCTTCGCTCGCTACGAATCTTCAATCCGCGCAATAACGATCTACCTAAGATTTTACCGAGGACGAGTGGAATTGAAAAAAAAAACATGTTCATCACTCTTGAACTTCGAAGGCTTTGTCGTCGAGCCACGGCCGGAAAATCGGTAGGGTCGACGGATAGTGGGCGCCTCTCTTCGAGGGCGCGGTTCCCGCGGGAGCTCCCTCTTGCCTCAGAGGATACGTCGCCAACACTATGGGTATCTGCAACTTGATCTCCTTGTCCAGACTCTTCGGACTTATAACGAACTGTAAAAAAAAAAATATATACAAATAAATAAAAATCGCGTGACTACAGAGGGTAAATTTTCTTTTTATACAAAAAATGTTCAAACTCACGTAAACGTGATAGAGAACGTTGATAAGATGGCAACCCCTCAGATTGGTCGGCGGCAAAGGTGGAACGTACATCTGCTCGTTCAGCCACTCTTCGCCCTCGCCGGGTCTGATTTTTCCTCGCGACACACTGGCGAGTTCCCTCGTCTCGCTCGCCAATACTTTACCTCTGCACATGTACTGAATCGTCTCGGTCAACGACGCCTTCGTAAATTTCATGGTCACCTGGAAAGCATAAAAAAATAATATAGCATAAATAACATTTTTTTAAAATAGCATAAAAAGCATTAAAAAATATATATTTAAAAAAATGTCGATTAAATTCCGTTCGAGGGAAAGAATCGGATAAAATTTCCATGTACGTACCTTGCTACGATTGCTGACCGTCGCAGAAATTCCGATAGTTTCACCGGGCACGTAGCCGCCTCTGTCCAGGCTCACTCTGCAAAACACAGGGCCACCGGACACGCAGGACACTCCCACGCGCTGTTCCACCTCCAACCTCGCCGGTTGCTGTTTCAATGCGCACGTATTACGAATAAATTGGAAATAGTTGCGTAAAAATTCAACGCTAATTTACAGATGATCGAATAAAATATACAAATTTATAAAAATAACTATCAATCATTGATTGTAAATAAGAACGATTAATTATTAATAATAAATGAAAATGATTAATTGTTAAATATAAACAAAAATTATTTATTATATTTATGGAGAAAAATCTTGGACATTTATTCTTGACTTTGAAACGTTGCTTATCGCACGATGATTTATTTAATTAATTCGTCCATATAAAAAATATGATAACTGAACATAATTTGTAATTACGATAAGATCGAAAGTAAAAAAAAATCAACTTACCGCCAAAATGGGTGGCTCGAGGTTCAGGTCGATGGGATTCATGACTATGAAAACTTGCTGATTCTTGTGGGTGAGGCCGCCGGGTTCTCTCAAGGCGGCTTTGCAGTAGTACTGAACCCATCCGTGTTTGCCGAGAAAGGTCGACGGAAGGCCCAAGGGAAGTCCCAATTTGAACGGAAAACTGTGAATACCGGGGGACAGCAGCGAAGGTCCTTCACCTGAGTGTTTGCATCGTACAGGCTGTAGTACCGTTAAGGTCAACGGAAACTCGCGAATACATCACGATTCCAGCAAAAGATCGTTAATCATAAAAAATACAAAAAAAACGTATTCGTGCCGAATAAAAATCAAGCAGCAGTTTCTTTTTCCTCAATTCAAGCTGGACTTTTTTTATGGCGGGAAAAAAATGTGTTTACTTTCTTTCATTCTTTAGCCTCATTAGGCAGCCAATCGGCATACGGACAAATACGGCAAGACTCGATGTTACAAAAAAAATGTATTAATTCTTGTATTTTTTTCAACATGGCGTCCAGTAAAAAATCCATACGAAATTCAAGGAAATTTTCAGGCATTTGCAGGACATTTCCAGATTGTGTTGGGACGTTTATAAAACATGAAGATATGACTATTGCGGGCGACGTACGAAGTTACATTTATAGTTTGATAACAGTTTTCGTTCACGTCGACATCGGCTCAGAAAAAAAACAACAACTCACTATGCACGAATGTATATATGTATCTCAGCGAAAGTGAAACACACATTTTTTTAGGATGGTCGCTAGTAATATGCATTTTGAAACAAACTCAAATTTGCGGGTAAATAAAAAACTCAAGGACATTAGGTGAAATTCAAGGACATTTCAGGACTTTTTCAAGGACAGGCAAAATTCAAGGACATTCCAGGAATTTTTCAAGGACAGGCAAAATTCAAGGACAGTTCCAGGACTTCAAGGACCGCTGGACACCATGTTTAAATAAAAAATAGTTATATTACTTACCAGGCTCTCCGAGGAGTCTCATTCGAAAATCTATGTAGTTCTCCTTATCGTAAACTCTCTCGGCCCGCTGGCTCCGTACCCTGACCACTCCCTCGCCGATAACGTGAAAGTGGAGTCCGGAAACGCTGAGAAACAAAAGTCCCGCATTAAAACCATTGTAAAAAAAAAAAATTCTGCAAAGTCGAGCGAGGAACCGGACTAGCGTTATTTAATATTTTAATTTTTTTTCGGACCCAGAATCGCGAGGACGAGTGCTCGATTAATCGTCCGAATCCGGGTTAACGGCTACGGGTGCGAACAGGGGTAGTAGTGCCCCGTTTACGCGTCAGCGGCCAAGTACCTACTCCGCATTAATTACGAGGTAATTTTCGGTGAGTTCGCGTGATTATCGCTAATCCGAGCTATTTATAGTCGATGAGTTAATTAATCATTTTTTTTTCTTTTTTTTATTATTATTATTTTTTTAAATACAATATTCCCAACGCCGCGATGCGCAAGCGCGAATCGCATCATCCCGAGGAATGTAATTAGTTATGCACGTGGTTCGCCAGCGAGCGGCTATCCTTCGTCCTCGTTGCTTCACCTCGCATCGACGCGCTCTCGCGCCGCCTCTCGTTTATGTTTCTCACTCATTACCTCGACGGACCCCATTTTTTTTACACTATAATCATTAAACGGGCGATGAAATTTCGACGATCATTTTTAATAATCCATAATGCACACTTCAATAAAATATTAAATTATGGATCATTTTTAATAATCCATAATGCACACTTCAATAAAATATAAAATTATGGATCATTTTTAATAATCCATAATGCACACTTCAATAAAATATTAAATTATGGATCATTTTTAATAATCCATAATGCACACTTCAATAAAATATAAAATTATGGACCATTTTTAATATGGATCATTTTTAATAATCCATAATGCACACTTCAATAAAATATAAAATTATGGATCATTTTTAATAATCCATAATGCACACTTCAATAAAATATAAAATTATGGATCATTTTTAATATGGATCATTTCTAATATGGATCATTTTTAATAATTCATAATGCACACTTCAATAAAAAAATAAAATAAATTACGATTTAAAAAAGAAAAATCTTAACAACACCCCGAAGAATAATTAATCCACGAAATTTTTTTTTTATCGCGAACTATAAATTCCTGCGCTCGGTATACTCACTAGGCTTCGTCGTCGAGCTCGATGAGGACTCTTCCCGACAAGAAGTGACCGGGAAAATACAGCAGATTCGTGTTGTCGAACAGAATCAAAAATTTACTCAATTTTCTCGTCATTTTGATTCTCTTTTTTTTATACCGCCAGTGTATAAGGAGAAAACGGTGACGTAATCGGGGTCAAGAACGTTTATTATTATTATCAGTTTTTTATTTTATTTTATTTTATTTTTTTAGAGTTTCCTAAGACTCGCTCCGGCCGGACGAGACCAGGAATGCGTCGTGCCTTCGGCTCTTCCTCGCCTCCCAGCTCTTCGCTCTTCACTCCTCCGCCCGTGACTCCGCCGAGTTCCTGCAGACCAGCGTCGCTGTCCGCGCCAACGTCATTTCCCCGTTTTCACTGCGATGCGATTGTTTTTTTTTTTTTTTATTCGAGCTCGAATATTATTATTATTATTTTTTATGGAAAACAATCCGCGAGAGATGAAAATTACGCGACGAGGCGACCGGGACGATAGTTCGACATGTTTCACGGGAGCGGACACTGGGAGAGTTTACAACGGCGAGTCACACACCGCGCGAGTCACGCGCGTAAAACTTTCTGCGTGAGACGACGAAGACCTTGCTTGTGCATCGCCGTAGTCGACGTCGTCCTGCCCATTCTTGGCGGTGGGTTCACTTTCGCTCCCTACCACCGGTTGCCATCCACGTTCTCCAATCGGCGATGCTACCTGGACTCTCCGTTGCCCGTCCGGCTCGACCAATCGAGCACCGATCGGTCGCACAACGCACAACAGCTGTGCCTGTTGTGTGTTGTGCGAGCCACTGCGAGCTGCGAAACTCTTCGTTTACACTGCAAAAAAAAAAAAAATTTAATTAGCATAATTTAATGGACAATTGTGATGAAAAATGAATGTATTTTTTCATTGAAATTAATGTACATTATTAAAATGAAAGTACTTTTATAGTAAAATTAATGTATTTCCAATGTTTATAATACACTGAATATTAATTTTTCTTCATAGCTGTACATGAAATTTAATAAACACAACACACAACGGCTGCCAATGTAAAAAAAAATTGTAAATTTAATGTACCGGACTGAAAGTTTTTATGCAAAAACTGGTAGAATTTAATGTACAATTGTGATGAAAAGTTAATATACTTTTTCATTGAAATTAAAAAGTTAATTATTAAAAAATAAAGTATTTCCAATGTTTTTAATATACTGAACAATTAATTTTTCATCGCAATCGTACATGAAATTTAACCCTTTATTAGTCACACCGCCCGAAACCGTACTGAAACGGGACTAACGGACGCGGAGTGGGGGCCACGCATTGCTATGGTGTGCCTAAAAGTGGGGATAGATGTGTGACTTATAAAGAGTTAACACACCAATTGATGCATAGAAACTTTAGTACAATAAATTTCGTACCAATTTTTTTTTAAGTATACATTGTTCAAGGAACTTTTAGCTACGAATTTACGAGGCATTTTGCAACACTGGTCGTGCACGATATATTGAGGTCAAACAATTTTGTCCCGATCCGCCCTGCAACGAACAACTTGCTCCGGATCATCGTTTGAGCGTCAATTTTAACGCAATTGACAATTTTGTGTTTCGTTGATAAATTAATCGTGATGACATTGAAGGTCCGTTTTGCCCCGCTGTGCCCCAAAACGAATGATTTGCTTCGGAAGGTATTTTGAGGACCGGAGGCAAGTTTAACGGATTCTTACATTTTTATAGTTTCGTTAATAAATTGATTGGCGAGTTATTGAAAATTACGGTAAATTTCGAGCTATTCGCGGACATTAAATTTATGGTCGCTCGTATGTGTGGCATCCTCCGCACGAGACTTCGGACCACGGGACTCGAACACCTGTTGAACGAGTCGAGAAATTCTTAGGCGTGTTCCAAAAATGATCCTTTCACTTGTTCCATCGTTGTATCGCGTTGCGGCGAACGCGTGGGACTGTCGCACAATTCTTATATGGGGTCGAGAATATTACATCGGTATTCGATTGTGCGGTTGCCCTGTTACGTAATCATATGCCAGCGAGAGTAATTCTTTCAGCGGGGCGGTATCCGTTACTGCGGTTATTTTATATGTATATGTCACAACGGTATTAATACATGCGACAACGGTATCGATTATTGAAAAATTCCGGATGGCGATGGGACGAGAGAACCGCAGCTTGTGGGGATTCCGATGGGAAACCGAGTCCTCCGCGGGAGCCGAAAAAACGTCCGAAAAGTCGAGTAAGGCACCAATGCTCGGACACCTCCCAGCCCACCGTGTACTGAAATATTTTTGAAAGGTTTTAAAAATATTTTTTCGAAATATTGACAATATTTTACCAATATTAAAAAAATATTTGTTAAATGTTTCAAAAGCGTTTCTTTGTCCGCTGATAAATCATACATTGAAATGTTGCCGAAATGTTTTTTTTTTTTTACATTTCAGTGAAATGTCAAAGATTGAATCGCCAGTCCAATTTGCACATACAAACCCGCAGCATCACGAAAAAGAATTTTTTTTGGAAAAATCGCGAGTTCGCAGAGACTGAGTAAAAACTGATAAAACTGATAGAACAACTCGATACAAAAGTCAAACCCTAAACGATGTTTCGATTAATAAGATTATTTATTCGATGCAATGACAAAAATTATGCTTACATTGTACTTGCACACTTCGTGTGTAAAAGGCGAGTTTACATACAGATATGCTGCTTGAAGTATTGCCATATGCAAATCGCGCCGGTAACTTGAACGTTCAGAGACCTCACGAAGCCGACCTGCGGAATCTCAACGCAAGTATCAAGAAGCGGAATCAAGTTCGCTGGAATGCCATATTTTTCGTTTCTGGAAAACAAAACGTCGGTCGCACATCGGTATTCGATCCGGTATTATTTTCCTTTTTTAAATTTAATTTTTTATTTAATTTATTTTACGGATTTCTCCTTTACAGCCCATATATACTGTGTAATAAGACTTAAATATAAGAGCTCCTGAGCATTATTATTTATTATATAGAGGTTCTTGGTTCAATTCCTTTCACAGCGCCAACTTGCCTGACTGCAAAGACGGACATTGGATTGCTGACCCATGCAGTTTGGTAGAAGCCGCGAGATTTACTTCGCTATTTAGTTCGTCCGAGTATCCTCCGTGAGTAATCGGGAAACGTGCAAAACTATGCTGGCCAGGGAAACGATATTTTCCTGACGCTTTTCAATCGCCTATAAAAATCCGAGTGTTTTAGATCTGAGACGAATAAAATTTTAATCGCATATCCGTACCGTGGCAAAGACGTTCCATATTGAATCTCGCAGAGTCGAGTTTTTAAAGTAGATTCTTGTGAGTATCCACTCGTTTTTGTACCTGACCGACGAAAATTTACACCGTCTATCGTGGAGACGGAACGATGATCATGCAATCAAAGATCCCACCCTAGGGCGGTATTTGCTACTGCTGTTATTTTATGTATATATCACAACGGTTATTAATGCAGAAGATGGAATTTCTCAAAGTCGAGCATAACATCTATAGGGATGTTGAACCGACCGAGTCTGCAGCAGCCCACAGCAGCTTGTGTTTAAATAATTCCCTTGAGGAAAACCGTTCACTTTACCTGAAGTGAACTTTGCCTGAAGTCAGTCTGCAAACTTAAGGGGAGATACGATCGTCACGCTCGTTAGCCGTCTATCTATATCGCAATTAATTCAAAACGGTGCATCGTCACTTTCGCTTTTTCACGGTTTCAACGAGTTACTTGATAATTTGATAGTTTGTTACCTTGACGGATTTCTCCTTCGCAATCAGCATATAATATATCTTAAATATTAAAGCTCCTGAACGAAAGAATTGTAAACGTTAAAAAGGTTAAAAACACTTAAGCTTACGAATTATAAAAGTTAAAGACTCTAAAGCTGACAACCCACGAATTGATTTGGTACTGGCATTGATTTAACGACCGTAATTATAAAAGTTATAAACGCTTAAACTTACAATGCTTGAATCGATCATTTATTATATAGATTATACATTAGAAGTATTATATAGAAGTGTTAATAAGAATTTTTATTTAAAAAAGTTATCCACGCAAGATTAATGTTATTTTGATTCGCCGGAAGTTATACTGCAATAGCTAACTCATCGGTGTGTGTATCTACGGTCCAACTTATTATAGTACATTTCGATACGAGTGAGAAATTAGTATATTTCGATACGAGTGAGAAATTAGTACATTTCGATACGAGTGAGAAATTAGTATATTTCGATACTAGTGCGATAAAACTTTCTCTGACGAGTGTTGCAATCACACGAGTTCAGAAAACGTTTTTCGCACGAGTATCGAACAAAATTTTATTTCACAATGTGTGAAAATGGGAGTTTTCGCGAAGCGTGCGCAAAAACCGCCATTTGCCCACCGAGTGAAATAAATACTATAAAAAATAGCGTGTGAAAGCAATAGAGGTGGAAAATAAAACGTCTCACCATCCAGCTGACTCGCCTTCGACGTCGTTCGAGCTGTCGCTCCGAATTTTCCGTACGCGCCTTTCCTTGAAAAACACGAATGCCTTTATTTCTCGTCACAATTTTTCGCTCGTTCCCGCGCTCTCGAGTCATTCGAAGATCGCAGCGCGAGAACGTCGGTGCGTATCGCGTCAGCGCTCGCTTTCACAGCTGATCCAGCGATCCGCTCTGCAAAAATGAGCAACGAAAAGATGACGCAGAAGGAATATTTACGTAAATATCTGAGCTCCGGCGAGGACGGGAAGAAAAAGAAAAAGAAGAAGCCGAAAGTCGGCGCTAAAACGTGAGTAAATTTTCATTAATTCTATACGCCACTGCGCCCGAGACTACAATGAAGCTTTGTGTTTTAGGTTATGTTGATTGTTCCATACGAACTCTCGGGACGTATGTATAAATACTGGAATATTCCTGTAATGCAAAAAAAAAAGAAACATTCGTTAGTGTCTTGGAAAATTGACCCTCAAAAAAAAATGAAAAAAGTCGATTTTTCCTCGACAAATAGACGTATATCGGATCGAGAAGAGACCTTAGAGAAAAGCCGATGAAAAAAAAAGAATGAAAAATAACGACCCGATAATTGTTTACTGTTGCCCAACGACCGAGATGTATTTTCACAGAGTCAAAATCATTGACGACGACGTCGACCTGAAACATATGCGTCCGATCCAGGACGGAGAGTTCGATATATTGAACGCCTACGCCGAGGACGCGCCACAGATCGTGGGAGTCGTGGACGAGAGGGGACCAGTGGACTTCACCGACAAGAGACGGTGGAGGATCATCGCGGAGGACGGAGACGGCAACGTCGCCGTGAGCAGCAACGAGCATCAGCAAAGAGACGTGGAGGAGGAAAATATTGTTCCGGCAGAATTTGCGCATCGCAGTTCGAAGCGTTCTATGAAGTCGAGGGAGAGTAAAAAATCCGACGACAAGGATGTCAGCCCTCCGAGGAAACGCAGAGACGACTCTGAGGAAGATCCGTCTCTGCCAAGAAACTCCGGACGCGAACAGCGCGGTCGGAGAGCATCCGAGACCCCGGACGAGGACGAGGCGCCTCCTCGTACTAAGTCGAAATCCAGAGGTAAAAAATCGAAGAAGCGGAGAAAAAACTCCACTTCAGAATCCGGAAGTTCGTCATCGTCGTCATCCTCGGAGAGCGACACGAGTCCTCCGAGGAGATCGAAAAAGCAGGAGGACGGCAGGAAAAAATCACAGAATGGTAAACGAGGCCCGAAGAGCAGAACCGAGGATTCGGATCTGAGTCCTCCGAGGGAGGCGAAGAAAGGTCGGGACTTCGAGGCGAGGATCGACGGAAATTCTGGTCGAGGACGAGACGAGCGAACCGCAGCTCGTGCGCCCTCCGATGGCGATCAGAGTCCTCCGAGGAGATCGAGACACGAGGACGACAGGAAAAAGTCGCAGAACGGTAAGCGAGGGCCGAACAGCAGAGCCGAGGATTCGGATCTGAGTCCTCCGCGGGAGCCGAAAAAACGTCGATACTTCGAGACGAGGATCGAGGGAAATTCCGAACGTCAACGGGATGCGAGAACCAGAGCTCGTGGGGACTCCGATGGGGATCTGAGTCCTCCGCGGGAGCCGAAAAAGCGTCGGGACTTGGAGGCGAGTATTGATAGAAATCCTAAGCGACGAGGCGAGGAAAAATCGCGGGTTCGCAGAGACTCGGATTCCGATCAGAGTCCCCCGAGACGATCGGCCAAGGACCAGAGATCGATGGAAGTTCGTCGAGCGACGGGGAAGCGAGGAGGCTCGGATTCCGATTTGAGTCCTCCGAGACGATCCGCCAAAGATCAAAGATCGGTGGAAGTTCGTCGAACGACGGAGAAGCGAGGAGGCTCGGATTCCGATCTGAGCCCTCCGAGACTTTCGTCGAAGAAGCAACACTACGGAGACGATCAGCGCGATTCGCGTCCCGGAAGGAGGGAAGACGAGAGGAACGGCAGACGGCATCGAGGCGGAGAAGGCAGCGACCCGAGATCGGGTCCGCCGGAAAGAAATCGTAGAGGTTCGAGATCGCCGAGAAGAAAGTCTCGATGGGACGAGGAGCGCGACAGAAAATCGGCGAGTCCAGGACCACCGAACAGGGACGGTGATTCGCGTATGAAAAAGACATTGGATGGAAAAACCGCCGGATTGCAAGACGCCCGGGCTCTGAGGATCGAGACCGAGGCTCACAAAAAACGCGAAGCGGATTTGTTCAACAAGGTACATTTTTCAACCAGTTTGTCTATAAAAAATGTCCGTTAGTTCCAAATGTCCATTATTTCCAAATTTCCATTACTTCCAAATTTCCATTACTTCCGAATTTCCATTACTTCCCAATTTCCATTACTTCCAAATGTCCACTATGTCCAAAATTTCTATTACTTCAAAAATTTCCATTAATGTAGTAAACCTGTCTCATTACCGTTTTAAATTTACAAATTTTCCGCAGATGAGCGCCGAGGTCAGCGGGGTAGGTCAGGCGGCAGTTCTGCGCGATCGGAAGACCGGAAGGAGGCGCGACTTAGCAGCGGAAGCGGCCGAGCGTCGCGAGAAGGAAAAGCGGCAGGAAGAGATCGACGAGAAATACGCCAAGTGGGGCAAAGGGTGAGTAACGGTTCGTCGACGAACTCGAGAAGTTATTCCTACCGATGAGGCTCTTTAACTATGAAAATCGATGAATCAACGTTTCAGTCTCAAGCAAGTGGAGGATCAGGAGGACAAGCGCGCTAGAGACCAGTACGAGATGAGCAAGCCACTGGCTAGATACGCCGACGACGCGGATCTCGATATGTGCAGGAAGGAGGAATTGCACGCCGAAGATCCGATGATGGAGGAAATAATGGAGAGACAGATAAAAGAGGGAACGAGGAAGCCCGGTAAGGTTCCTACTATATCCTTCGGTATAGCGAAGCCGATCTATTACGACTTGAAATAGAAAGCGCTCAGAAGCGGAGATAATTTGCATCTATCGATGTTCTCTCAAATTACTTTGCAGAACGACCCAGTTATCAGGGCTCCCATATGCCGAACCGTTTCGGCATAAAACCGGGTCACCGGTGGGACGGCGTCGATAGGAGCAACGGCTACGAGAAGAGATGGTTCGAGGCCCGGAACGCCCGCGCGGCCGTTCAGGAGGAAGCCTACAAATGGAGCACCGCCGACATGTAATCGTCGAGCCCACGAGAACAAATCGACAAACGTATTCCTTCTTTTTTTATTACCATTTAATCCTATGAAGTATTTTCGTTACGAGAAATAAATGGGAAAAGAATTTGCCGGTGCGAGAAGTGCGCGGCGCAAAAAAAAATATGATAATTTATTCGCTACGGAGTCACCTACAGAAACTAGGAATTAATTTCCGCTTCCTCGATGGCTCGCCTCGTCGACATTTTTCTTTTCGTTACATTTTATACATTTTTTTAATATTCATTTTTCGTACTTTTTTTTTTTTTTTCTCAAGCGAGACGAAGACGAGATGCTGCTGATTAAAGACGAAGAATTTTTGGTCCGGGTGTCAAGGGTCGGATAATCCGCGAGCTCGCGCTCGCTCGCGCCGCGCTTTCGTCGGTCGAGACGGCAGTGTTTCGATCGGTTTACTCACGAGCGTTCCAGCCAAGCCAAGTAGTCGCACCGCCAGCCGTAAGCCACAGATATAGACTGCATCGCGGCAGACTGTCTGTGGAGGAGAGACGGAGGGAGAGAGAGAAAGAAGGAGCGAGCCACGTTGAATATATATCGACTCAGGCAGTCGCGACGCAAGGGCAGGGTCGTCGGCAGAGAGAGAATTCAGTACGCCCCGCGACGTCGACGGGACGCCTACAACGTTCTCTCCATCGTCGTAGATTAGCCTAGCCGCCAGTAGTAGTATCCGCTCGTATCTCCTCGTAGAAACACGTTGCTGTAGTGGAAAATTCTTTAAAAAAAAAAAACTAGATTTCCATGCCCTTTTAACAGTAAAGTCCCGAGCACAAAACGTCGACTAAAACGATCTAAAAAAATAACTAAATAAAAAATTTGCGAAGCAAAAAGAGAGCGATTAATAAAATCAGTTACGATCTTCTTTTTTCAGCGAAGCGTGTCGTTATCTCGAAGCAATAGGGGGTTTCAAAAAATTGAGACGAGGAGAACCCGTCGCTGAGTCTCCACGGCATTAGTCGAATTTTTTCCTCGCCGGCAGGAAAACGAAACGAAAAAACAAGGACAAGTACGGCGGTTCGATATTATTTTATGTTCTCGATTTTTTTTTTTCACGAACAAATGTTGACGAGGGACCGCATCGGTAGATCTCGCAGCAGTGTGACTGACGCACGAGACTAGATAGCCTCCCCCACGTGTGTTGCGAATTTTTATCTCGCGTGAGCTTTTCATATATACATATATACAGATCGCCGCGCTATATACACGCTCACTCGTGCAGTAACGATAATTCTTAAATAGATTTTTTTTAAAAGAGAGTTCGAGAGCTTTTCGACTGGATATAAAATTTTTTTAAATATTGAAAACTAAACGGTGAATAAAATGGGATGCAACACGAGCAAGGAGAGCGTCCAGCCGGCTGCCGAGGATTCTAAGGATGACGTTAAGAATGGCGGTGAGGTCACCTACTCGTATTATTTCATCGTTCGCGTGTCGCTGTGTTTTCTTGTTTGCTGCTCGCTTATTAATTTAATTTAATTTTTATTAATTGGTATACATTTTTTATTTAAAAAATGTATAATAATTAAGGGGGCTGTCTCGATTCCTTTGTCAAAGAATGTCGATCTCGAGCCGTACCTCCGCATCCTGTATGCACAATACACAAGTCCTCCGCATACACGGATTGGGTGCATACACGATCGAAGGAATTCTCGAAGGGTCTCGAGTTATTAACGTTAGGATGGACCGTGAGTAATTCGGCCGGCGATACCGGCAAGGGTCGATCCTCCCGTTCTCGAAAGCATGCACGCCTAATTTTCATTTCGCCTCGTCTCTCAGACATTTCTCGATTATCCGAGTTTATATTAAAAATTCGAGCAAACCGGAGCTATTCGCAAGTTCTGTAACTTTGAAATTTTTGCCTTTCATTACTGAAATCAAAAAAAAGAAGCCAGACAGCTCGGGGCGCTGAAAAATGAAAAAATCCACGTTATATTAAAAATTTTTGCGAACGAGAGTTATTCGTAATTACTCTGTAAGTTCGAAATGTTTGCCGGTTATCGCTAAGATTTAAAAAAACGAAGGTAAAAAGCTCGAGAGGGGTAAATAATAAAAAGTAAAATAATAATTATACGAGTTTCATCAAATTTTCATTCAAATTTTAGCCTTTTATCGGTGACATAAAAAATACTTAAAAAGCTCGAGAGTGCAAAAAAATTGAATAAAATAAAAATTATCCTATACAAAAAATGTGTGCAAACCAGGGTTATTCATAGTAGTTCTATACCTTCGAAATTTAGCCATTCATCGCTATAAATTTTTTGTAAATTTAAAAAGCTCGGGAGGACAAAAAAGAATGGCTTGAACGTGGGAGAAAAGCCACGGGGAAAAGTGCGAAGCCATTGCTATTCCGTCGCGAGCGTCTCGTTTCATCCGGCGCGTTTCCGTCGTTCTGTACTCGTCGCCAGAAACAGATAGATAGATCGGTTGTGAGTGCGTGTGCACACGGACACGCTCGGTAACGCCGGAAAAGCGTCGGCGAGGATTGACGACGACGGGAGGCGACGGGGATTCCTTAATGTGTGTGCGTGAGGAGGAGCGCAAGCCTCGCCAAGTAGATACGCCCCGCACGCGTCAGACCGACTCTCGGCTCGACGACCGGTCGTCATTGTTCCCATGCACACGCTATTTGGCACAATGCTCGAGTATTAGAAAATTGTGTGTCGCCCGTTCTGTCCTCGGGCAAGTCTCGTTGGCGCATTCGCACGTTACCGTACAATGAATTTATTGGATAGGCTCTTTACGAGCGTGAAGTCTCCTCAGCAGTTATGTAAAGTCGGATGTAAATATAAGACATCGCAATGCGGTCGCGAAATTGTAACTACTGTTGTAACTGTTACAGTAACTGTTCAGGAGAAATTGACAATAATTGTTCATGCGTCTTTTTTTTACCTTGAATTAATTAATTTTTTAACAGTCTAATGTGATATCAGCATTGGAATTAGATAATTTTTTTTGAGCGTATTCAACGAGTGAAATATCGTTAATTTTTAATGGTAGAATTTGCTTTTTGGCCAGGGGGCATGTTTAGTCGAAAATTTTTATCAAATGTACAAACATAGAAATTAATACCACATTTCGAAATTACGTGCGCCACGTTTTATAAGATTTTTTTTTATTTTTTTTTTTACGAGTTTGAAGTGACAGTCTGCTTGGGAGTTATGTAAGGTCGGATGTAAATAAGACATTGCGATGGAGACGCGGAATTGAAACTGCTGTAAGAGTTACAGGAACTTAGAAGGAGAAATTGGAAAGTAATTAAAAGTTGTGTTTTTTTAAACGACTTTGAAAGAGTTAATTGTTTTTATAGTAATCGGTGCGTTGCGCTTAATATAGTATCGTCAGCATTGGAATTATACAACTTTTTTGAGTGAATTATAAAGAGTAAAATATCTTTACTTTCGAACGGCAAAATTAGTTTTTTTTTTTGTCAGTGTGTATGTTTAATCAGAATTTTTTAAATCAAACAGAAGTAATAACATAAAAAATTATAGTACAATTATAATATGAATATTATTTAATATTATACTACAAATATTAAAAAAAAGAAATTAATACTAAAAACTTGAAATTACGTTCGGAACATTTTCCACCTTCTCTATATAATAAATTTTTTCTTCTTTTTAAAAACGTCGATGGATGGTCAATGACATCCACTCGACGCCATGCGCACGCGACAGATACGAGGGTAATTTTGCCCGATCGGCAGTGCACACAAAGCTCGTCCCAGTGTCCACCGGACTGCACGTGTAAGCAAACGAGCTTGCCGTGTGCAGCTTTAATATTTAAATAAACGACGGTTTTATCGACGATCGATTTACCGACTCTCCCGATTCACTTCGGCGTCCCTGCGAGTGTAATTTACAAGGGAACGGAAATAGCAAAATTGCACGAAGCTCGGATGTCTCGCGGAGACTTTCGCCGCGCGGATAATAAGGAAGGGAGAACAAGGCCGGGTTTTTATCGCTCGTTTTATCTGTCCCCTTATCGCCGTATCCTTCGCTTGTCCTTTCAATCCAACTCTGATTTTTTTTTTTTTTTTTTTTTTTTTTCAATCTTTCTCGCGCAGTCTGAGCACTCCGCGGCTTTTACTGCTGGCCGTTTCCGTCGACGCCGGGAGTTTCTCTGCGGTCCTCCGCCGACTGCTCGGAGCCCACGGTTCTCTCTCCGCCCTAACTTCCGCGGTTTCGAGCTGGCTACACTCCACAGTCAGGATATCCCTGTGATCTACGGGACTCAAGAGCCAAGAGCTCTCCCTAAGCTGTTTGTATGTCCGCACGGAGGAGCTTTGTGCAATTTGCAACGGGAGAAGAGGAAAAAAAAAATCGATCAAGCCCCGATCTCGGCCACTCTCACGAACCACCTGGAAAATTCTAATTCTCACGACTGAGCTTGCAAAATTTTTTTCTTTTTTTTTTCTTCCTTTTCCCTACTTAACTTTTGCTGATTGCTTATCCCGATTGTGCACACGACTCGCGGACTCGTTTGCAATGCAACCGGGAGTCGGAGGTATAAGTGGAGATAATCACGGAGCCGGGAATCGCTTACCGGACGCGATAATAAAAAAGCTCCGGCAAATTGAAGCTGCTGAGATGCAATTTTTCTTCTTTAGTTTTTTTCATTTTTTTTTTTTTTTTTTTTTTTTCTTCTGGCGAACATTTATGAGGGAGGACTGAGGGCTTCGGGATGGGCCGCGATTTAATAGATTGCGTGTACCAGAGTCGGACCGCCTCCGGACGCACTCCGAGGGCGTCTAGACTAATGGAATTTCTGGGTTCGACGAGACGATCGCATTTAAATGTCGCACCGGAGCCTGACGTAATCGGGGTTGTAACGGAGTCGAATATGCGGGACGCGCTCTCGCAAACGATATCCGCGGACGGAGCGCCCCGGTGTCTGAGCCGAAACGCCGCATCTACTCGATCCTAGCTCACTGCACAGCACTCGCGAGACCCGGGCGAAAATTGCAAACTGCCTCTTTAAAAAAAATAAAAAATTGTCTTCGAAAAAATTGCGTGTATATTTGATAAACAATAATAATAATAATTAGTATTATTATTATTAATATAGTAATAATAATAAGAATAATTGAATTGGGAAGGGGCCAGCGAGTCCGCAAAAGTGTAAATAGTAAATTTACAAAAAATGTGGCAATCAATAAAATTTCGAGAAATATAAAAAAATGGCAAATCTTTGCAAATTTTTCGAGACGGAAGTGCTCTTGTTTTCTCGTTTCTTCCAACAAAAAAATGTTTTGTAATGAGCGAAAAAAATATAATAATTTCGCAAAAATGTTCAACTTCTCTGATTTGTCACCGAGGCGCGGATGTAACGATAAGATAATAACGATAAGAATACTAAGAATAACTGAATTTGGAAAAGAACCAAACAGCCCTCAAAACTGAAAACAGTAAATAAGAAGAAAAAAAATCTTTAAACAAACAAATTTTCGCAAAGTATAAAAAATTGGAAATGTTTCTCGACAGAAGTGAGCTAGGATTAATGGGGTTTTGTTATCTCGTTTCCTCGAGAAAAAAAAAGTGTTCTCATGAATAACAATAAAATGTCGAAAAAATGTTCACCTCTTTTAATTTATCGCCGAGGCTCGGATGTATCCAGAATTTATATTATCGTAAGATCTTCGCGTTATCGTTGGTTTTTCCACGGATGCAAAGAGAAAAAAAAATAGGAAAATAGGTAGAAACTCATCGTGCGCGGAACGAGTCGACGAAAAAAATCGATAACGATCCTTGGCTCGAGATAAGAAATTCACGCAGCTATATGTACGACGTTTTGCAGGCGAGGGTCTCGGTTTTGATAAATTTAACGAAGAATTGGAACGGAACGTCGTAAAACCCGTCGATTCCCACGTTAATTGACATCGATGAAGGGCAAAGCTGAATGATATATGAAATTCTTCGGGGCACGCTATAAGTAATAACACGGGCGGGATAATATACGGCGGAGCCGAAGTTTACCCCCGGGTTTGTGTATTACGGCTGTGTGCAATATCGTGGGAGCTCCATTGGTTGCGTGCAACGCTGACCTCCTTCACGACATCGTCTAGATAGCTTTCCCGACCTATGTTTATGATTCCTGCGAGGTAATAGTCGTGCCGTTGTTGTTACTGCGAATTAACCGTCGGGGACGGAACGATTTTTCATGCGAATGCAGTTTACGGCCTCCCGCGGATTCATTCATCAATCGTCAACTTTGCACCTCGCCGAACCGAGCGTCTCCACGTGCTGACTTCGGGGTCGAAAGAAAGGCGACGGAAAAATTGTCGAGGGTACCTTTAGGGTTTTTTTCTTCCGTCCTTTTTTTCTTTAAATTATTTCCTTTAATTTAAATAATAACTATTATTACCAGTAATAATAATAATTTAAATAATTATTATTATTGTCAGTAATAATAATTTAAGTAATTATTATTATTATGAGTAATAATAATAATTTATTACTATTATTTTTATTAATCATAAAAATTATAATTTAAAGAATAGAGAAGAATGACACATTGATAGATTTTTTGGCTCAGCATGGGTCTTGGTGAAAAATCACTTTGCTGTTCAAAAAAAAAAAAAATTCGCAACCGCTCGATGGCTTCCCGAGAATGTTTTAGATATCATGTTAAATGTCATAGCTTTCCCGACATGTGTTTGCGATTCCTACGAGGTAATCGTCGTGCTGTTGTTGTTACTGCGAATTAACGGTCGGGGACGGGACGATGTTTCATGCGAATGCAGTTTACGGCTTCCCAGGGCTCCATTCATCAAACGTCAACTTTGCACCTCGCTAAACCGAACGTCTCCACGTGCTGACTTGGGGTTTAATGAAAAGCGACGGAAAGATTGTCGAGGGTACTTTGGGGATGATTTACTTCCGTCCTTTTTTTCTTTAAATTATTTATTTAATTTAACCGTGAAAGAAAGCTATGATATTTAACATGATATCTAAAAAATTCTGACTCGGGAAGCCGTCGAGCGGCTGAGAATTTCTTTTTTCACCGAAAAAATATTTCACCAAAATCCGTCCTGAGTCACAAACATTTATCAATGTGTCGTTCTTTTCTTTGCATTATATAATAATTTTTATGATTAATAATTACTGATGATAATAATTAATTAACATGATATATTATATATTATATATTATATATTATATAATATATATTATATATTATATATTATATATTATATATTATATATTATATATTATATATTATATATTATATATTATATATTATATATTATATATTATATATTATATATTATATATTATATATTATAACAGGAAATTACGTACGCGGTACCGTTACGAGAAGCTGAAAAAAAGTGAATTCAATCCTTGAATTGCGTTATTCCTGATAAAAAATTGAGCAATCAATATAAATGCACGTCCCGAGGAGTTCTGTTTGCCCGGAGCGAAACGTCAAGTTCACACACCGCACGAAGAGTAGCGAGTGCAATGAGAGATTTATCGAAGCGCGATTGATACGTGACGCGGGGCAAGGGGGGGGGGAGGGAGGGAGGGGGAAATTGTGAAGCAGGCGGGAGGTGGACGGGGTGGATTCTCTCGGGCACCGCGCCGTGTGTTGCACACAGAGGGTCGTTGAACGACAATCGATTATTCAGTCAGCGGGCTTTCCCGCTCGGGTTGTTCTCTCGGCTGCGTGTGGCCGCGATCGAAACGAGCCTCGGCTACCGGCAAGAGTAACTCCGGGACGGCCGCTCGTCTATGTGGAAATATGCACACATCTATATATGTATATACATATGTATATATAGATATAGATATAGATATCCCTAAATACGGTGTACCGTCACTGTCCTGCCGTGGCTCTCGCTGTGCATTCGCGCTGCATTCAAAGTTCATAACGCACACCCGACGAGTACAATGCATGCGAGGTTGATAAGAGGCGTCCTACGTGTTTGCCGAAAGCTCCACGGTAATGTAGCCAGACGGCGAATGTCGCGCAATGTCAGGTGAACGTACCGGACGTGGAACCGTGCACCCAAAGTCGACAATGGAGAAAAGTTCATTTTTTTTTTTTTAGGAATTTAATTGTAATTAAAAAATCGATATAGGGCCAAAAGTAGTTAATCTTTATTACATTCATTGATTTATTTTGCATTTGAATTTATTAATTTATTTATATATAATTATATATAATAAAACAAAAATATATAATTTTTGAATTTATTTATTTATTTTGCAATGAAAATTTTCAGAAATTTTACACTACGTTTTTATTCCTTTCTGTTAATATTTGCCAAGATTTTGTGGCGGATATTCCCAGAATCATTGGTAAATTCAAATGCGGAGGTTGGTGTAAAAATATTGTGTATTTTACATTTGATTGACCCAAAAAGTACTTTGAATATCAGAGAACTATTCGAGTATTTAAAATAGCGAAAATATATCGTGTATTTCAGATACCGCCCAGCTCTCTCTCATGGCGAACTTCCCCGAGCGAAGTTTGTGCGATGCAAAACACGCCCGACTACAACCTGATGAAATTTAGTCCCATGCCATATCTTCAGGGTCATAAATTGTATCCAAGCTATTTTTTGCCTCTATCGCCTCGTTTATGAATCATGAATAGCGAATTGTATTCGCGAGGAAGGAAAAAATAGAACCTCCTTCGTCAAAAAGCCATTTTTTTCCAGCAGTCAACTACGCCGCGGTCTATAACTCGACTGCGAAAGGCACTGCGTACTTTAAATAGAAAATAACACCGAAACGAAAGTGGCGCGAAGAACGAGCCATTGTGTGCAGCGGATGACACTTTCACCCTTAATGTGTCAATGACTGCGACATATTATCGCCTTCTTTATGAATCATGAATAGCGAATTATTTTCGCGGGCAAGGAAAAAACGCATTTCTCCAGAAACCCTTTTTCCAGTACACTGAGAGAAGGATCTAGTGAAAATTACCGTTCATCTAAGAAAAATTACCATAGCACATAGTAGTAGGGCGCCAGGGCGCCACCTATGGCAAAAAGCCTCAGATTATTCAATAATTTTTACCATAATATCTAAGAAAAATTCTTATAAATCCGGTATTTCCTACCATAGGTGGCACCCTAGCGCCCTATTACTATGTGCTATGGTAATATCTCTCAAGCGATGGTCATTTTTACTAGATCCTTCTCTCAGTGTACAGTAGAACCCCGATTAACCGGGAAGCGGATTAGCCGTACGTCTCCCGAGGATTTTTCTTTTTTAATACTCGGAGCAAACCAAAGTCACTGAGTACTTCCAAAATACGACTAGTGTATGTACTATTAATGTAAAAAAAATCCAAAGCTTTACATTCTATTTCACACTATTTAACAATTAAGTGCAAGTTCTAGCAGATGTCATGGTAACTAAAATAAAGTTATATCATTTGCCCTTATCGACTTATGTACTTTCGCAGTCTAGTTCGGATTAACCGGGATTTCGGCACATTTACGTTTCTACCACTCAGAACTCTATCAGATAACTACTCTTCCGTATTATAACTCTACCAAAATCTCTACCGGAAAGTAAAAAACCAAAATAAAACTCTACCGGAATAGGGTAAAACGGCCAATAAATGGACAGTTAAGCAGAAGAAAAAGCCAATGAATAGACGTTTTTTATGCACGTGCTCTTATGGAAAGTGTCCATTCATTGGCCCTGTCCATTCATTGGCCCTGTCCATTCATTGGCTGGTTTACCCAACAAGGCTACTGTCTAGCCTCGTATTCCGGTAGAGTTTTATTTCAAGTCCGGTAGAGTTGTCGTTCAATTCCGGTAGAGTTGTCGTTCAATTCCGGTAGAGTTGTCGTTCAATTCCGGTAGAGTTGTCGTTCAATTCCGGTAGAGTTTTATTTCAAGTCCGGTACAGTTTTATTTTGATTCGGGTACAGTTGTAACATGGCAGAGATGTTTTTTAGGAGAGTTGTTAAAACTGCCCTTTTTTGGTAGAGTTATGCGGTACACTTGTTTTCTGGTAGAGATATTTGGGGAAAGATGTTTTCTGGTAGGGTCGTGAGCGGTAGAGACGTAAATGTGCCGGGATTCCGATTACCCGTGGACTCCTCGGTGCCGAGCCTCCCGGTTAATCGGTGTTCCACTGTAGTCACCTATGCCTCGGTCTATAACTCGACCGCGAAAGGCGCTGCGTACTGTAAACAGAAAATAACAACGAAAGAAAAAAGTGGCGCTAAGAACGACCTATTGTGTGCAGGGGATGACACTTTCGCCCTTAATGTGTCAATGACTGCGACACATTCCATGCAATAATAATGTGTTGCACAGAAGCTCATCGCACCGGGGGCGCGATCGGGGAATGCTCCCAGCTACGTTCATAACTGTTCGGTGTCACGCGACACGTGGTGCGGTCGTCAACTGACTCAACATGTGTGTGTGTGTGTGTGTGTGTGTGTGTGTGCGTGCGCGCAGCGAACGGCGGGCTCCGAAGCTCGCTAATATCGTGATTGACTCGCGATAGAAGCCCGTGCCCCACTTTCCAAAGAGCCCTAGGCGACCCTGTCGGCAAACATAATTTTTTTATGTTTTTTAATTTTTTTTTTCCGCCCATCGAATCGCGAGTCCGCGACGAAGCTCGCCCTCGACTTTGCGACTATATTTACACCCATATTCGTTACCGTGTCGCTAGCACATGTGCATGCTTCTCCCCCCCCACTGGTTTCAGAAAGTTATAGGTGGAGAACAATTCTTTTTTTTTTCTTCTTTTTTTATTTTTTCATGCATAATCCGACCTTTGATACAGGTCGGTGTAGAGTCCGCTTCAAAGCTCATTACGGTGGAAAACTTGGGGTTTAAAAACGGGTTTCAAAGAAACGCAAGTATCGAGTGACGACATCGCTGCAAAGGAAGGAGGAAACTATATTCGGTAAAAAATCACTTTGCACGGTGAGCTTTAGGCGAGCTTTGTAGACAGGCAAAGTTCTTAGGGGCTTTGTAGTTTGTTGTGCGTACCTTTTTTTTTAATTGTGCGAAGCCCGCGATTTCGCTTGCCGGAAGTGGTACGAAAGGCTGCGGTCGAACTTACTCTAGGTCGATGAAGAAAGTTTTTTCCGATTTTTTGTTTGTTTGTTTTATTTTTAATTTAGAAATTCGTGAAATATCGCTGTTTCGAATTTATTCCTCGAGTTTGATCGATAGCCTTGGGTTAACTCCGCGTCTGCACCGGCGCGTTTGACCCAAAAAACGTATCCTTTAATGTCTAAAAGCTTTCCGAAATATATCGCAAAATTCGACGAGTTCGGATGCAGATGATCGATCACGCAGACTTCCGGTGAAAGTCTAGGTATTTAAATAATAAAAACAAATATTTAACATTTTTAAAAATATGAATAAATATTTTTAATATTTAAAAAATCAAACCAAATGTACAAAACTTTTTAAAACTACACAGTAACAAAAATTGTAAATTTAATGTACCGGTCTGGAAGTTTTTGTGCAAAAACTTCCATATACATTGAATTTATTTTAAATTCGATGTATATGAATTGAATTGAATTTAATTTAATGTACAATTGCGATGAAAAATTAATGCTCACTATGAATATTTTATTTTTACAAATTTTCCTTAATTTTACTATGAAAGTACTTTCATTTTGATGATTTACTTCAATTTCAATGAAAAAGTATATTAATTTTTCATCACAATTGTACATTAAATTCAATGTACCAGTTTTTGCATAAAAACTTCCAGTTCGGTACAATAAATTTACAATCTTTTTTTTACAGTGAAATAAGATATTTCCAATCTTTTTAATACACTAAAAATGTACACGAAATTATCCATCACAATGTACATCCATCACAATTGTACACGAAATTTAATGTACCAGTTCCTGCATAAAAACTTCCAGCCCGGTACATTAAATGTCGTCATCACAATTGTACATTAAATTTAATGTACCAGTTTTTGCATAAAAACTTCCAGTTCGGTACATTAAACTTACAATCCTTTTTTTACAGTGAAATAAAATATTTCCAATCTTTTTAATACACTAAAAATTTATTGTCCATCACAATTGTACACGAAATTTAATGTACCAGTTTCTGCATAAAAACTTCCAGTCCGGTGCATTAAATTCCATACTAATTATTTTACAGTCTAAAGATAAATATAAAAAAATATTAAAATACATATAAGTACTGTTACTTTGAAGTCCGCACCTGTGCGGCGGGTTGGAAAAAGGCTGTCGCAAGCTCGGCTCGAAAGGGAGCGTAAGCTCAGCGTTTTTTGCGGTAAGGAGAGTGTTAAAGTTTGGTGCGACGACCGTGGATTCCCGTGTCGGCGTGAGAGTTTCGTTTATTGATCTCTCGCTCGGTTGGGACTAAACTCGTTGCCGGTTTACCGCTGGCCCACGTGTGCGGGAGCGAAACGGATATACGCGAGGACGACGCGAGACCGGGTGAACGCTCCTAGTCGGGGTTTTTTTTATGTTTTTTCTCAGCTTTTTTTATTATTTTTTTTTCTCAGCTTTTTTTATTATTTTTTTTTCTCAGCTGTTTTTTTTTACTATCGTTCCTTCACCTACGGGACACGCTCGCTGACCTCTCACCTTAAACGAAACGCTGGGAGTGTCGATGAGAGATCCCATTTGTTTCTCGAGTCTCGCACGATAAAACTCGATTACGCGGAGAACGGAATCGCGCGAGGGAGCGAGGGGGAAAAAAAGGGAAAGAAAATTGCGTTATCGGCCGAGCTCGTCTCACTTTTTTCGACGTCTCGGGGCCTCGACGGGATCGCGTGCGGTCCCGGGTGGAATTCGAGAACTCGGGGCTGATAATAAATCAACAGTTAATCGGTGCTCTCTAATTTATGCGGGTTATTAGGTTTTTTCTGTATATGTATATGTATATTTCTTTTTTTTTAGGCATTTGTTTTCGAGAAATTTTTATGATTTTCTGATGTCTTGGTGTACGTGAATTAATATGTGTTTGGATTTTTTATTGGAAGTGAAACGAAAGATTTTTTTTTTATTTGCATGGCTTTCTTTCTTGGATCGTGACTGAGTTGGTTGAACGCGATTTGGAATTAATTATGTATGCTGATTGTATTTCAGTCTGGGGCCAATCACTCTATTCCAGCGTGCTTGTAAACTTTTGTGCTAAATTAAATTTATGCTAAATCGCAAAATTGTTCATTTGAACTTAATTTTTTTTTTTACTTACTATGTTATCTGAATTTCTTGTGTAAAAGGGCGTGTCCCGTAAACAAATAAATAAATAAATTCTCGCAATGTCTTTTTTTCCAGTTTTTTGAATTTTTTTTTTTTATGATTTTCCGATGTCCTTGTATACATCAATTAATGTGTTTGGTGGATTTTTTTTGGAACAGAAATAAGAGAAATTAAAAAAAAAAATTTAAGTTGCATGGCTTTTTTTCTTGGATCGTGACTGGGTGGGTCGAACGCGATTTGGAATTAATTATGCATGCTGATTATATTTCAGTCTGGGAGCAATTACTCTATTCCAGGGTGCTTGTAAACGTTTATGCTAAAGTTTCGTAATGTCTTTCTTTCTCCAGTTTTTTTTTCTTTTTTTTAAATTCCGAATTGTATTATTCGCTTTCGCGAAGTCGCTTTTCGACGCCGTTATAACAACGTAATGGGAGGTTTGTTGAATTATTCATTAGCGGAATACAATGTGATATTTCCGTTCCAACGTTCGTCTCATGACACGAGCATGTCGGGACGTCACCCTTAAAAATGAAATTCAATTGCGCAAGTTTCACGGGGCAATTTTGATACGGCGAGTACTTAACGAGTCACGATAACGTATCAAGAATTACACTTCCTCTCGGACGATCTTGGATCCGAAGGTACGGATCCAAGGCTAATTGAAATTCTCGTAATTCGTTGGTTTTAGGCTATTTTTAATATATTCTTCACTTTCTCGTCTTTAACAAAAAAATCCATAAAATAATTTCTTAAAAAACACGAGATGGGTTCCCACTTCCCGGTTGAAATACATTTTTTTTTAAATTCTCATTAAAATTACACTTATTGGAACTTTTATATAGATAATCATATATTAATAGAAACAGAATATCATGCTACTCATTGAATATCCGTAATGCGAGCTGTCGTCAAAAAGTACTTGTACTCGGTACTTGGAATCGTAAAAAACTACTTCTGTACATCAAGTACGTACTTGAAGTACTAAAAAGTACATCTGTACTCCAAGTGTGTACTTGGAGTGCCTAAAAGTACATCTTTATTTCAAGTACGTACTTGGAGTGCCTAAAAGTACATCTGTATTTCAAGTACGTACTTGGAGTACCAAAAAAGTACATGTGTACCTAAAGTACTTACTTGAAGTACTAAAAAGTACATCTGTACATCAAATACGTACTTCAAGTACCAAAAAAGTACATGTGTACCTCAAGTACGTACTTGAATTACTAAAAAGGACATCTATACTCCAAGTACGTACTTGGAATACCTAAAAAGTACATCTGTACTTCAAGTACGTACTTGAACTACCAAAAAAGTACATCTGCACCTCAAGTACGTACTTGAATTACTAAAAAGGACATCTATACTCCAAGTACGTACTTGGAATACTAAAAAGGACATCTGTACTCCAAGTAAGTACTTGGAGCACCTAAAAAGTACATCTGTACATCAAGTATGTACTTGGAGTACCTAAAAAGTACATCTGTACTTCAAGTACGTACTCGGAGTACCAAAAAAGTACCCGTTACTCTAAGTACTAGCCAGCTCGGGATTCACGTGCCCTCAATTTCCCAAAAATAAGAAAAATCTCTGACACGGATAAAAAAAAAAAGATTTCAGAATGTACATTTATTGGTACCAATGTGAACGATAATCCTTCGCTCGCCGGATATCCATATCAGTTCGCCCAGCCGGCAACTTGAGCTTTCGTCGGTAAGGTAGATCTTCGACCCTCCCTGTGAGCTCCCGTTATCGATTTCGCTGCTTTTCCCCGCTGCTTTACCGTCCAGCGGGCGTTCAGGTAGCCTTTCGGACAGAGGTAAGATAATGAGCCCGAGCTGCAGTAGCATCGGCCCGAAAGCTCGATGTTTCTCGGAACCGTGCGAGGCCGGGCTTTGAAGGGTTCGCGAATGCGACGTCGCGATGGGGCGAGCGAACCGCCCGGGGCGACGGATGGGGCGATCCCTCGTCGTTCCTCGCGCGACAATATTGATAGAACCGAAATGCCAACACACGGCTTGGTAACTCGAGATAATTACTTGCCTACCGGACCGAGCCATTCACGCGCCACCCTTCGCAATCCGGCGCTATACGTCAACGTGGCTCGTCACTCGCCGCCCCTCCTCTCTCGCCCGGTCGGGCGAAGTCGCTCGACTCCATTCGGCTCCCTCTCACCAACCCTTCGACTCAAAAGCCGCCTCTACCTGTGAGCTCATATTACCGTCCCGTTTACTGCCCCCCCCCCCCCCCCTATCTCTACGGCCTCGAGCGCCGGACGAGATTTGCCAATTTTCTCACCGGCATTCATCTCACCCGAGAGAACTCGATCCTACCGTACTGTCGACTCTAAAAAAAAGTCTTATGAAATTTAATGCACTGGACCGAAAGTTTTTATGCAAAAACTGCTATACTAAATTTCATGTACAATTGTGATGGGAAACGAATATAGTTTTTCGTTGAAATTAAAGCAAATTATAAGAATTAAAGTAAATTATAAAAATTACAGTAAATTATAAAAATTAAAGTAAATTATAAAAATTAAAGCAAATTATAAAAATTAAAGCAAATTATAAAAATTAAAGTAAATTTTAAAAATTAAAGGAAATTATAATAATGACAGTAAATTATAAAAATTAAAGTAAATTACAAAAATTAAAGTAAATTTTAAAAATTAAAGGAAATTATAAAAATGACAGTAAATTATAAAAATTAAAGTAAATTACAAAAATTAAAGTAAATTATAAAAAATTAAGTTTCCAATATTTTCTATACACTGAACATTGATTTTTCATCGCTGTCGTACATGAAATTAAATATACCAGTTTTTGCATAAAAACTTCCACTCCTGTGCATTAAATTTCATAAGAATTTTTTTAGTCTTTTTGACAACGCAGAATAAAATGTACCACGAACATCCGTATCATCTTTCGGCTTAAAAGAAGGCCGTTCGCGATCGGCAAGAAGTCGGTACTCGAAGGCTCGAGTCACCCAAAGTGTATTAAAGTTTTTCTTACCGACCGGGTTCGTTTGGAATCGGCTCGATCGCGCGTCAATGCTCGTATTCGTCGCCCGCCCCGGCGATCCGACCTCGGGTCGCGCGCGGCAGGTTTCGGCATCCTCCGCGAGGAATCGATAAGAATGAAGTTTCAACGGAAAGCAACTTACACCGATCCGTGCGTCGTGTGCCAAGCGATATCAGATCTGGCGCGACATCGAGCGAGAGTTTCTTTTTATTCAATCTCATCCCTTCCCTCCCCCGCGGACAAAACAGGTTGGCATTCCCGCCGATCGCTTTTCACTCAAACTCCGATAGGCGCCCGATACACTCAGAAAAAAATTTATTTGACGGCCACCGTTTATTTGGTTTAAGTAAAATATTTATTTGACTTAAATAAATATTTATTTAAATCAAATAAATATTTATTTAAATCAAATAAATATTTATTTAAATCAAATAAATATTTATTTTAATCAAATAAATATTTATTTTAATCAAATAAATATTTATTTTAATCAAATAAATATTTATTTTAATCAAATAAATATTTATTTTAATCAAATAAATATTTATTTTAATCAAATAAATATTTATTTTAATCAAATAAATATTTTACTTAAACCAAATAAACGGTGGCCGTCAAATAAATTATTTTTCTGGTTGCACGAGGACCCGAAAAGCTCGCCGAGCTAACGGATAAGAATCGAAAGATGGCGGACCGGCAAGGTCGTCCCGTTTGCTCGCGTTTTCCTATCGCTGCGTTTTCTCTCCCCTCCCGCCCCGCGGAACTTTATTCATTATTCCGGTGGAGAATTCCGATATATCGATGTGTCGGCCAGGTGGTCGCGAATGGAAGCCGCTCGACTTCCGGTCGCGCGACTCCGCCGCGAGGACGCTTTTCAAAGTACGCTCGGCGCGTAAAGCAATCACCGGAAGCCCGCGCGTTCTCAGCGCGAAAGCCCACGCCTATCTCGACGATCTCAACGTGCAAGGTGCACGTTAAGGTTTTTTTTTTCTTCTTTTTTTTCTATCGTTTTTTGCTTTCCGCCTCTTTAACCACGATTCACGAGTGCAGGTACGACAAGACCGCGTTAACCGAGAGCACGACAAAGCTGGACAGGGACGGACGGACGGACAGACGGAGAGGCTTGAATCGATAAAGGCTAGTCCATGCGAGTCGCTCCGCTGGGTTTTGGTCAAGAAATCCATAACGTAGGTCATCAAGATCTCGTGCCTCGTGGTAAATATAGCGGTCTCGGGGTAACTAGATAGATAGATAGGTTATATATTGGGTCCTGTGACGAATCCCATAAGGATAGAATTTTTAAATATTAATGTGAACTTGAGATTGATCTTAAGATCGAACATATGATTGATCTTAAGATCGGACTTAAGATCGGGCTTAAGATCGGACTTAAGATCGGACTTAAGATCGGACTTAAGATCGGACTTAAGATCGGACTTAAGATCGGACTTAAGATCGGACTTAAGATCGGACTTAAGATCGGACTTAAGATCGGACTTAAGATCGGACTTAAGATCGGACTTAAGATCGGACTTAAGATCGGACTCAAGATCGGACTCAAGATCGGACTCAAGATCGGACTCAAGATCGGACTCAAGATCGGACTCAAGATCGGAGTCAAGATCGAACTCAAGATCGAACTCAAGATCGAACTCAAGATCGAACTCAAGATCGAACTCAAGATCGAACTCAAGATCGAACTCAAGATCGAACTCAAGATCGAACTCAAGATCGAATTCAAGATCGGACTTAAGACCGAACTTAAGATCGGTCTTAAGATCGGACTTAAGATCGGACTTAAGACCGAACTTAAGATCGGTCTTAAGATCGGACTTAAGATCGGACTTAAGATCGGTCTTAAGATCGGACTTAAGATCTAGCCAAGACTATTAAAGCATTTGTATAGGTATTAGAAGAGTGTTATAGCGAATCGAGAATATTGACGGACCAGGTTTGAATCGACAAAGGCTAGTCCATGCGGGTCGATCCGGTGGGTTTTGGTCAAGAAATCCGTAACGTAGGTCACGAAGATCTCATACCTTATGGTAAATATAGCAACCTCAGGGTAACTAACGAAGAAGAGATCGATCCCTTTCGGACTCGCGCAGTTTTCGAGGTGGGAGCTGGCTATGAGGTTCGTTCGATTCAGAGATGTTTTTTTTTATCGTCAAGAATAATCGATTGGCACTTTTGATAATCGACTTAATTTTTATTACAATGTTTTTATTTCTATTTATTTTTTTGATTGGTCGGATCGTAGGATAAGCAAAGACGTTGTTAAATCGTTTCTGGAGGTGCTGGAAACGTGTGACAGCGAATCGAGAACATTGGCGAACGAGGCTTGAATGGATAAAGGAATGTAGTCCACGCGAGGCGCTTCGCTGGGTTTTGGACAAGAAATCCGTAACGTAGGTCATGAAGATATCGTGCCTAATGGTAAATATAGCGGTCTCAGGGTAACTAGCGAGGAAGAGATCGATCCCTTTCTGACCCGTGCAGTTTTCGAGGTGGGACGACAGCTGAGGGCGATAGATGAGGTTCGTCCGATGGCGAGATTTTTTTATCGCACAGAATAATCGATTACCGGGCGCCCTGATAATTGACCTAATTTTTTGTTCGTATTTTTTTTTTAATTAGTCGATTTGTGGGATAAGCAAAGACGCTGTTAAATCATTGTGGAGGTGTTGGTTTTCGCCAACGAGAATATTGACGGACTGAAAGGTTTGAATCGATAAAGGTCAGGCGGAGATCGATCTTTTTCGGACCCGTGCAGTTTTCGAGAAGGGACGATAGTTGGTTTTGAGATTCGTTCGATTACGAGATTTTTTTTATGGACAAGAATTATCGATTACCGGGCATCTTGATAATTGATTTAATTTATTTTAATTTTTTTTATTGGTCGGGTCTTAGGATAAGCAAAGACGTTGCTAAGTCGTTTGCGGAGGTGTTGGAACGGTGTGATAGCGAATTGCGAATATTGACCCAGATCCGGTCGCGGACCACGCGCGGCAGTGGGTTACCAGGGAAGAGTCCTATAGTCGATGCGATGGAGCTCGGAGGGCTCTAACTACCGTGGCTTACATCGAGAGTCGAAGCGGACCGTCTTCCCACACCAAGGTGTGTCCCCACGACCGCGGAACACAATTCAAAATAAATGAGATAAATGAGTAAAAAATGAAGAAAAAAAACGTAAAAATGTACCAAAAAATTGATTTTCATGAAAAACCAAAGTGTAAAATCCGTCCCTTCCTCGACGTCTGGCCTTTCCAGGGTATCGATCTCGCCCCCCAAATTTCCCGCGCTCCTAGACAGTAAAAAGAAGTTTGTACTTTTTACAACTTTTTGTCCACAAATGTACAAAAAAATGTATTTGTTAATTTTTCAATCACACCATCCGGCTTCTAGTTTTGCAAACAAAAGTACAAACTAAAATTGTCAACGGCACGGGAAATAAAAGGACAGTTTTGTATATTTTAACCTTATAAAGTTAGACAGAGACAGAGTTTGTCACTTGACAAAATTATTTTTAATTAACTTCGCATTCCAATTTTACGAAATTTTTTTTTTTACTGTGTGTATTTTACGCTGTCCTGTGCACTTTGCTTCCTCACGGAGGAAGTTTCCTTTCCATCGCAAAGAGAATCATTCCTCGATAACGCGGAACGTAAAAATGCAAAAAAAAAAAAATCGTAAAAATGTACCAAAAAAATACACTGAGAAAAAGGATAGTATTTCCTACTGTAACAAATAATTACCAGGGGGAACGTCTATATAGATAGGTTCTCATGGTATACATATATTCAATTGGTTAAACTATAATTATGGTTGCAGCCATGATTGTTCGTCATTGTCGTAACTATAAAATGTAGACGTTCCTCTTGGGAACTATTTTTTATGGTAAAACGTCAGTATTGTTGCTTTCACTATGTAATTTTTTCTCAGTGTAGATTTTCATAAAAACCAAAGAGAACCGGAAGTCCAAAATTCTCCCCTTCCTCGCCGTCTTGATTTTCCGGCCTACCGTTCTCGTCCGAATTTCCTCCAGCATCGCCGCGTCCTTCCGGTCCCGTTTTCCCATGCACTTACCCACCGAGAAACCTTTATTTCCCAACGCAAAGGAAAATGCAACAAAAAAAAAAAATCGTAAAAATGTCCCAAAAAAATAGTTTTTCATAAAAACCAAAGAGAACCGAAAGTCTAAAATTCCCCCCTTCCTCGCAGTCTCGATTTTCCGGCCTACCGTTCTCGCCCGAATTTCCCCTACCATCACCGCGTCCTTCCGGTTCCGTTCTCCCATGCGCTTCCTCACCGAGGAACCTTTTTTCCCATCGCAAATAAAAAAAAAAAAAAAAAAATCGTAAAAAATGTCCCAAAAAATTAGATTTCCATAAAAACCAAAGAGAACCGGAAGTCTAAAATCCCCCCCTTCCTCGCCGTCTCGATTTTCCGGACTACCGTTCTCGTCCTTCCGGTCCCGGTCTCCCATGCACTTCTCCACCGAGGAACTTTTTTTCCCCATCGCAAAGAGAATCACTCCCTGGTACCGGAAGTGCAAGTTCGCCGGCGCTTCTCGGCGCTGTATCGGCCGTATATCGATCAACTCCGGCGATATCGCTCCGTGGTCCGGGAACTTCCGGTCTTCCCGTGGTCCGGGGATTCTCGCTTGCCGAATGGCCGCCCGCCCGCTCGGGGCGCAGGAAAAGAGCCCGCGAGAGCTCCGGCCCGCCGTGCAGAGAAAGCCGCCCTACAGAGAGAATTTCCTCCACGCAGGGGGGGCCCGCGCGTATTTCTCCGGGGGGGTTGGCAGACCTGGATACGGCTTCGGCGGCACCCTCGAGCCTCGCGGGTCTATACCGGAGTGTACACACGGCGGCGGCTCCGGAGGTGAGGGGGGGGGGGGGGTGAAAACACCCCCCGCGCCCCCCAGCGTGCACCGCACGATGAGGGGACTGCGTTGCGTGGGCGCGCAGGTTTCGCCTCGTTCGAAGGCGAAGACGGGCGCGCAGCGACGCCGCGACCACCCCCCCCCCCCCTCCCCCTCCCCCTACCACCCCCCCGGCCGCACGGTTATAAAAGGGGTTGACGAGAACGGCGTCGCGCCAGTTCCACGCTCGAGGACCAGGTGTGCCGAAGTCTCTCTCAATCTGAATATATATATATAAATATATATATATATATATATATATATCGCGAGTTCGCCACTTCCCGAAGCCGATTCTCTGGCCGTACCGAGGTGAGTGTCGTGCCACGACCCACCCTCTCGGCTACTCCCCAAACCACTTGCCACAGAGGCTGGCTTTTAAAGTTTTTTTTTTTTTTTGGTTCTTTTTTTTTTTTTTTTTTTGCGAGAAAGATCCGACGGCGGGTGAGGTGCAAAGGCCCGCGAACACAGACGCGGAGGCTCGTAGACGTAACTATCTAGGAGTGGTTTACTGTAGGCTGTGCACTGTGTGCTGCTGTAGTACACGAGCATGCTTTATTGGATTATCGCGGAACGGTCCACGTTCGACCAATCCTCGCACGAGCAACGAACTCTCGCGAGCTCTCGATCGACCGACCTTTTTTTATTTTTATTTTTTTATTTTTTTATTTTTTTTGTAATGTAAATAATGTGTACAGGATAGAGTATATACATGGTGTATACATGGAACTTTTTTTTTAGATTAGTTCTGTGTGGGAGGGACCGTAAGATTTTTTTTGTCACTTTGTTGCTTGGGAACTTTATTTGTTTTTTTTTTTTTGGGAGTTTCAATCTTTACGTCGCTATCAGCCGGTGCGGCGGACTATATCGCTCCGATTAGGCCATCGATCATCCCTCTCGCGCTCTCCCAGCCGTTACCGTGCTAGTCGTACACCGTGTAACCGTGTAGCGATCGAAATTCTCGGGTTGGATGGTTAAACGTGAATAATTTAGCCACTAACGATCAACGAACTCTCGCGTCTCTCGCTCTCGATCGACCAAGCTTTTTCTACTTTTGATTTTTTTTTTTATTTTGGAAAATAATAAATTAATGTATGCGGGATGAAGTGTGCACACATTGAGCTTTTTCGAACTTGACTCTGCACCCAGACAAATAATTTATTTAACAGAAAAATATTATTTAATAGAAAAATATTATTTAACAGAAAAATGTTATTTAACAGAAAAATATTTATTTCCTTTAAATAACTATTTACTTAATTTAAATAAATATTTATTCAATTCAAATAAATATTTATTTAGTTCAAATAAACCGTGGCCGTCAAATAAATTTTTTTTTCTAGGTGTGTGCTAGGATTTTTTTTGTAGACATTTCTTTTCACTCTATTGCTTGGAATTTTTGTGCTATTTTGTTCAATTTTTTTTTTGTAAGTTATAATCTTTACGTCGTTATCAGCCGGTGCGGCGGATGATATCGTTCCGATTAGGCCATCGATCATCCCTCGCGCGCTGCCCGCCTATCCCTGTGCTCGTCGTACACCGTGAAACGGTGTAGCGATCGAAATTTTCGGGTTGGAAGCTAAAACGTTAATAATTTCATGTTTAACGAGAATCAATTAAAATTACCGGATTCATTTTTATTTTTATTTTATTCGAAGTTTTTTCTTCACTGTGGATAAATTGTGCGCGTCGTGAAGCTCAGAGCGGAAGTTCTCGGGCGTGAAAATCGTTGAATATGCGTTTACGGTTTAAGCATGTAAATTTTTGAACAAGCCGACCAAGTTTTACGCGCCGTTTTGCCACACTTCTAATTAGGGACATGAATATAATGCGGTTCGGGAACTACACGGGAACAATAGGCTGAGGGGAAACACTGTACTGAATACGCTCTCGACGTAGTTTCGGACGGCCCGGGGAAGTTTTGTTAAATTAACGGCCCGCTTAATTAATTGAGTCGCAGTAACAGTGGCGGAAACAGTCGTTCGCACTGAGAAAAAGGATAGTATTTTTTACTGTACCAATAGTTCCCAGGTGGAACGTCTATATAGATAGTTTTTGATAGAATATATTCAATTGGTTAAAATATAATTATAGTTAAAACCATGATTTTGTCACTGCCGTAACTATAAAATGTAAACGTTCTATTTGTTATGGTAAAAAGTCAGTATTGTTGTATTTACTATGTCATTTTTTCTCAATGCGGGATCGGAGAGATGAACATTCTAGTTATCTGTCCTGTGTTAAGTTAAGATGTCTTTTTTTTTTTAGCTTTTACGAAAGTTAAGATTTTTTTTTTAGAATCAACTGAAAAATATTTTTTTAAACATGTATTGAAAATTTGTTTAATATTTAGGTTGGGTTGGGTTCGCTTGGGTGGTCCGCGAGACCGAAAACGAATGCTATTCATGAGATTTTTATTCGACGCGATACAGTACGTTCTTAGGAAAACAAAAAAAAAATAAATAAATAAATAAATAAATAACATGAAAGGGAATCGACATTGAGATTCACGTTCGTTCTTTTCGGAGAAATCTCTGATTTTTCTCAAAATGAGTTGGGGGGAAAAAATGTGTTGCTCATCGATTAAGACTACATACATACAGAAGAATTTACATGAAGAATTTTTCCCGCTGATCACGAATCTGTCAATTATTACATTCCCACCTTAATATTTACACTATTTGCACAACGATTTTTTTTCAAATACAAATGGAGCTGTTTCGAAGACAAAATCGAACTTACGAAAGAAGTTAAGATCGACGTTTGGTTCCAAACTCTATTGCGTACTTAAGATATATCTGAAGTTCAGACTTAAACTTGAACTCAAATTCGATTATAGTTCGAGTTCAATCTTAAGTTCGACCTCAAGTTCAAACTTCAGATCAAATTTAAGTACGAAATGAAGTTCGAACTTAAGATAGATGCATGCAATAAAGTTTGCGCCAAACTTCGATCTTAAGGTCTTAAAATTCGAGCCTAAGTGTCTAAACGCTAATTTTTTTTCTCGGACTCTCCAAATACAATTTTAACTTATATTGAAATATTCAATCGCCGAGTTATTGGCCGATAGCAAAGTAGGCAATCTTTTAATCTAGTTTACTCGAGCGATTCCTCTCGGCAATTGAACGACGAAGTTTCCAAACGATTAACCCGTTTTTATCAAGGGTATTAACGCTTCTTTCCAAACACGAATAGAGCTGTCGGAAAGAAAAGGAAGAAATTATAAAAAAAATAAAAGTCTCGATTTTGTTCTGAAATTTATAGTCTAAGAGCGCGTAAGCTAATTTTTCTTTCTCGGACTCTCCAAACAGTACTTTTTATAGTATTGAAAGGAAGGTCGTCCGCGGCCTCTCGCAATAGCCGACTTACCGGCCGACCCCGAAGTAGGCCATTTTTTTTTTCTAGTTTACTCGAGCGATTCCCCTCGGCAATTGAACGTCGAAGTTTCCAAGCAATTAACCCTAGGAAAGGTGTCGAATGCCTCTCGTCGATTCCTCGCCCAGGAATAATAAACGGAACTCCGCAGTTTACATAATTTTAAATTCCTCCGACTGGCGGCCTCTCGGGCGCGTTACAGCATGAAGTGCATATAGGGGAGAGCGGGGTAAAATGGCACAGCGGGGCAAAACGGGACAGTGAGGGCAAAACCCAATTATCCAATAATTTTTGATGCGTCATTTTGTCCCAACGATACATCCGGATTTTCAAACCCGTTTTGCCCCACACCCAGAATTTTTTTTTTTTTACAGCCACAGTTTATTTAGTTCAAGTAAAATATTCATTTGTTTTAAATAAATATTTATTTAAATTAAGTAAATAGTTACTTAAATGAAATAAATATTTATTCAAATCAAATAAATAGTAGTAGTAAAAGAGATTTATGGCCACTGCTTAATAATTTTTATACAAGTGTCTTCTTATATTAGTTTTATTCCTATGTTAATTATACACTTTAGCAAAGGACCATCGACCTGAATCTTTGAGCCCGGGATTGTCTTTGGTATTTGGAAGGTTTTCCTCATTTTTTTCCCTCCCATACATTACGATTAAAAGTTTTGTCGATTTTATACCGGGATTTCTTCGCTGGCTGTTAATTTTTTCAAATAAATATTTTACTTCAACCAGATAAATTTTTTTTCTGGGTGCACGTATCACCATCGCCACCATCCAAAATTTATTGGAGAATTGTGTTTCGTCTCGTTATCCCGTTTTGCCCCGGTGTGCCATTTTGCCCCGCTCCGCCCTACGCGGCGGCCGTGCAGTTTGCGCCCGTATAGCGGCGAGTCGCACGGGTGGAAAGGTCGAAAGACAAACGAAGCTCGAGTGCACCATCCGGATAGCAAGGGACACGGCGATAGAGCAAAAAAAAAGAAGAGATGAGAAAAGCTCCTCATTGAAACAGTTCTATCGCTCGGAGACCCTGCGCCGTCTGAAACAATGTGGGAATCAAACGCTTCGTCGGGAATGAATATACGAAAAAGGAAAAGGGGAAAAGGAAAATGAAAGACTTTTTTTTTTATAAGGTCTCGTACGGTCTGCCGGAGACGCGAAGAAATTGGAGTCCGTGTGAGCTTTTGCCGCGCGGATGTATCGTGCATGGCACACGTGATATAGGGGAGAGCGGGGCAAAATGGGACAGTGGGGCGAAACGGGATAGCGGGGCAAAATGGGACAGTGGGGGCAAAACGGGATAACGGGGCAAAATGGGACAGTGGGGCAAAACGGGATAACGGGGCAAAATGCGATAGTGGGGCAAAATGGGATAACGGGGCAAAATGGGACAGTGGGGCAAAACGCAATTTTCCAATGACTTGGACGGTCGCGTTGGTAAGTGGGGCAAAACGGGATTTTTAATCCGGATCTTTGGGATAAAAAGGGGAATCCAAAAATTATTGGAAAATAGAGTTTTGCTCCACTGTCTCGTTTTGCCTCGCTCTCACCTACACGTTGAAGACGGATTATAAAAACAAAACAAAAAATCTATTTATTTTTTGTAAATAAAAATCAACGCCACGGAGCTCGGTCATGCATGCAAAAATTAATGAACAGCCGTCAAAGCGACTCCGCTGACTCTATCTAATTTGCAATCAATGTATGAATCTTGGAAAAAAAAAATATATGCTCATGGAATTTTTCTTCTCACATATTCACGGTACAGATTTATCGAAATGAAATAAATTTGTGCGATCAAAAGGGTTTAAGGTCGATCGCGAAAGGCGGTGACTCCGCGTTTCAAAGTTCTTCACTTTGTATCGACGAATAATTCATGCGGCAACTTTTTCCACAATTTTGCTCACCGACCGAACATCGGATTACACGCGGTGCGGCAAACTTTCGATAAAAAAACTACGTACGCTTGTCGGTCGCCGAAGTGTATTTCTGGAATAAAAAATAAAAATAAAAATAAGAACTTCGCCTTCTTACCATGTTGGATGCGCCAGCGTACCAGCACAGTGCCAGTACTGGCACAGCGTCGGCCAGTACCGGCACAGCGTCGGCCAGTACTGGCACAGCGTCGGCCAGTGTTCGCCCAACGTCGCCCTGTAGCGGTCCTGCGTGTAATTCTTACCAGGATAGTTTATTCAGGAGTGGTTCGGATCTCTCGGCCCTTCCGCGATTACCGGATGGTTTATTGATAAGGGTTGCCTAATCGTGACAATTAGGCTCCCATAAAACTGTCCCTAATTCGACCCGCAAGTATCTCTCCCCGACCGACTTTCTCGGCAAATCCTACCACTGGCAATGTCTACCTATTTTCCCACTTTTATTCGTTCCGCTCCTTATTTCTAAAAAAAAAGAAACCCCGGAATTAAAGGCAACATACCGAGCGCAGTGTTATGCATCGCTGCTGGCAATTCCTAATTGGATCGATGTCAAACGCACTCGAGGAAAATGGGATTTGCGCTGTCGTACGGCACGGACTGGGGCGGCTGTGCTCAGCGATAATCTTTGATTCGATAAGAGGGATTTAATATAATTCGATCTTATTTATTTTATTTATTTATTTATTAGTTGTGCAAAGGGGACAAACCCGTTTTCTAGATGTTTCGAAAATTGTACGGTTGTACAACTTCACCCAGAAAAATATTTATTCGACGGCCACCGTTTATTTGATTAAAATAAATATTTATTTAAATTAAGTAAATAGTTACTTAAATGAAATAAATATTTATTTGGATCAAGTAAACTATTTTTCTGGGTGTAAAAATCTGATTAATACTAAACAATATGTAACCCTTCATGTACCCGACCCTTGTTTCAAGAGGAACTAGAATTTGCTAAGACGCAACCTTCGATTGATTCGAATAACAAGTTAATGTGATAAAAAAATATCTGCGAAAATTCACAGAGTGATAATTTGTATCAATAATAATAAAGAGGACGTTTGCGATCGGCAAAAAGTCCCGGGTACTTGAAGGGTTAGTATATATATATTTCAAAATTTTTACAAATTCCAAAAATCCGTTAAAGGAGAGCCATATTTACATCTCTACCACTCACAACTCTACCGTATTTATTTATTTATTTATTTATTCGTTTACGGGATGAACCTTTTTTATATTTATATTTACAGGATGAATATAAATATAAAAAAATCAATAATCAGTAATGTATGAAATTATCTCTACAATTAGAATAATATCACCAGAACTTTACCAAAATTTCTACCAGAATGTAAAAAAACTCTATCAGAATCAAAATAAAATTCTACCGAAATTGAAATAAAAGTCTACCGTCTAGCCTTGTATTCCGGTAGAGTTTTATTTAAAGCCCGGTAGAGTTGTTTACTTCCTGGTAGAGATTTTGCTAGAGTTGTAATATGGTAGAGATGTTTTCTGGTAGAGTTGTGAGTGGTGGATGTAAATGTGCCAAAGGAGGAGCTGACGGGCTTTATTTGAAGTAATATTTATTTAAGGAATAAAAAAAATGTCGGAAAATCCTTTGATAACGGAGCTGGCAGGATGGCCTCGTGTGCCCAATTTAAAAGGATCTGCGAAACAACTGCACTTTCGCTCTTGTTACTTTTTTTTATCCACATCATTTGAGACGAAGCTTCCCTCCCACTGTGCACAAATTACATCAACGGTGGCCCCGATCGTTCGTTGTTTTTTCATTAGAGATCCGAGCTCGTTAAAAAAATTCGTTTCTTGTTCGTGTGCACCCGGTGGCTCGCATCGGCTCGTTACCTACACGTAAAATCGATCGGGCTGCGCCCACATTCGCTCACATCCGTGAAAGCGATAATTCGACGGTGGGCTGAATTATCGACGAAATTTGGGCGGCAAAGAACGTTTTTCACATTCTACAATATAATAAAAAGTTTGTATAGAAATTCATCAAATTTATAAAAATTTTATTACACATTATTATTGAAATCTTAAAACAAATGTTTAGCACATATTATTATTGAATACCTTCACAAGGTTTTCAGTAGATATTCTCGTTTAATTCTTTTATAAAAACGTTATTCAATATTATTATCAAATGAAATTTTTAAAACATCAATTTCTGTCAGAAATCAATTGAGGGGAAAATTTGTGAATCTACGTCGACCAGAAATGTTTGTTGACTGTGACAAACTTTTTTTTATACCCCAATTTGTTACTGAACGAGCTGCAGAAAATTGTACCGACGAAACGCCGAAAATTCACTCACCCGGGTTAATTGTAAAATCGTTCGAGTGATTTATTACGAAAATCATTTCACTAAATTCATTGAATTCTTTGACAAAACTACATATTATTATGTTTACCACATATTACAAATGAATTATTTTATACAATTTTAATAAAGTATTATTATTGAATTATTTTACATGTTTATTAAATATTATTATCGATGCAAATTAAAACAAAAATCAATTCCTATAAAAAATATTAAACTGAAAAAATTATGAATTTACGTCGTCTTTTTATTTTACTGAATTCGTTGCCGAAAATTGTAACGCCAAAACGCCAGAAATTCATTCGCACGACCGAATTGTAAAATCGTTGGAGTGATTTACTGCGAAAATCATTTCACTAAATTCATTGAATTATTTTACATGTTTATTCAATATTATTATTGATGCAAATTAAAACAAAAAATCCATTTCTATAAACATATTAAGCTGGAAAAATTATGAATTTACGTCGACTTTTTATTCTACTCAATTCGTTGCCGAAAATTGTAACGCCAAAACGCCGGAAATTCATTCGCACGACTAGATTGTAAAATCGTTCGAGTGACTTATTGCGAAAATCATTTCACTAATTTCATTGAATCCTTGACAAAATTTTTACTGCATATTACAAATGAATTATTTTATACAATTTTTATAAAGTATTATTATTGAATTATTTTACATGTTTATTAAATATTATTATCGATGCAAATTAAAACAAAAAATCAAATTCTATAAAAAACATTAAGCTGAAAAAATTATGAATTAACGTCGACTTTTTATTTTACTGAATTCGTTGCCGAAAATTGTAACGCCAAAACGCCGGAAATTCATTCGCACGACTGGATTGTAAAATCGTTCGAGTGATTTATTGCGAAAATCATATCCGTCGGTCGCGGGACGTCGGTGCCGTGGCGAATGGACGTCCCGCCCTGCAGGCCGAGATAATTGCACGTTGACGCGGGAATATTGTTCGAAATTAAATGGGAGTATACCGAAACCAGGGACGGCAATGGTCCTGACATTAATATTGCCCTTACCACCTGTTTTGTATGCACGGTCCATAAACGCGCGTGAGAGCGCACACGGTCATTGGTCGCTCCCGGACACGCGCCCGAAATTCAATTATCGTGTAGATCGATTTTACGCCGGTACACTCCCCAGGGAATTAATTAATCGTTACTGTCCGGTGCGGAGGAGTCGCCGGACTCCGAGTCGGCTGCAATGTCGACGCGCGTTACCGAGCCGATTAGGGAATTGTCGCCCGGAAGATTTTTGATCGGGCAACTAACGCGTCTTTCAAACCGATTCGGGATCGATTTTGCTCGACAAAAACCGTCCCAACTTTGCCACCCTTTCTAATAATTACTACGACGACACGTTGCGATGTCGCGAGGGAATTCGGTAAATCAAAAAGTTTTTCTCGTTCCGCGGGAGAACGAATCGCACATCTCAAGAGGGTAAAAAGGGTTAAAAAAGTTAAAAGGGTTAAAAAAATGAACAAAAGGAATAAAAAAATGCACAAGGTTTTTTTTAATGCAAAAGGGTAACAAAATAAAAAAGGATTAAAAACATGAAAAAGGGTTTAAAAATGAAAAAGATTTAAAAGAAATTAAAAGGGTTAAAAATTTTAAAAAGGGTTAATAGATGAAAAGGAGTTTAAATTGTGAAAAAGGTTGTAAAAGATGAAAAAGGGTTTAAAAAATGAAAAAGGGAAAAAAATGAAAAAGATTAATCTAGTATCGCAAAGCCCACAAACGGCTTTTTCGCTCGAACGCTCGCGAGATTATGAAGCAACGAACAAAAAGGGGCGTGTGTAAATAATTTATATTTATCCATCAAATTTTCGCGTTCTGTTTACCGATGAAAAAAAAGAGCCATCCGTCGAATCGAGAAGCGAGCTGATTAGGGAATTCTCGGTGGGAAGATTTATGATAGTGCAAATAACGTGTATTTGGATCCGATTCGCGATCGATTTTCCTCGAAGAAACGTCCCAACAACTTTCCCGCCGTTTCCAATAATTACTGCGACGACACGTCGCGATTCGCGAGGGGATTCGGTAAATCAAAAAGTTTTTCTCGTTTCGTGAGAGAACATTACTGCGGAAGGAATTTCCATCTCCAGAGGGTAAAAAAAATGGCAAAAAAAGTTTCAAAATATGTAAAAAATGAATCTCGAATGTGAAGTCTACAAATGGCTTTTTCACTCGAAGAACAAAAAGAAGTGTTATAAATAATTCATTTTTTCCATCGAACTTTAGAGTTCCGTTCGGCGTTGAAAAAAAAAAACCCACGAAAAGTCGAAATGAAAAACCTGGTCTCTGCAGCCACGAGTAACGTAACCGTACGAGCGATGAATTAAGGAGACTTCTTGGTTTTACTGCTCTGCAAAATTTATTGGCCCAGATGAGAATAAAGTAGACGAGGACTTGGCCGAGCAAAATTTCTTACCGTTCGGTAGCGTTTTATTCACATTTTTTCCCTCGAGATCTCGATCTTTTCGTAGCCGGGTCTGCAAAGTAGTTCTTCGACTTAACAACTGTAAATATTGTTTTTGTTAAAAAAAAGTAATTCTCGATTTGTTAAGTTATCAAATCGATAATTACTATAAATCGATTTCAAGAGACGCGGTAGCGTCTCGACGCCAAGTACTTACAAAAAAAATGTTTTAAGCAAGCGAAGGACGCTACCAATTTCAAGAAACGCGGTAGCGTCTCGACGCCAAGGACTTACAAAAAAAATTTTTAAGCAAGCGAAGGACGCTACCAAGTAGTTATAGTCCAAAATGCCGAAAGTATTTCTTTGCTCTACGTTATCTCACAAATAAATCTTCGGATCGAAATGATAATAAGATTTTTACTACAGAATGTCTATCCAAGCTTTCCAGTTCGTTTAATTCCGAACACATTCGTTCGGTGGATTCTTGTGTACGATGATCGCGATCAGCAATCGATCCAAAATTTTTCAATTGTGCGTGAGTTACCGCGATAATTTTCGGACGGCTCGATCTCGGCAACAAAGCATCGGATCGAATTTTCAAGGACACTTTTATAATATAATTCGGACCCAAGCTTTCCAATGGGCCTAATTACGATCATAATCGTCCAGCGGTTCCCGAGATATGATGAGGTGAACCTGAAACACGGGTGTGAGGTGATACGTGCTATACTCAAAAATTCTTCGGATTCTTCGGAAATCTTCACGATGGACCTGGGGAGTATTTTTATATCAAATATAAACTGATTGACACTAAGTTTGGTCAATATTGTTATTCAAAATTGACCAAACTTTGAATTTGTATTCAAAATTGACCAATATTGTTATCAAAAAAATGTTTACCGAATATTGTTTAAACGATGTTTAAAGAATGCATTATAAAATATGAACCGATTGACACCATACTAGGTTACTATTAATATTTAGGTAAAGGAACAATCAAGTACTTTAAAAAAAGTATTTTTTTAAGCGAAACCCTATCACATTTACAGGGTTTCAAAAATAGGTGAAATCAAACACAAAATACTTTTTCTCAAAAAAGTAAAAATGGTACGCCAAGTCCTTAAAATCGGTTTTCTCGTTCAGAAAATATATTTATCAAAACAATCTCTTTAAAAAAAATAATAAAAAAAGTAAATGATATTCTAAAAATAAAAAAAATCTGGCAACACAGATGTTTATTAAAACATTCTCTTAAGAAAAAAATTCTTCCAAAAAGACGTTCAACAAAGTAATTAAAAAAAAAAAATCGAAAAGAAATTAAATGAAATCAGCCAAGTAGTAGTACATATAAAAAAATTCTTCAAAAAATATGTTTATCAAAACAATCTAAAAAAAGAAAAATACAAGATGCAAAAAATCTTGGCAAAAAAAAACTTAGCGTGCCAGTTTTTTTAAACAATTATAGTACATACCCCAAGTAGTATCTATGAATTATTTCAGAATTTTCTCGGCATGCTACCGGCCAGCCCGGATCTCTATGCGAGCGAACAAACTCGTTTAGAGCCGTAAGACCCTTTAAGAATACATTTAAAGAGTCAGCTTTGGGGAAAACTCTTCGGTACTGCATAGTACATACCTCAAGTAGTGTCTGAATTATTTCAGAATTTTTATATAAGTTGGACGGTGACGCGTAAAAATAACACACAAAAATAACATTAAAAAAATAACACAAAAGTAACTTTAAAAAATAACATAGAAGTAACATGTCGACAACTTAACGGGAGACGAAGATAACAGTAAAATGTTATCTTACCGTTTTATTTTTTATCGTGTTATTTCCTGCCTCGTCGAATAAGTTAAGAAAACTCCGTATGACACTTCCGGTACTCTCGTACGTGAAAGCCTCCGTCCGGCTTGTCCCGAATAAAGTATCTCTTCCGTGGAAGCGATGAATTATCAAGGACGAGGTTCAAATTATCGATTTGATAACTTATCAAATCGATAATTACTATAAATCGATTAATTTATATAAGTTGGACGGTGACGCGTAAAAATAACACACCAAAATAACATGAGAAAATAACACAGAAATAACATGAAAAAAATAACACAGAAATAACATGAAAAAGTAACACAGAAGTAACATTTCGACAAATTGACAGGCAACGAAGATAACAGTAAAATGTTATTTTGCCATTTTATTTTTTATCGTGTTATTTCGTGCCTCGTCGAAGAAGTTAAGAAAACTCCGTACGACACTTCCGGTACTCTCGTACGTGAAAGCCTCCCGTCCGGCTTGTCCCGAATAAAGTATCTCTTCCGTGGAAGCGATGAATTATCAAGGACGAGGTTCAAATTATCGATTTGATAACTTATCAAATCGATAATTACTATAAATCGATTAATTTATATAAGTTGGACGGTGACGCGTAAAAATAACACCAAAATAACATGAGAAAATAACACAGAAATAACATGAAAAAATAACACAGAAATAACATGAAAAAGTAACACAGAAGTAACATTTCGACAAATTGTCAGGCAACGAAGATAACAGTAAAATGTTATTTTGCCATTTTATTTTTTATCGTGTTATTTCGTGCCTCGTCGAAGAAGTTAAGAAAACTCCGTACGACACTTCCGGTACTCTCGTACGTGAAAGCCTCCCGTCCGGCTTGTCCCGAATAAAGTAACTCTACCGTGGAAACGATGAATTATCAAGGAGTCCCGAGAGCCTTCACTCCACGAGTGGGCTTTGCATCGCCTCTCCTCGAGTTTCATCCTGAAGGATCTCTCGTGTGTCGGCCGGTTGTGTACTCGAGTGGGCAAAAGATCTCGGCGAGTTTCTCGCGTCGCCCACGTTCACTTCCGGTGTTTTTTTTTTGTAACGGGGCGAAAAGGAAACGCGAGGTGCGTGCCCGGAGGCAACCAGCTCGGCGATGAGTCGCGGATCAGCCGGAGGTCTCAGAAAAAAAATAGATAAAGTCAGCCCCAGCGGCTTTACGGCTGGAAGGAAATCGATCGATTTAGCCCCGGCGAACTTTTTCCTAATTTCGGTGAAGGAAGCAAAAAGCAAAAAAATAAATTAAACGGTAATCGGATTGCTCTTTTCATACCTATCTATCGCAATGCTACACTATAGCTGTGCATATTTTTTTCTCTCCATTACCGGCTTTAAATTGAGCGAATTGCTGACGATGAAATCGATCTATTTATCCTTATATTTGTCGATCGATTTATTCTCCTAATATAATATAAATATCTCCTCATATAAATAATATTAATAATATAAATAATATATTAATATAACTCCTAATATAAGTAAGAAGAAAAACCAAGGTTTTCTCTATGGGGAAGCATAAGCAGAGAAAAAGAAAATCAAAAAAATAAAGGTTAATCGGGCTGTTCTTTTCGTACCTATCTATCGCAATTTTTCGTATCTATCTATAGCTTTGAATATTTTTTTTCTTTTTTCCATTACCGGCTATAAATTGGGTGAAATGCTGATGATGAAATCGATCGATTTATCCCTGGAGAACGTTCTCCTGATATAGATGAAAAAACAAAGCTTCCTCGATGAGGAAGCAGAAGCGGTGAAAACGAAAAAAATAAATAAAGGGTGATCGGATTGTTCATTTCATTCCTATCTATCGCGATTCTATGTAGCGGTAAATATTTTTATTTTTACATTACCGGCTATAAATTGAGCGAAAAGCTGATGGAATTCGTCGAACGACTGTTATCACGATCGGTATCGACGATCCATAGATCATCGATTTAGCCTCGGGTGACTTTCTCCTAATATAGATGAAAAAAAGCGGAGTGAAAAAAATTTAAGGGAAATCTGATCGTTCTCTTCATACTCATCTGTCGCTATGCTATACAAGATATTTTCTTCCCTCTATTACCGGTTATAAAGAAAAAATTTCATCAGCAAAATGCTGATGAAATTTGTCGAAGAACTGTTATCACGGTCGGTATTGACGATCCACAGATAATCGATTTACTCCCTTAAAAAAAATAACAAATTAAAGGGTAATCGGGGTGGTCTTTTCTTTCTTACCTATCGCGATTCTATGCATCTATAGATGATTTATTTATTACCGGCTATAAATTGAACAAAACGCTGATAAAATTTGTCGAACGACTGTTATCGCGGTCGGTATTGACGATCCACAGATAATCGATTTACTCCCTTAAAAAAAATAACAAATTAAAGGGTAATCGGGTTGGTTTTTTCTTTCTTACCTATCGCGATTCTATGCATCTATAGATGATTTATTTATTACCGGCTATAAATTGAGCGAAATGCCGATGGAATTCGTCGAACGACTGTTACCACGATCGGTATCGATGATCCATAGATCATTTTTATTTTCTCCCTCGAATTCTTACCGTGCCATCAGACATTAAAGGAGCAATCTACGGTCGGCCTTCCCGCCGAGTCGGAATCTCGAACGGGGACGGTTATTTTTAGTTGCAACTCGTTAAAACATTGGATCGGTGTACACAGTCGAGTCACCTGTGTGCCTGTGGGTGTACATTGTGTACACGGTCGGGTACATAAAAGGTGCACGAAAGCTGACGTGAATGACGAGTTTCCTCGAACGGCGGCTATCGACGAGCTTATTGGTGCACAGTGTATGTTTATTGATATTCGATTTCAGTGCATTGCACTGAGAGGCCGAACACTCACACGCCCGCACCCTCCGAGAATTAAGTTGACGTCGGTGTGACACGAATATTCGCTCGGCTTACAAATTTCGTCGACCACGAGTTTCTCCATTCGGCATTCGAGTCTGCTCGGAAAATCTGCGGCGCGTTGAAACCCTACCATTTAATCACCCTGGCGGACCCGACAGCGCGACTCTGGCGGAGAGACTAGTCAATTATTACTGTGTACTGTTAAAATGTTTGGCTTTTTTTTTTTTGCTGAATTAATATACCGTGAAATTGAGGTTACATTTGTATGGAATGGAATTTCCATACAATGTGTATGGAAAAATTCATTTAAGAGACCGGGCAGTTTGTCGTTACTCTTGTATATCAAATTTGACCGATTTTTATGGATGCAAATTTCGTACACTGTGGATAAATTTTCTGTTAATTTGCCTACAGAATTTGTTTTACATTTTTGAGGATTTATAATTTGAATTATTAAGTAAATTAAAAAATGTACGTATTATAGGCACACGCACATCTCTATCACTCACAACTCTACCGGAAAATATCTCTCCTCAAACACTCTACTAAAATCAAAGTAAAACTCTACCGGACTTGAAATAAAACTCTACTGGACTCGAAATAAAACTCTATAGGACTTGAAATAAAACTCAATCGGAAATGAATTAAAACTTTACCGGAATTGAACTAAAACTCTATCGGATTTGAAATAAAACTCTACAGGACTTGAAATAAAACTCTACAGGACTTGAAATAAAACTCTACCGGAATTGATCTAAAACTCTACCGCAATACGAGGCTAGACGGTACCTCGTATTCCGGTAGAGTTTTAGTTCAATAGTTCAATTCTGGTAGAGTTGTAGTTCAATTCCGGTTTTATTTCAAGTCCGGTAGAGTTTTTTTACTTTCTTGTAGATATTTTGGTAGGATTCTAATCCGGTAGAGTTGTAACATGGTAGAGATGTTTTCTCATAAAGTTGTGAGTGGTAGAGACGTAAATGTGCAGGCTTACACTTTTACGTGCATTTCCGTACATTAATATAGCAATAAAAAAAATCATACGGAAATCACGGAAATAATTGACGTGATAAATAGTTCTATCTATGGCGTTTCAAGTGTCCCTAATTTTCGACCCAAAATCGCTTCAATTCCTCGTTCGATAAAACAGTTACAACAAATCCCCTCCGGAAGCGAGATAAGAAGAATAATATTTTTCCCTTATAATTGGAGCAACGAAATGATTAAATTAGCGTCGAGAGATCGCTCGGTCTAACAGTTCGGTTCTGTCACAAAAGCCGGCGAATTCGTTAGAGTTGTAATTTGTAATGCACGGGGTAATTGGATATTCATAGCGACTGGAAGCTCTCCAAATTTTCAACGTGAACTATCACCCCCCCCCCCCCCTCCTTCCCCCCCTTCCTGGCGCCCCTTATCGCCACGGAGAAAACTGGCTGGAGCGGAAAGGGAAAAAGAGAGGAGCCACCGTTAGGTCGTATCTTACAGAGAGCTCGCATAGAAAATGATTTTATTTTCAGTAGATTCGGGCGGTAGCGACCCGGCAGACTTGGCCGTCCTGAGCCGGGGCCACGTTCGGGAAGCTCCTCCGGCGACGGGTCGCATCATAAAATCCCCATGACCTATAAAGTACAGGCCTGCCAATTTCGCGATTCCATCCGCGTATAATACAACATAACCGATCATCTATATATACTGTATATATGTGTATACGTATATACATGTATACACATATGTATGTATGTATTGCTGATATAGAATTCTATTCGACGTCGATATACCTCGAGCGTGTTTCCAAAATCTTGGCTATACACTTCGCGGGTCGCGCCATTTGCCAAAGAGGCGCTCGCATCCCTCATCGATGTCTGCATACACTGAATTTAATAGTCCATATTTTTAGAAAATATAAACATGATATTTTTTAAATATTAAAATTGATTTTGCAATTTTTTGGGATAAAAGTTTATGATTCGTTGACAACAAAAAAAAGAAATAGTAAAATTAACCTAAAGATTGGGAATCTTTGTTGGCAAAGATCTACAATTCTTTTTGTTACTGCGAACGCGTTCTATCTTTGCAACACCGATTCATTTATTTTGAGTAATTTTTTGTAACCGTAAATATTTTACGACAAAATAAAAAATTTTGTTATGGAAAGTTCCGCCTCAGATTTTTGTTATCGAAAGTTCCGCCCGGTTAAGGTAGTCCTTACGGTTATTGTTCACTTCGCATAAGTTCCAGATAAATGGGAGGGAATAAAAATCTCAAAAAAAGCAAGCATTTTTAAGTTGCTGAAAATATTAATTCTGCATAACAATAATTCCAAAATATTAAACAATAAATAAATAAATAAAAACGTGTAGAAAGTCACAAAATACAAAGTGAATTTGAAACTCTGAAAAAACCCATACGTATTCAGAAAAGCAAACGAATTATTTTCGTTAAAAAAAAAAAGTTAGATTTTTGTGAGCTTTGTCAAACAATTTTATTTTTCATCAATTTGTCAGTAACATTTTGGAATTATCATTATGCAAAATCTTCTTTTCGGCATCTTTAATATGCTTGATTTTTTTTTCAAATTTTTATGTCATCGAGAAGTGTTAGCAATTCCCGCTCATTTCTCTGAAACTTATGCGAAGTGAACACTATTCGCAAGGACTGCCTTGAGTAGCGAGTTTAATTTTGATCCAACCCTCGTGGCTCACCGTCCGGCTTCCCATTCGGTGACCCGTCGGATTCCTTACTGTTTTTTTCATTCCGTCGTTCCGTCTTTATTTCTCGCTCGCAGCGGGTGCCGATAATTAAGGGGGTTATCTACGCTCGGCGGGACGCCGCAGTAAATCCACGAGACCAACCGGCCGTCCTCTGTCTTCCTGTTCTCTTTAACTTTAACGCTCCGCCGTCCCCATCGGATCGCGCTGTATCCTTCACTGTTCTTCGTTCCGCAACCGTGTGGCCAATGTATATTTTCGCTTGCCCGACGATATCCTCCCCGGTGTATCGTGTGTATGTCTATACCGAAACTCGCCCGCCTCGCGCTCACCTTCCCTGATTACCCAACCGTCGGAACGTTCCCCGAGCGAGCTTACTCCGGGATTCGCATGCACGATGCATGTGCAACTGCACTGCGAATCTCATGAGCAGACGCAAATACCCTCGGAGGCACTTAGTTTCTCGGACCCGGGAGCATACACGCGGTCTCATCAACGATTGAATAATACACATAGTTGTCCCAAACGTATTAGGGGAATGGGATCCCGGTCAGATTAAAATCATCCCCGGGAGACCGGGGCAAAATGGCGCAGCAAGGAATATCTTTGCAATTTTTTTCCAAAACACTCAGTGAGGAAACTGGGAGACGTGAGCGTGAAATTAGGGGCGTTTGAAAATGGAATACTTAAAAAATGAAAAACTTGAAAAACTTGAAAATACGGAATACTTGAAAAATGAAAAACTTAAAAACAGGGAATACTTAAAAAATGAAAAACTTGAAAACATGGAATCCTTGAAAAATGAAAAACTTGAAAACATGGAATCCTTGAAAACATGGAATCCTTGAAAACATGGAATCCTTGAAAAATGAAAAACTTGAAAATACGGAATACTTGAAAAATGAAAAACTTAACAACAGGGAATAGTTGAAAAATGAAAAACTTAAAAACAGGGAATCGTTGAAAAATTAAATACTTGAAAAATGTATCGGATTCTTGCCACGGACTTATTATTAGCTGTTCCGTTTTGCCCCATTTCCCCCGAATATTCCATTACCGCTGCATACCTTCCTCCGTAAAGCATATCCTCATTAGAGCTCAAAATTAATTCGTTGAAACTCTGTTCCGCGGTGGATTATTTGGCTACGTTTTTTTGTCGGTCACTATTGTTGCCGGTATGATCAAAGAGATGCAGAGTATCGGTGCTCACGTGATGTCGGCAAAGCAGGGGTGCAGGGGCGCTCGCAGGGGGCGGGGGGTGGCTTGATGAGAGTGGAAGCTGCGGGGCAAAACCGGAAATACCTACTTTCCCGGAGATATTCAGGGTTCCAGCGCACAACGCTGTGGCAGATGTCGCTCGACGAGAGGGTTAACAAAGGAGCACCCCCGCGTGCCTGTTTCACTGTTTCACTGTTTCACTGTTTCACGTGAGCATATCTCGTGTACACTTGTAAAACTCGGGTTTTACTCGGCGCAGCGAGTACCAACCCACACCACCTGGGCGACATGAAAGAGAAGCTCCGGAGTCTGGTGTACATAAAGGATAGATACGTTACCTGTGCATACAGCCGGCTTATACACAAATTGCACGAGGGTAGGCACATCCAGTGCTCGATGCACCCTCTTGTCTCTTGCAATTCTGGGGCAATGATTCATGCATTCTTTGTTGGATTTTTTCAAACCTGGGCACGGACCTACGGGACACAGGTTTGGTGAAAGAACAACTCGGGCTGGTCCTCTTATCGCTCGGAAGCATTCGGGCAAATGCTTCGATGAACGATCCTTCGAGACTAGGGGAAGTTTATGATGGTTAGTTGGGTTCCTGATGTGGAAAGGTCTTTGGGGACTTCTGAATGAAATGCGGTGGCTCCGTGGTTAGGACTTTGATCCGGGAGGGATTTGAATACATCAGGACCTATGATGGCTCTTGGGGAGACTTTGACCCGGCGGCACTTGGTATAAGTAGGATTTTGGAAGACTTTAGGAAGATTGTGATCCAGGTTGACTTGGGATGATCAGAACGCTGGGACAACGCTTGGGGAGGTTTTGACCCAGGTGGACTAGAGATAATGAGGGCCTGGTACAGATCTTGGAGAGCTGCTGACCCGGGGATGCTTAGAGTAATCAGCACCTGGGATGGTCTTTGGGAAGATTTTGACCCAGACGGACTTGACTTGATCAGAACCTGGGACAGCGCTTGGGGAGACTTTGACCCAGGTGGACGTGAGGTAATGAGGAGCTGAGACAGTTCTTGGACGGATTCTGACCCGAGGATATTTAAAGTGATCAGCACCTGGGATGGCTCTTGGGAAATTAAAGACTAAGGTTTGAGGTAATGAGGAGCTGAGGCAGTTCTTGGAGGGATTCTGACCCGAGGATACTTAAAGTAATCAGTACCTGGGATGGTTCTAGGAAAACTTCTGACCCGGATGGAATTAGGATGACCAGGGCTTGAGACAGTTCTTGCGAAGATTCTGATCTGGGGTACTTAAAGTAACCAGCACCTGGGATGGTTCTTGAGAAACTTTTAACCCAGGTGGACTTAGGATAACCACGGTTTGAGACAATTCTTGCGAAGATTCTCATTCGGGGGGTACTTAAAGTAATCAGAACTTGGGATGGTTCTTTGGAAATTAAAGACCCAGGTGCACTCAGTATAACCAGGCCTTTCGACAACTCTTGTGAAGGCTTCGACCCTGGAATAGGGTAAAAGTGGGGGATATGGCCCGGTCCATATATCATTGATTTACGTGTTAATCGAGGTGGGCCATATTCACCACTTTTACCCTGCTTAGAATAACCAGCACCTGGGATGGCCTCTCGAAAGATCTCTAACGTGGGAGGACTTCCAATAGCTAGACTGGGAACTTAGTTGAAAACACACCAAGGTGTGTTTTCCACTAAGATTTTCTCCACTAATCTTCTCCAAGATCCTTCGGCTCACCATTTGCGCCTTCGCTTTCATTACCCATCACAACGGTGCAGATATGCGTTGGAGTTCCTGGACGTTTTTCCTCCGCAATTCCGCCGATCCGAGGAATTCGGCGTTATCGCACGAACAGTCTACAGTCAGAGCCGGAATCCGGGAATGGTATATATCCTCGGCACAAGAGCCCACTGATTCCCGTGTGTAGCGCCGGTGCTCCGGTCACGACGAACAGACTGAGCCTCATTGCCGGTTTACACCACAAGAACATCCTCGAAACGTGACTGAAATCCTGAGAAACTCGCGAACTCGAGCTCTCGACCAGCCCAGGCAAAGAGTCGACGAACGATCCGCGGAACGATCGATGAACCACTCGTAAGTCTTTCTCGTGCTGCTGATTCAGGTGCAAGGAGTGCCACTTCCGGTGGCCAGCCGCTCTTACCTCGCGCTACAACCCGCTCGATTCGAACCGCCCTCCGCAAAAACCCTCGTCGTGTCGCGGGCGCGGATCCGAGCCAACCGCGATTCTCAACGAACATCCAGCCACACATTCTGCATATCAGAATATTCATTCCGATTTTAGTATTCCAACCGGTACACCCAGCGGACGCAAGAGGGCAATCCGGTCGAGTCCTTTGTCCGCCCAGACCAGCGTCGTTATTTTATGACGCACGAACGATGCTTTAACGCTAAACTCGATAACCCCGGAAGGTCATCGGGGTCGTAAAGAAAGGAAATAGCTAGCGTTAAGAAAAACAATAGGGAGCATTCTCGTGAATAGGTGCCCGAATCAAATGAGTCGAATGGCACGAATGGGTCTGGAGAGACTGGTATTATTTTTTCTGCCATTGCAACTTTTGAGGACGCGCACGGTGTCCTCAATTCTTATAATTTTGGGCATAGCTTTCTCTATCCGAAAGTTCGGGGTCGATTCTTGGCCTCTTCGTAGATGAAGCTATGGGCAAAATTATTGGAAACGAGGAAGTCTGCGCAGATCACTTTGCAGCTTTTTTTCGTGCCATTAAAATATTTCGACACCTCATCGAATTGAAACGGTCAACAGTTATCCCAAAATTCATTGTAGAAAATCGTCACCTGAAATTCGCTGAAAAAGTTTAAGGGGGAAATGTACAGTTGAGTTTGCTTTCCGGAACAAAAAAAATGTACCACATCGAGCTATTCGTGTGAATTGTTTGTGTAATTTGGGTAGTTGTTGTTTTCCTTGTTGGTTTTTTTAGATATAAAAGAAAGTAATTTGCACATAGCGTCCTCATTTCTTATAATTTCGCGCTTTGCTTTCTCTGCGAGAAAGTTGAAATATTCAAAGGATAAAATTGAAATCTCCAAAAGTTGCCGCAAAATTTATAGGAAATCGCCAAATGAAATTAAAAAAAAAAATTAAAGGGACAAATCTAAAGTGGACTTTGCCTTCTGGAACAAAAAAAGTTGGAAATTGACATTTTCATAGCGCTTTCTCATAATGTTCTTTATCCGCGAAGCTTCCTCTATGAGGAAGCCAAAAATAGAGACAATGCTTCCTCATAGAGGAAGAGGCTTCGCGAATAAAGAAACATCATGAGAAAGCGATATGAAAATTTCAATTTCCATCTTTTATGAGAAAACCATATGAAAATTTCAATTTCCATCTTTTATGAGAAAACCATATGAAAATTTCAATTTCCATCTTTTATGAGAAAACCATATGAAAATTTCAATTTTCAACTTTTATGAGAAAGCGATATAATAATAAAAATCTTCAACTTTTCTGAAGAACCGATATGAAAATTTCAATTTTCAACTTTTATGAGGAAGCGATATGAAAACTTCAATTTTCAACTTTTTTCACCATAACAAAGTTTCCTCTATGAGGAAGCAAAAAAAATTGACCATATCGAGCTTTCCGTGTGGAAAAATGGCTAAATCGTTGTTTTCGCTCTTGATTTTTTTAGATATCCCAAAGACAACGGTAAGCGGCGAGTCAACGGCAGAGGCAGGATCGCCGGCCGAAGTAGCATCGCCGCCGCCGTCGGTAAAACAGACAGAGGGTACCACCGAAGAGGAGGCCGCTACGAGGATACAGGCGGCGTTTCGTGGTCATCACGCGAGGAAGAGTATGAAAGAGACTGAAGGATCGGCGCAGCAGAAGGGGACCAAATCCGAGGAGGACAGCGAACCCACGCAGGAGCAGCTGCAGGAGGAGTTCCGAGCGGACGACAAGGGTGAGCTTTTCTACCATCAAAAACCGTATTTTCTTTTTTCGACCCCCCACGTCGAATCCTTTCGTCCGCTCCCCGGCTGTCCAGCGGCTAGCGCGACACTCGCGGGAAACCAATTGGCCCGCGACGTTGATTGATTCTTCTGCCGGGATTAAATTTTCTTTATGTCCGAACGCGGTGCGGACCGCGACAGCTCTGCCAATGGGAAATTCATTTTCGCCCGACGTCCGATTTCATTCCGAACGAAAACGTTTTCCTTTTTCTGTCCGGTGTACGTCGTGTAAAAAAAAACCATTTTTTTCTATCGTTCTGTCACCCGACATAAGAATCGGCGGCCTCGGATTGCGGTGATTTTTTTTTTCCACTCCACCTTTTCGGGGTAATGGAAAAAAGTCATATTTAATCTTCGACATTTTTTTAATTATCATAATATTATAATATCGTTATTATAACTTTTATATATTATAGCTTTATTTATATAAATTATTTTTGGTTCCTCATAGACGGAGATATGTTTTCGTGAGAAACAAAAATTTCGCGATTTTAATGACAGCGTTCTAAAAATTATCGAAAACATCGAAAAATGAGATTTTTTGTTGGAGCTTAAATTTGGCACGGGAATGGACCAACACTATACAATATATCGTATTCAATTTGGCAAAAATGTATCCAACCGCTTAAATTTTAGGGGATTTTTAAATTTTGAATTTTTTGAAAAACAAATTTTTTTACGTCTGACACGAGTTTCTGAATCAAATATCACGCAAAAAGTAAAATGACTTATATTTTTAATATCAGCGGTGAAGAATAGATTAAAAATTGTCTTAAAACAACGAAATAATAAACTCTGGTGTAAATTTTGACGGTTTTAATTTTATGAGATGTAGAAGTTAAAAATTGAAAATTTCATATCGCTTTCTTATAATAGACCTTTATTTTCGTTTGTAAAAATTGTATTTTAATTAAAGCTTCCTCTACGAGGAAACCAAAATCGAACAACAAAATTTATTATAGAGGAAGTTACGCGCAAAACCGTAAAACATGAGAAATTAATTGTGCAAATCACTTTTCACGCTGTTTTATATTTCTTATTTAATTTATATCACAATATAAATATATCATTATCATTCTTGTTATTATGATTTATTACTACAACGATAGTAATAATAAAAAAAATAATCAAGGCGTTGAAAAGACACGTCGCGCTACCGAAACAGAGATGAATTAAAATGAAACAATATCTCGTCCCACCGTCGTGTCGAGCATAAAACAAAAAAAAAAAACAAAAACAACGACAAAACGCTAGAGCACGAATAGCGTAAAGTGCGCAATATCAATATTTACGCTTCCCACGTTGATTACTTTTACATCTCGGTCAAAATATTCGTGCAGCTCGTACGTTTGTTCTGCATGTGTGTTACTCGTGCCAGAACGCAGACACACACGTGCAGTTTACAGACGCGCGGAGAAATACTGGCAATACTGCACGAGGGAATACCGCAATTCTCCAGGCCACGCTGATATTACAGTGCGCTGTTCCGTGTGGGTACAAATACGCCCGTACATCACGCTTACATAGATGCAACGACGTATAATGTGCGCACGTGCGTAACACCAGAATCCAATAATTTGACGGCGCAACATATACAATATATACGCATATGATACATACGCGTTACGTATTATTTTCCGGAATGTTGCACGCCGCAGCTGCAGCCCGGTGCATTATTTTCACTTGCGTCTCGAACGGGCCGCGGTCGCGAGAGACGCCGCGACGACGGGGGAACGAAACGTCGGACGAGCATTTAGGGGAAGTAAAAATGAAAAATTGAAAAAAATAGCATCCGGGAGACCAAAAGGGAGAAAAAGGCTCGGATAAGACGATACTCGGTAGAAGTGGATGGATAGAGAAAAACTTGCAAATTTAAATTTTTATATGAGTTTCTTATTTAAGTTGCAAATTTAAATGTTCATATGACTTTCTCATTAAAGTTGCAAATTTAAATGTTCATGACTTTCTCATTAAAGTTGCAAATTTAAATGCTCATATGACTTTCTCATTAAAGTTGCAAATTTAAATGTTCATATGACATTCTCATTAAAGTTGCAAATTTAAATGTTCATATGACTTTCTCATTAAAGTTGCAAATTTAAATGTTCATATGACTTTGTCATTAAAGTTGCAAATAAAAATGTTCATATGATTTTCTCATTAAAGTTGCAAATTTTTTTTTTCGTATGACTTTCTCATAATGTTCCTTTATTCGGGAAGCTTCTTCTGTGAGAAAGCATTTTCTGTGTTGTTGGTTTCCTCGTTGAGGAAGCTTCGCGAATAAAGGAACATTATGAACATTAATAAAGGAACATACTCTAACATTCAAATATCGATTTTTTTTTACGAAAACATTTGCTTCCTCTATGAGGAAGCAAAAAGTCAAATTTTCAGCTCCGAAGCAACGATCCGTTAATACGTTTTCAACTTCGTCGATAGTTGGTAATTAAGTATCGATTTCGAGCATTTTTGGCAGGGTTGGAACACTTTTATGAGCTTTGAACCTTTTTTATTTCAAATTGTTGTCATTTTCGTTTCTTATTTTTTTTTTTATTTTTTTTTTTTGAGAAAGTTCGTTTTTGGAGTAGTCATTCTTTGGCAACCATCGACGCATTTTGCGTCCAAGTTTTCGGATGCACGGTGTGTTTTTTGTTTGTTTTGTTTTTGTTTTTCTGCTCAATCTTTATCTCGCCGCTGGCACTTTGCGCGTCGGGAAGCCATTTCGCGGTTTATCGCTCGGACAAAAGCACGCTCCGTTGATTTGCTCGCGCTTCCGTATCTCGCGTTGTAGCTCTCGTTTCTCTTCTCTGGGGCTATTTTTCCTCCTCTAAACGAGGGAACACAACTCGGAGCTCCGATATTGGCACGGGGGTGTTGGCGATAAAAAGCTCTCTCGGTTCTTCCGGGTGGTATTACTCTTCGGGCGAGATAAAAATTTACTAACGAGCGAGCCGCTGGTGCGCGGCTGGTCCAGCACTCGTATAGAACGCAGCCGGACACAGTCTCCTTACGAGGAGAAATACCGATGTTGCTTTAATTTGAGTAATTTTTTTGTTCGCATAATTGTTTAATTCCAAGAATTGTTTAATTCCATGAATTTTCTAATTCCATGAATTTTCTAATTCCATGAATTTTCTAATTCCATGAATTTTCTAATTCCATGAATTTTCTAATTCCATGAATTTTCTAATTCCATGAATTTTCTAATTCCATGAATTTTCTAATTCCATGAATTTTCTAATTCCATGAATTTTCTAATTCCATGAATTTTATAATTCCAAGCCTTTTATAATTCTAATCTTTCAATTCTGAATATTATTTTAGGCTATGAATATTTTAACTATAACAATTCTTTCTATATAGATTTCGGAACATCTTTCTTGAATTTTTTCATCATCCACCCTCTCAGCCTACATTCCTCCCGTCGCGATTTACCCATGCAATCTCTTATCAGCACGATTATCTATTCGCAGAGCTCTGCAGCGCCGCGACCAAGATTCAAGCCTCTTTCCGCGGCCACATGTCGAGAAAGGAGCAAGCGGGTGGATCCGTAGGAAAGGCGGTTGGCGACTTCGTCGACAACGCCGCTGCGAAAATAGAGGAAAAGGTGAGTACCCAACGCACTCTGTGTCTCACCAAAGCACGCACATGCTTTCTCCACGGTAGACACGGTTTCGGTTCCTCCCAGCACTTTTCCAGTGCTGTGTCATAGTCTCTCAATTAAAACAACAACAGCAATAACAAAAGGCCATAAAGTGTTACGACGTATAAACCAACACCGAACAACGAAAAAATAAAATTTTCAAGTCCCGTAAGAATTGTTTTTTGTTTGTAATTTATAAATCGATATAAATCGGTATAATTCGGTATAAATCGGTATAATTCGGTATAAATCGGTATAAATCGGTATAAATCGGTATAAATCGGTATAAATCGATATAAATCGATATAAATCGATATAAATCGATATAAATCGATATATATCGATATAAATTGATATAAATTGATCTAGTTATAGCACCTCAGAAAATTGGCTCAGAACTCCAACACCGCGAGATCCATCCGGGAGCCATTATCTCGTTTGTTTTATCGCCTCCCTCCCCCTCTCTTGGCTAACAAGTAAACTCCGTTGTACTTCGATCATCGTCGGTTTTCCCCAAATTGCGTGTCAAAGTTTGAGCGATGTGGTAAAGTGGTCAGGGGCGAAAACTTTACGCTCCATTGTGGCTCTATATATATATAATATATATATGTATATATACATACATATATATATATATATGCAAACTGGTGTAGATGCTGTAAGAAGAAGGTGAGGAGGATCGCGTGGTAAGCAAATAACGTCTGTTCACCACCGCGCTTTCGGCACCGCGGCCTGTTTAAGTTTCGGGCGAGTTTCGACCCCCTGGACTATTTTCCTCGGTTCACGGTTTTGTAGATCGAGAGTGATGAGTAGTTGTGCTCCCGGCTCCGAACTGCCGGAGTCTCGTGCACACCGGAGTTATCGGCGCGCCGACAGTTTTCGGTTATCGGCCTGGCATCTGGGCGGACACGTGTGGATCGAGTGGATGGTGATGCGGAGAGCCCGATAACCCGGGCTTCGCGCAACACCAGTGCGGAAGCGAACGTGATCTATTCTATGTACCGTTATAATCAAACACTTTCTATATGTATATGTATATGTATATGTATATGTATATGTATATGTATATGTATATGTATATGTATATGTATATGTATATGTATATGTATATGTATATGTATATGTATATGTATATGTATATGTATATGTATATGTATATGTATATGTATATGTATATGTATATGTATATGTATATGTATATGTATATGTATATGTATATGTATATGTATATGTATATGTATATGTATATGTATATGTATATGTATATGTATATGTATATGTATATGTATATGTATATGTATATGTATATGTATATGTATATGTATATGTATATGTATATGTATAAGGAGGATATATTTCAGGGTACATGGAAGTGTCTGTAGCGCTGGCACTCGTGCCGGATGCATGAGGTCGAGCCTCAGAACAACACCTCAGAGCTATGCAATTGGGTGGGTGGAGCCTCAGAGCAACAGCCCAGCTCCGTATAGAGTAAAACAGGCGAATATGGGACGGTAGATATATATATATATATATATAATCTATTTGGGAGGTAATCGGGGTGGGTCATATTCCTACTTTTACCCCATTTTTACATTGCAATGTGAATACCGGAGTACGACGGGACACTTTGCGGAAAGAAAACAACTTGTCTTTGAATTTTTATTTTCCCTTTTATTTCCCCTTAAAAGGTGCATATTAGGTCAAAATCTGATATTAAATTAAAAGTGGCCTCGTCCGAAAATAAACTAAAAACACCCTTTGAGGAAACAGTCCCGAGACCTTTTTTGAATAAGGTAATTGGGGTGGGTCATATTGACACTTTGACCCTATTTTTACATTGCAATGTGAATACCGAAGTACGACGGGCCGCTTTGCAGAAAGGCGTGAATAATTTATCTTTGAATTTTTTTTTACCTAAAAACATACGATAGGTGAAAAAATGGAAACAAAATAAAAAATTCCTGGTTCCGAAAATAAAATAGTCTTCTGTTCCGAAAATAAAATAAGAATACCCTTTGAGGAACCAGTCTCGAGACCTTTTTTTTTCTAAAATGAGCGAGTGAGGCTCGGACGGGGTATTGGAATTTACGTAAGCGCCGATAATCGCCTAATCTGTTAAATCCGCTCGGGGGATCCGCGAGCACTCGTGCGGAATATGGCACAACATTTTTGAGCACAAACACACACTCGATATAGTCAACTGTTCGGTATAACGTGCATATTATACCGCAGCAGGAGTAGCGAGAAGTGCATAATCGCGCGGGAAGCTTATTTTGACGAGGCTTCCATGGCTTCGGGGAGGCTGCGCGCTCTCGTGGACGCAATCGGGCGCACGGACGAATAGATTAGCTCTCTTCGAATCGATGAACCCCTCGCGTGTAACCAGCGGTCCGCCTATTTTTCAAACGGCGCACAATTTTATGCAGCAAAAATATCGCTCGTCTGCCCAAATTAAATTGAGCAACCTTCCAACTGTCGCTGATCGAAGGAATCATCGTCCGGAAACAATTTTTCCATCAGAATAATATTTGTTTAACTGCAAAATTCATTTTTTTATTCAACTAAATTTTTCTTTTTTTTTATTATTTTTTTTAGTTTACATTTGTTTTTATTTTAGTGATAGGTTATGAGGAATAAGTATGTGAATTTCCGTACAAAAAATATTATAGCAGAGTGTCCGTAATAGTCCCGCAGGATCGTCGGAAAATCGCACGATCGAAGAATTCATCGTCTGGAACAATTTATTCTATTAGTATTTCTTTCCTTTTAACTGCAAAATTAATTTTTAAACTAAATTTATTTTTTCCATTTTTATTGGATTTATTTTTTTAGTTTGTTTCATTTTTTATTTTAGTGATAGACGTTATGAGGAATAAATACGTGAATTTCCATACGAAAAAATATTGTAGCAGAGTGTCGGTAATGGACCCGCAGGATCGTCGGAAAATCCTGTTCGCGGATAGTTCATGCGGAAAACATTCGCCCCCGTCCCGCCCAGTTTCGCGTCCTCTCTCGATATCCAATCTCGTTCGCATTAATGAATATTCGCCTATGCGAACTTCCCCGGCGGCAGCACTTGCGCGCCATAACCATGTATATTATCCGTACATCAACATAATACATTTCGCTTAGCGTTCGTTCATCCCTGAACGGTCTGCAAAATTATTTGATTTTATCGAAAAGTTTGCGTCGTTTCTCCCCCGGCTATCGAAGATAGCCAGCTATCGATGTAGAGGCGAAACTACCATTAAATATCCAATTACGATTAAACCCTGGAAACGACTTCGTGCCTCGTCAAATAATCGCAAGTGCACTTTCGCTGAATCCGTTACTCCGAAATAATTCAAGTTTTGATATCAATAATTAATTTTAATAATTTTAATAATAATTTTTATTTTTATTTTGATTTTAATTAATTTTAATTAATTTTAATTATAATAATAATTTTTTTTAGGATCTATCGATCTATCCATTAATCGAAGTCGAATCCCTCACCGATTCATAAAAGCATCAGATATTTTTTCGAATTCTTGCCCCATCAATACGACAATAAAAAATAAAGCTACAAATAAAGGAAATTGAAGTATCTGATCTTCCAGTTTCATTCGTCGAGAGTTCGGCGAAAGCGCAATAACCCTCACGACAGGAATTTCTCGAACTCTTCTGAAGAAATAAGTAAAGTTCCAAAAAAAAAAAAGGAAGCACGAATCATATTCCAGTTTCAAATTTCCGGTGACCTGCTAAGAGTACCGAATCCCGAGGCGATATTGCAAACTTCCATTGAAATTCGGCGCGACCACAACAGAATCGTTCGGGCCGGCGATCGCGGAAAAGTCCACAATCCGGCGGAACCGCAATATCGCTGACATTAGGCTTTTCTCGACTTCCTCGAGCGCCACTTGAGCACAAATTGAAGTAAAAAAAAAATAAAGTGTGTATCGAGCACACACTGCAGAAATGAAACTAGCGGATATGTCTATATGTCTCGCTCTTCAGCACGGGTGAATTCGAACAGATAATTATTAAAGGATTTCATCGATTTATATCCGGTTCTCTAATAATTTCCCTGATTTTCTGGGTAGGACGCATGACACATCAGCTGATTCTACTCTACTAGCGTTGATTTTTCTTTTTGTGTATCGAGCACACACTGCAGAAATGAAACTAGCGGATATGTCTATATGTCTCGCTCTTCAGCACGGGTGAATTCGAACAGATAATTATTAAAGGATTTCATCGATTTATATTCGGTTCTCTAATAATTGCCCTAATTTTCTGGGTACGATGCATGACGCATGACACATCAGCTGATTTTACTCTACCAGCGTTATGATTTTTCTAATTTTCCTAATGTTCTGTGCGTGATCTGCGTGGAAAAAGGTCGTATGAGAAATGTGTATTCAATTGGGTATGGGTGGAATGTAGGCAAAGTACGGGAAAGAATCTTGAGTGGAGTATAACCTGAATATGGGTTGTGTTCAGTTCAGTTCAGTACAGACTCGAAAATATTCGTGTAATCAATCCCATATTCTTTTCCGGAGTTTTTTCCCCAGCAACCGCGTACAATAGGAAAATTTGCGCTGCGCGTGACGCGTGATGCATCAGCCGCTTCTCCACTACCATTGATTTTGCTAAAAGGCGCCTAAAAAAGTTTCACTTTTTTAAAAAGTACGTGTGACCGAGAGACACGATATTACATAGATGACCGGAATAGCTCGGTATGATAAATGAAAAACAGACAGATTATCGATATTCCAGATGACAAAAGTCTTGATCAGACTTTCAGAGAGAACAGACCTTTGGCAGTTCGTGCTCGAGATCTTTAGCTGAGATTGTGCTAATAATATCCACCCCAAAACCAAATATATTGCATATTTATTCCACGAAAACGTAAAATTGGTGTCAGAAGTAGGACAACGTAAAATTGGTGTCAGAAGTGGGAAAACGTAACATTGGTATCAAAAGTGGGAAAACGTAGAATTGGTGTCAGAAGTAGGACAACGTAAAATTGGTGTCAGAAGTGGGAAAACGTAACATTGGTATCAAAAGTGGGAAAACGTAGAATTGGTGTCAGAAGTAGGACAACGTAAAATTGGTGTCAGAAGTGGGAAAACGTAACATTGGTATCAAAAGTGGGAAAACGTAAAATTGGTGTCAGAAGTGGGAAAACGTAAAATTGGTGTCAGAAGTGGGAAAACGTAAAATTGGTGTCAGAAGTGGGAAAACGTAACATTGGTGTCAGAAGTGGAAAAAACATAACAATATACTATCAGAAACTATCTACAAAGACGTTGCCCCTGGGACCAATTCGTTACAGTAGGAAACACTATCCTTTATCTCAGCGCACTTGGGAAAAAGATTGAAATTCCGAAAAAAACAAGTGTGTATCTGATCTTCCAGTTTCAAATTTCGCGTGACCTCCCAAGAGAGCCCCGTGTCCCGAGGCGATATTGCAAACTTCCATTGAAATTCGGCGCAACCATCACAGGATTGTTCGGGCCGTCGATCACAGGAAAGTCCACAGTCCGGCGAAACCGCAATAACGCTAACAATAGGAATTTCTCGGGCTCCCCCGAGAGCGGCTCCGCACGAGGGCTCAAGACGTCGGAGATGAGGGAATGGACGTGGGAGAGCGAAGATCCAAATCCGCAGTCGGAGAATGTTGAGGATTAACGAACGTTACCTTGTCGAGAGTTCGCCGGGAGTTTACTCAGCAATTTCGTACCGGTACGAAGTGGTGTATCACGATGAGAATCAATCGGCGTGGAAGACGAGCCGAGAGGAGCGCACGATGCGGGTGCGATCGTGCACGGGGATCGAACGATGCTCGGTCTCGCCTCCTTCGTCCCGTTCGTGCTACGTCCTGCGGAAACTGGACGAGCCCTCGGGATAGCCCGCTGACGAGCCGGAACAGCGGATCCCGCCTGCGTGCCATTCCAGCCGCGAGTTCGACAGCGATGCCCGGTTCGGCTCATCCGCGCATCGCCTACCCAATCGAACACCTGGGAAAGCTACACCCGAACGGAAACTAGAGAGATCCGAAAGCCTCTCATTGTTCTACCGGTCGTGTCGGTGAAAAATTGGACGTGACACCGGATGAATCGAAATTTGTAGTCCGGTGATTGAAATCGAGTTCATTGTTGAGTTGAAACTTGAACGAGGTAACAAAGTTCGAACACAAGTCGGAGCTTGGGCCAGAAAATACAGTTTGAACACAAGTTGGACCTTGTACTAGAAAATAAAGTTTGAACCTAAGTTGGAGCTTATACCATAAAATAACCTTCCAACTTAAGCCCTAACTTGAATCAGAAAATGAAGTTTGAACAAAAGTTGAACTATTAAGCACAAAATAAAGCTCGAACTTAAGTTGGAACTTGTACCACAAAATAACATTCGAACTTAAATTGATGACCAGAAAATAACCTCCGAACTTCAATCGAAACTTGGAGCAGAAAATAAGCTTCGAACTCGAGCAGGAAAACTTACATCAGAAAGTAACCTTCGAACTCGAGCAGAAAAACTTACACCAAAAAGTAACCTTCGAACTTAAGCCCCAACTTGAATCACAAAATGAAGTTTGAACACAAGTTGGACTATTAACCACAAAATAAAGCTCAAATTTAAGTTGGAACTTAGGGTAAAAGTGGGGAATATGGCCCGGTCCATATATCATTGATTTACGTGTTAATCGAGGTGGGCCATATTCACCACTTTTACCCTATACCAGAAAATAACATTCGAACTTAAATTGATGACCAGAAAATAACCTCCGAACTTCAATCGAAACGAAGCAGAAAGTAAGCTTCGAAGTCAAGCAGGAAAACTTACACCAAAAAGTAACCTTCGAACTCGAGCAGGAAAACTTACGCCAGAAAGTAACCTTCCAACTCCAGCAGGAAAACTTACGCCAGAAAGTACCCTTCGAACTCCAGCAGGAAAACTTACGCCAGAAAGTAACCTTCGAACTCCAGCAGGAAAACTTACGCCAGAAAGTAACCTTCGAACTCGAGCAGGAAAACTTACGCCAGAAAATAACCTTCGAACTCGAGCAGGAAAACTTACGCCAGAAAATAACCTTCGAACTCGAGCAGGAAAACTTACGCCAGAAAATAACCTTCGAACTCGAGCAGGAAAACTTACGCCAGAAAGTAACCTTCGAACTCGAGCAGGAAAACTAACATCAGAAAGTAACCTTCGAACTTGAGCAGGAAAACTAACATCAGAAAGTAACCTTCGAACTCGAGCAGGAAAACTAACATCAGAAAGTAACCTTCGAACTTGAGCAGGAAAACTAACATCAGAAAGTAACCTTCGAACTCGAGCAGGAAAACTAACATCAGAAAGTAACCTTCGAAATGAACCCCCAACCCGAACCAGAAAGTAAAGTTCAACCTTGGGTCGCCAAATTTGACCCAGCTGCATCTTTCATGCTTCGAACCGATAATGATGACAACCGCGGCGCAAGCAGCCTCCCGACTTCACCTTTCCTCGCACGGTTCATCCCAGCCCCTTCCCGATGCCCTCGCCAATTTCACAGTCGAACGATTCTTCTCCGGCCTCGAAGAATCGCGAATCGGTAGTTTCGAATCGCGACTCGGAACACACGATTGGATTTCCTTCCATAGCAATCCGCAAACGTGCCTCGGGGCCGCGGAACGCCGAGAGGAAATTGCAGTGCTTCGGTGAAACAACGGGTGGTGACTCGGAGAACCCGCGTCGCCCTCGTACGTACGATATTTGCATACCTTACAGCCGAGTTGTGACGGCTCGGCGGGTGAGAGAACGCGCTTGGACGAGGGAAAAGCGGGACGGGGCTCTCAACGAAGCTTTCTAAAGTCGGCCTTATCCAGCGCATTCAATAGACTTACGTGGAAACAGTTACGTGTGCGTTACACCCCTTCCCCCTCCCCTCCCCCCTCCTTTCCCTTTGCGAGAAGTCAAACGAACGTTGGCTCGGAGCAAAGAGTACAAGGATTCGCATCGTCTTGGGGAAATATGGAGTTAATTGTACATGAATATTAAATTTCAAATATCACTTGAAATTCGGTTCTTGGCGGTTCCCTCGATTTTGCCTCCAGCGCAGGCTTCTGCATATTCATTGTTGGCTCGTCAAGCACTTGTTTGTTCGACAAAAAAATGAAAAAAAGGGGAACATTTTTTGAGTGTTTCGAGGCCGTGGCGTCAATTTGGAAGCGCACCGGGAGTCGCTCCATCGAGCGAATTATCGTATCGATTTAAAGGGCGCTGGTCTGAATGGCGCGCATGATTCGATATCGCTAATTGGCCGGAAACCGGAGATAAATTCGTAGTTTCGACCGACTCCGTCGTGAAATATTGCACCGGAGTGTGGCAGCCCTCTATGCTAATTGATGCCAAAATACCGGGCGAGTTTGACGATTTACTGTTACACGATGATTACCTGTTTGTTTGTACGGCGAGCTGGTTTGTCGGTTATGAACAGCGCTGTCCGTTAGGTTGCTCGTTTCTCGGAATCGCCGGAGGCGTTCGAAAATAATTTTTTGCCGGTCCAAAAATTATCGACAAGCACTAGAATTCTACACATATTAATAAATTAATAAATTAGTCATATTAGTAAATTAATAAATACTCATAATAGTAAGTTAAGTTAAATATTAGTAGATTAAATTAAATGATAATATTGCTCCTATCAGGAGCGACACACCGGGCTAGTATTGGCCCAGCGTCGGCCAGTGTTCGGCCAACGGTGGCCAGCCAACCGGCCCTGTGTATTATTTTCACCGGGAACATTACGTTTTTGTTAAATAATTGGTTTTCGAAAATGAATGAAAAAAATGAAAATATAATTTATGGCTGGGACTTCGGTGTTAACAAGCAAGCGACACGGGTAGGATATGTCGAACTTCGGTGCATAAACGAGCCAGAAACGGGGTGCGATAAAAACAGCGGAAGTGTGGAAGAAAGTACAAGTGAGGAACGATGGACACCCGGAAGAAAGGAAAAGCGTCCTTTTTTCTTCGTCCTTTCCCCCCCCCCCCCCCCCCCCCACCGCCCTGTGCTCTCTGCGCCAGAAGCGTACAGCGGGCTACTATTGTTGAGCACTAAAGTGTACCGAGTAAAAGCAGACGGGAAGACGTTGATAGGAAAAAGGTAGAAGCCGAGGAAAGAAAAAAAGCAAAAGACCGGGAGATGGGGTCTTCAGCAACGTCCCCAAGGCGGCGGGTGGTTCATTCTTCTCTGCCCTGTCTCGCTTTCCCCCCCCCCCCCGCCCCCCCTCCCGATGTATACACATAGCGCACGGTGTTCTCGGCAAGAGGAATTGTTTTGGCGAGCTCCATCTTAGACTCTGCATATTTCGCTATCGATTCACCTCCCGACGACGTCCTCCCTGCCCGACCAGCTTTCCCGCCTACAGCGTCGCTCTTCCGTAGCTTCCACGTACGCCAGCAAGTGCTTTCGGATTCGCCATTTTTTGTTGTACCATTATTTTGTAATTTTTTTTTGTCTTTGAGAAATTATTGGATTTTTTATTTTTTAGAACTTGTTAGAATTTTATTTTTTAGGACTTGTTAGAAATTCATTTCGTAGGAATTGTTAGAATTTTATTTTTTAGGACTTGTTAGAAATTCATTTTTTAGAACTAGTTAGCATTTTATTTTTCATAATGTATTAATTTAACTTCGCTTATTTTCCAAAATTTTCCAGAATTATTATTCATAAATATTTTAAGAAAAGTTTTTCACCGTCGTCGAGGTGCATCTTGGCGCTCCGCCATCTTCCGGTTCTCCGCGCGCGGTATAGTCGTGGAGTTTCCATCCAAGTTTCTCTCTCGGGGGTATCCGTGCCCGGAGTGCATGGCGGCGGGTTTCCCCAGACCCTATTACCTTTCGCCCTCTTGGCTCCGAATATTCAACCTCTACCGTGCAAACCTTCCCAGCCAGCCCCCACCGGGCTTCCCCGTGTACATCACCGTAGCCTAATACCCGCCAACTCGGTGGGATGCGAGTCACTTAGAATTCCGAAGTGACTGAATAAGTGGCGCGGCGTCATCGACCGGTAGCTCGGCTACTCTCCGTGAGACTCGAGCACCTTTCCTGCTTCTGGCTCGCCGAGCTTGTTAGTTTCGCCATTCGAACGAGACTCGCGCATCGCGATCCTATTCCAACTGGCCTGTTAGCTCGACAAGGGTTGCCTACGAAAAACGATATTGGGAAAAATCCCGGTAGAAACTCAGAACTCAGAACAGCAAGCGGCGTTGCAAGCCGTCGTCCATCGCGTGTCCGAAATCGGAGAGACGGATTTTCCGTGCACCGCCACTAAAACGCTACTTTGCTTTGGGTCACGCGATGGGCAAGATGTACGGAAAACGGCGGGAAATCTTATAACTCGCTGAAAGCGGTTGATTTGACGTCGAGTTCGTATCGTTTTGGATGATGTATTTGACCGGGGAGAAGTGTGGTTTATTAAATTTTATGGTAAAAGGCACACCTGCTCGTGTTGAAGAGGGCGAGATCGTTGAGTTTGTTTTATGGCCATGTGCAGAGTCAGTCGGTTTGCTGGGTTTCTCCGCGACTGTCAATGTTTTAGGCAAAAGCACATTTGGGCTTTCGTAGGCTACGTGTATGTGTGAAAACCCAATTTGCTTTCGTCTGAAGCATCAATGGTCGCGGAAAAAAACAGAGAAACTGATTTGTTACCGACTGAATCGGTATCGCATTTCCTTAAGAGTAAGGAATATTGATGGGTTTGGATGTATTGCGTATCTTGCGAAGTGAAGCGAAGCGCTTAGATCAGGAAACAATACTGGTGCATTTTTGGACATCTAAAGTTAAAATTTATAGAACTGGTGGATTTGAAAGACTTTGCAACATTGAAACACTGATGGGTTCGGATGTATTACATGTTTTGCGAAGTGAAGCGGATCGCTGAAATCAGAAAACAATAATGGTGCATTTTTTGCAGATCAAAAGTTTAAATTTACAGAACTGGTGGATCTGAAAGATTTTTGTAACATTGAAACGTAACAGAAACGAAAATGTACACTAATCATGGATTCGGAGGTGAAACGAGGCGATGGAAATAAGTTTACTGCCGTTCGCGCTCACCCATTAGCCTCGAAGCTGTTAATGCGATCTGGGATGTGTCTGATTTCTCGCTCGAGAACTGACACTGCCGGGCTGTCTCTCATACGACTGGAGGGAGGACATGGGACGAGAGTACTTGCCAAATCGGATTAACCGAGCAACACGACGACGGCTTTGAAAACACGTTTAGCCCTTTCCATCTAGCTTGAATCTGTGTGGTCTTCACTCTGTCAACTTCCAGAGTACGGAGGATACGGCTTCCACCTCGTAATGCCTGATTTTGCGTACCAAATTTTCTGTAATTTCGACTATGTATGATAAGGACTTCCGGCAGATTAACCTCTATTCAGGCGGTTGTATTTCGGTATTTCGGATTTAAGGTGAATTTTCCGCCTACTAAATCTCAGTAAAATCAAATTTATCGTGTACCACTATCGTTCTGTCTTCTTTAGTTCTTACTTATGACTGAGGAGAATTTTCATCCCAGAGAAAGCATTAAATTTATCATAAACGACTAACGTACTGTCTTCCTTAGTTCTTACTTATGACTGAGGAGAATTTTCATCCCAGAGAAAGCATTAATTTTATCATACACGACTGACGTACTGTCTTCTTTAGTTCTTACTTATGACGGGAGATTTTCCGTCCCAGAGACATCATCAAAAAGTTAAGTTTTGGCAAATTTTCTTCGTTTATCGGTCGTAAAATAGATTTTACGTGGACTAAACCTCGACTAAATCAAATTTATCATATACCACTATCGTACTGCCTTCCTTGGTTCTTACTCATGATAGGGGAGAATTTCCATTCCAAGTGTATCATCAAAAAACGAAGTTTTTGTCAATTTTCCTCATTTTCCGGTTGTGAAATGAATTTCCCGCCGACTACATGTCAACGCAATGCAAATTTATCATGTATAACTATGGTACTATCTGCCTCAGTTCTTACTCCTGATAGGGGAAAATTTCCATCCCAGACGAATCATCAAAAAAATGAAGTTTTCGACCATTTTCGTAATTTTTCGGTTGAAAAATTGATTTTGCACCGATTAAACGTCGATGAAATCAAATTTATCACATACCATTCTCTTCCTTACTAAAAAATAAACAAATTCATGTCATATTGAGGTTCTTTATCTGTGCAGGACGGTTTTGACAATTAAAAAAAGAAAAATAAAGTGGATAGGGGAAAAGTGGTGAATATGGACCACCTCGATTAACACGTAAATCAATGATATATGGACCGGGCCATATTCCCCACTTTTACCCTATTCAATTTCCCAGTCATGTGTTCGAAGGTAAAAAAATTGTATCTGAGATCTGAGGTTAAAAAGATCTTCGCAAAACCTTTTTACGTGCCGAGATCAAGGTGTAAAAGGGGAATTTCCGGCGAACGGGACGACTTTCCGGTAATATATATTTCGCTAATAATACGTCTCTCGCGTAAAAGATAGAAAGTGCAAAAATAAAAAAGCAGAGATCCGAACCCTCGCGTGACCCCGTGATGGGCAGCGAGCTTTTATATTTAAACACGCACCCCGTTGATGGATCTCGGAACGTGCGTCAGTCACCCTGCGACCTGATGAGCGTTAAGCGATACGTCGTTGCTCGAATCAAGAGTCACATACGTGCGAGGCATTTACGGACAGGGGAGATACATAACGAAACGAACGAGCACGTAAAACGGTCGTTCCGCTCGAGCCCATGCGTGCTTTATGGAGGCGCGTTTAGATTCTTTAATAACAGACCGAACGGGAAATGATGGCTTTGAAATAATAGCGTTCGAAGTAAAAAAAATAAATAAAAAATGTAAAAAAAACGTTTATGAGTTACGAAATCTTATCAAGATCTAAAGCCCGTCATTGCCGTTTTAGCTCTCTCATTGAAGCTATCGGGAAGAGGTTAAGGTATAAATGGGTATAAATACGAGTTGAGAGCAATGAGCAACCAGCTGAACGTGCCAAAAAAGTTACCTACTGTTTTTAAGATCTGTAGATCTTAACATAGAAAAACCCTTTTTTTACAAATTTGTGACACACAGGTTACAAATTTTAGGGACGTTTACAGTCTTTGATAACAGACCGGACGGCAAATAATAGCGTTCGGCGTTCACCTTGGTAACAAAAATTTTTTTCTGAAGTCTATGAATTACAAAATCATATCGAGAACAACTGTAGATCTTAACATAAAAAAACCTTTTTTTTACAAATTTGTGTCACACAGGTTACAAATTTTAGGCACGTTTACAGTCTTTGATAACAGACCGGGCGAAGAAATAATGGCTCGGAAATAATAGCGTTCGGCGTTCGCGTCGGTAACAAAAAAAATCCTTCCAAAGTCTATGAATTACAAAATCTTATCGAGATCTGGAGACCCGTCATTGTCATTTTAGCTCACTGATTGAAGACATCGGGAACAAGTTAAGGAATAAATGGCTATAAATACGAGTTAGGAGTAATAAGCAATGAAAAAAGTGCCAAAAACTTAACCCACTATTTTTGACAACTGCCGATCTTAACATTTTGAAAAAAAACTTTTATTACAAATTTCTGCATCACTGATTAGAATTTTTTTGTAAAATCGGCTTAGCGCTGAGTGGTTTGAAAGTTTCATCTATGGCAGACGACGAGCTTTCAACTACAAAGTTCGGGTATTAGCTTTGCAGGACATCTCGCTTACTCGGTCCAAAAGTCTCTTCCGTTCGTTACTTCGCTCTCGATAATTCCCCCATCTTCCCTTTTTTCCGCATCCATCGACCATTTTAAGTCGATAAACGGATTTTAGGGAGCATTTTTAAAACACCTGCACTATCGGCGCACCAATGGCACGGCTTTGTAACGCTGTCGAGATCTCGTTGCTATTAAGCACCGAATTTAATATTACAGGGCCAGCATGCCGTGTCACAGCTCGGGCTGAGCCTGAAGACGAATTCTACTCTACTAATGGTGAGGCTAATGGTTTTCGTTCCATCGATCCTTAATCACTGCCTCGACGAAACTTTCGTCTTTTGCACCAAAAAGTCAAATTTTATCGATCAAATCTTTTCCAAAAATAAAAATCGTCGCGCTGGAGTTAAGGATCGATGAGTCAATGTTTAGCCAACTTGTGCCCGATCGTGCAATATATTGTGCTTTTTTTTGTATATTTATTTACCGCTAATTATCCATTGACACGCGAGCTATCGAAGAAGTTTCGCGCAGTAGGTCAAGTACCAATTATCCTCGAGTGAAAATATGTTAATTTATTTAAATTATTTAATTTATTTTAGTAGTACTAGTGGATTTAATTACAATATTCCAGATCGAACCATTTTTGGTACACGGCATTACGTACACTGTAAAAATAAATTGTAAATTTAATGTACCAGAACTTGAAATATGCTTACATTACTTACATTAATTGAACATTAATGTACTTTTTTTTGTAAAATCAAAATACTTGACGTTGAAATCACAAATTTTTCGCCAGAAATTTACAAAGATTTTCATCAAAAATACAAATTTTACTGTAAAATTACAATGCAAATGTCACTGAAATTTCGAAAACAGTTTATGTAAATAAGCTTCCAATACCGTTAATTAATTTTCGAACAAAATTTGTTTACAGTGCACGCAGAAAAAAACTTTATTTGACGGCCACCGTTTATTTGGTTTAAGTAAATAGTTACCGAAATGAAATAAATATTTATGTAAATCAAAAAAATATTTTACTTAAATTGAATAAGTGGTGGCCGTCAAATAAATCTTTTTTCTGGGTGTAGTCGTAAGATTTCATAAGAATATAAATGTATTGCCAATTGGCCATCGACCTAAGTTCTTCAGCCAGATTTTATTTTATTTATTTAAAAAAAAGTAATAAAAAAATTAGGTCATGCTTAATGGAATTTGAGGATAAACTTCTTCGTTTGCTCGCCCGTGTCTGCGAAGTCTTCGCGGACGGAAAATGGGGGGCTATTTAAGATCTCGCGTCGCCGCTTTTGGCTCGCTTTTGGCCTTCGTCAACTTGGGATGCTGCGGGCGGTCCGGGCACATCCGTCAACCGCCGATCGCTTTTTCATTTCCGTCGGGAGACGAAGGGTCGCTCGCGAGACAAGAAAGAACGGCGGAGGAATAGGAAGCAGCCCGAGACACGTTGATATGCGCGAAGTACGAACCGAAGTGTGCTTCCAGCTTCGGAGCCGTGGGCGATAAAGCGTCTCGCTGCCAGAATCGACGCGGTGTCTCGGCGTGTCTTCCCTAACTCGGCTTCCCTGCACTCGTTAAAAAACTTCACCTCGTCGGCGAAACAGGGTCAGCTCGAGGGTCGTCTCGGCGAGTTTACGTGACCATAAGGTTCAACCCGAGGCTCGAAGACTTATAATATACCACACTGAGAAACGCGTTTATTTAACGTTGACAAATATTTTTTGCTGAATATAGCGACCTAAATATTCGTTTTGCGTTAACAAATTTTAGTTCAGTCAAGTAAATATATATATATATATATATTTTTACTTAATGGTCAACAACATTTTTTCGGTGAATTCAATTTTATTTGGGTCAACAAAGAAATTGTTGACGACAAATGAATATTTATTTCGTCATACCCGGAAAAAATATTTGTCGATATTAAATTGACTCTTTTCTCGGTTGAGTAATTTTTTTGTTGGATATTGCGAAATAAATATTCCCTTTAACGTTAACAAATTTTTTTTTTCCCGTCAGGCAAATAATTTTTTTTAATGACCAAACAGTTTACGAATCTTTTATGGATCGATAAAATTTTATATGGATCAAATAAAAATTGTTAACAACAAATGAATATTTATTTCGTCATATCCGGAAAAAATATTTGTTGATATGAGATTGACTCTTTTCCCGGTGCGCGTACCGATGAAATTACCCGATGGTCGGAGTGGCTCAAGAGGTTATACGACTGGGCGGACCGTCGTACGGAAAAGAAACCAGCTGCGACCCTACCTGAAAAGTCTCACGACACAAATCGAGCCACGTCGCGATTTTAACTTTGCAGCTTAGCTTTCCTTTTTTTAAATTTTTTATCAATGTTATTCCCTTGTTGTACCCACGTGGCACGTGCTACCGACTCGATGGGGAGGAATAAAGTGACAACTCGTAGTAGTAGGCGTAAACATAATTTCGTGGATATAAGAACTCGCAGTAGCGCACTTTTTGCCATTGAAAATAAATTTAAAAAACTGCGATGGGGTCGAGGCAATCGCAGAATAGATTGAACTTTAAAACAACGAAACGGTTGCGTAAGGAAAGAGTATCGGAATATCGCTGAATAGAGAGGAGGAACCGGTAGGCAAACCGGGGCAAAATGGAACATCCATAAATTTAAAGAAAAATCCATTGAAAAACCGAGGCCGACTGAACTCACGTTGATTGTCACGATGGAGACGGTGAGATTGAGAGGTATTCCATTTTGCCCCATATGGTAATTTTTCTCAAATACGCGGAATAATTATTACGGCTACATTTTTTATTTTTTATTAAGTCAGAATCCATTTATATATCTTTATTTCTCAGCTGGTCCGTTTAGCCCCGGTCTCGCATACACGCGATGCTACCTTTCCCCCGAGGAAACTGTCCATTTTGCCCCACACGGCAATTTTTCTCAAATACGCGGAATAATTATTACGATTACATTTTTTATTTCTTATTAAGTCAGAATCGATTTATATATCTTTACTTCTCAGCTGGTCCGTTTTGCCCCGGTCTCGCCTACACGCGATGCTACCGTTTTCTCCGAGGAGAAAACTGTCCGCGGACAATCGTACCTAATCGTAATTGTCCGACCTCGGATCTTCCGGCTTTCGTCCCATCGTCGACGAGGAGCGCTGGAAACGCCTCGTCGATTTTCCTCCCTCATCATCCTTCGCCCAACCGCGTATCCGACGAGATTCATCTTACTCAGCACATAGTGCTGTATCGTTGAGCGACGAAGGGCTCGAAGGACGGCGCGCTTTATTTGCGACGGTCGCGAGAGATGACACAAAAAAAAAAGTAGCGATAGGCAGGCGAAGAAACTGAGGGAAGCAAATTTCAGCCCTCGTGAAATGTCGATGGTAAGCGATCGCAAAAAAGTGGTTCTGGGTAGGTTTCATGAGTTACACGTAGCTCTACCCATACTGAGTCAGCTCCGCCCCCGAACAGAAACTCGAAACGATCAATCTCCCGGCTCAGACAACAGAAGGCGCTTTGACGGGAAATACGAAGGGTTTTTTTGCTCCACCCTACCGTTCGGCTTTTCGTCGTCAGCTTTAGTGGAATTATGTTTGTCTCCGCTGATGCCGAGTGTTCTTTGAAGAAGTGGGAATCAACCATCGATCCGACGGCAGCCGTAAGAATATCAATTTACCAGTTACAATTTGGACTCAAAGAGTTGCTATTTGGAGGAGAAGAGTTGGCAATTTGGATTAGAATAGTTGGCAATTTGGATTAGAAGAGTTGGCAATTTGGATTAGAACAGTTGGCAATTTGGACTCGAGGAGTTGCAATTTGGGCTTGAAGAATTGCAATTTGGACTCGAAGAGTTGCAATTTGGACTCGAAGAGTTGCAATTTGGACTCGAAGAGTTACAATTTGGGCTCGAAGAATTGCAATTTGGACTCGACGAGTTGCAATTTGGGTTCGAAGAATTGCAATTTGGACTCGAGGAGTTGCAATTTGGACTCCGAGTGTTGTAATTTGGACTCCAAGTGTTGTAATTTGGACTCCAAGTGGTGTAATTTGGATTCGAAGAGTTGCAATTTGAATTATGTTACATAATAGGCAAGATCTGGATTACAACACAACTGGAGCAGCGAGTTTCACCGATAGTTTCCACGACTATCCATTCGAGGATCCCAGAACACTGCATCATTGCACCGTACATCTTTACATGCATATTGCGCCAGGTTATATTCCGTCCAGAAATTCGCGGACCAAAGTTGGTTGCATTTTTCTTCGCTATTTTGTTGGTCCTTTCGTTACCAGCTTTAGTGAAATTGCGTTCGTCTCCACTGATACCGAACCTTCTTCGGAAATCCGGGAATCGAATGGCATCCGTTGCAATTTGGACTTGACGAGGTGCAATTTAGACCACGTTACATAATACGCAAGATCCGGATTACACCACAACTGGAGCAGCGAGTTTCCCCGATAGTTTCCACGACTATCCGTTCGCGTGTCCCAGAACACTACATCATTGCATTGCATCGTACATGGATACATGCATATTGCGCCAGGTTATATTCCGCCCAGAAATTCGCGGACCAAAGTTGGTTGCATTTTCTTTCGCTGTTTTGTTGGTCCTTTCGTTGCCAGCTTTACTGAAGTTGCGTTTGTCTCCACTGATACCGAACGTCCTTTGGAAATCCGGGAATCCAATGGCGTCCGTAAGAAAATGAATAGCCTAGTTGCAATTTGGACTCGAAGAGGTGCAATTTAGATCACGTTACATAATACGCAAGATCCGGATTACAACGCAACTGGAGCAGCGAGTTTCCCCGATAGTTTCCACGACTACCTGTTCAAGGGTCCCAGAACACTGCATCATTGCATCGTACATGGATACATGCATATTGCACAAGGTTATATGTCGCCCAAAAATTCGCGAACCAAAATTGGTTGCATTTTCCTTCGCTGTTTTGTTGGTCCTTTCGTTACCAGCTTTAGTGAAATTGTATTTGTCTCCAGTGATACCGAACCTTCTTTGGAAATTCGGGAATCCAATAGCATCCGTAAGAAAATGAATAGCCTAGTTGCAATTTGGACCCGAAGAGGTGCAATTTAGACCACGTTACATAATACGCAAGATCCGGATTACAACACAACTGGAGCAGCGAGTTTCCCCGATAGTTTCCACGACTATCAGTTCGCGTGTCCCAGAACACTGCATCATTGCATCGTACATGTATACAAGCATATTGCGCCAGGTTATATTCCACCCAGAAATTCGCAGACCAAAGTTGGTTGCATACGCTCGGTGCTCCTCTCTCCTCTGCCAATGTCGCAAAGTCCTCCGGTTCGTTGGCGAGGATTACGTTCGAGTTGTAGCTGTAAAGGGAACGATTGTGGCGGAGTAGCGACCGGGCTAATGCCGGGCCAGCCTCGGGGCTGCGAAGCTTTGGGTCGAGTGTGTGTGTGCACAGTCGAGTTCGGAACCGAGACTTCGGCCTCTCTTCGACGTCCGACCGAGAAACGGCGTTCACCACTCCACTTAGGGTTCTCCACTTTCCATCGGCTTCCAGCCCGGAGCTTCTATTAAGTATTCCTGGAAGAGAAGCAACTTCGAGTGCAAACTCGCCAATAAAACTCGGGCTTCCTTATTCTCTTTCGGTCTAGTTCCACAACTACTTGCCTAGCGATCGCGTTCTTATTGTTTCGTTCTGCTGTTGTCCCAAGATTTTTCCCCCGATGCTCTTGCGTCGCGCTGGAAAGCGGCGATGCACGATTTCTTCTCGGTATCCTTCTTTTGATTACGTACTTCTGCAGGTCGCGACTTTGGTGTATTTTTTTTTATTTGTTATTATTTAACGTCGCATCAACTACTATGGTTATTAGCGACGGGACCTACAATTTTTCCTTTAGTGGGAACCGTACCACTTTGAGGGTTTCTCAATATGAATGAACGTTAACTTTACTTTTGGATGTCAGTAACAGTCGGTCTTGTAGGTTTGCTTCACGGCGCCGGAGCTACATCACGTCGATTACTGGTTGCAAAAATTGGACGTCTACTGACATATATATCGGCTATCGCACGATAGATGCCAGAAGCTACGTCGCGTCACAATATTTTTCCGCCAGCAAGACTACGGCACCGGGATTCGAACCCGGTCTTTGCATGCAGAGTCTTTGGGTCAAAGCAACTTGGTGTATTTTTTTTTATTTGTTATTATTTAACGTCGCATCAACTACTATAGTTATTAGCGACGGGACCTACAATTTTTCCTTTAGTGGGAACCGTACCACTTTGGGCGTTTCTCAATATGAGTGAACGTTAACTTTACTTTTGGATGTCAGTAACAGTCGGTCTTGTAGGTTTGCTTCACGGCGCCGGAGCTACGTCACGTCGATTACTGGTTGTAAACATTGGACGTCTACTGTCATATATATCGGCTATCGCACGATAGATGCCAGGAGCTACGTCGCGTCACAATATTTTTCCGCCAGCAAGACTACGGCACCGGGATTCGAACCCGGTCTTTGCATGCAGTCTTTGGGTCAATGCAACTTCGCGGAAAACAATGCTTCTTCTGATTACACAATTCGACGGGTGGCGACTTTTGTGAAGCAACGAAGAGGCCCGGGCGGTTTGCCGTTGTTGTTGAAGGTCGTTGCAGGTCGTTGTTGCAGAGTCTTTGGGTCAAAGCAACTTCGGGAAAAATGATCCTTCTTCTGACTGCGTAATTCGACGGGTGGCGACTTTCGTGAAGCAACGGAGCGGCGAGGGCGATGTTGCCGTTGTTGTTGCAGGTTCGTGTGTCAAGGGGACTTCGAGGGCGAGGAAAATTGCCGTAAAAACTGTGCAGCGCGAGGAAGATGTTGCACTACCACTGTTCGTGTAATTAAAGCGATAATTAAACTTGCTTCGCGAAGTTTCGGAATTAAGGCTTTGGGGAGCGGTGCGAATGCCGCGATCGTTGCTACTTCTACGGTAAAGGGTGTAACGAGACGTTGTTACAATAACGACCCTGTCCGGTGTTTAATTCAACCTCCGTTACGAGGCATGGCGCCTTGAATTAATACACTCATGAAAAGTACAGTTCAATCAACTAAGATTCGGGCGGGGATGTTCAATTAAATATTTAGTTGGTCGAACAAAATATTTTAATGACTCAAAAATATTTTGGTGAAATTACCCAACGAATTGTTGAACTAAGCAATTTTTTAGCTCTACCAATAAAATCTTAGTTGACTAAACCGTATTTTTTTATCAGTGTATGCCGGTACACAGCATAGTGCCCAAGATCCGGCGAAAAAAAATAAATATTGAAATATTGAAATATTGAAATATTGAAATATTGAAATATTGAAATATTGAAATATTGAAATATTGAAATATTGAAATATTGAAATATTGAAATATTGAAATATTGAAATATTGAAATATCGAAATATCGAAATATCGAAATATTGAAATATTGAAATATTGAAATACTGAAATACTGAAATATTGAAATATTGAAATAGTGAAATATCGAAATATTGAAATATCAAAACAAAATTTATTTAGTATCTAAAAAAAATTGCCGATTAAGTACGTCCGTGAAAGATGAAAATTGATTGAATCCAAGGCCAAGTGAGATCGCGTTGAATAACAAAAGGGTGTAGCAAAACAAGTTAGGCGTCGACGATGCGCAAAGGATTTGACTGTGAGAACGATCGGGCCTCCGGTTACCCTTGCCAATTGTCTCGATCTCTGCTATTATCGTGGATATGTGTATTGCAGTGCATATATACATATATACATATATACATATACATATATATGCACACATTCCGAGCCTGCAAGGTGGTATGCAATTTGCAGGCTCGGTGACGACATTCGATTCCAGCGCACTGCTGATTATGTGCACTCCGGTATATCCGGCATGTGTGCATCAGCGGAGCGAGCCTGCCGATGCACCGCCGCTGCAACAGCAGGGTGTGCATCATCGTCAAGTGGAAATGTCGCGATCACTAGCAGGCACCAGTTTCCACGGTCGTGGGTAGTGCGTGACATCGATACTCTCATCGTCGCGTCCTGCAATGCACAGCCAACGGTAATGATCGATTCCGAAGGTCTTTCATACAATGGCGATGCTTTAACCCCTTCTCTGACACGGCGGGACGAGTATCGATGGCTCGGCATCGCAAGAACTGTGCGCAAACATCAATGCCCTCTCGGAGTTTAAAGAACGTTGTCGAGGATTTTTTTAAAATGTTCGTTCAAACAGATTTTAAATTGGTTAATTCTGTTCTTATTTTTATTTTATTTTTTTATTAATTCTCTTTTTTTTGGTTCTTAATTTCCTTTATTTTTGGGCTGCGACGCTTTGGCGATTTTCTCTGCCGGTTCGTAAATCAGCTGTTTCTTCTAAACGGCTGCTTTAAAGGTCGGGAAATTTTTACGACATCTTTGTAGGTTTTATACACTCAATTCAGAATTTAAATATACAATAATTTCAGAATTTAAATATACAATAATTTCAGAATTTAAATATACAATAATTTCAGAATTTAAATATACACTCCTTTCAGAATTTCAGAGTTTGAAGAACTTTGTCCAGGATTTTTTGTTTACTGTTATTTTAAATTGATTAATTTTGTTCTAATTTGTTTTTATTTTTTAAATTAATTCTCTTTTTTCGTTTCTTAATTTCCTTTATTTTTCGGCTCCAACGCTTCAGCGATTTTTTCTGCCGGTTCCTTAATAGACTGTGTTTTCCAAACGGCTGTTTTAAAGGTCGGGACATTTTTACGACATCCTCGTAGGTTTTGTGACCCCTTTTCAGAATTTTTTCAATTTTTTTCCCCGCATTTTACTCAACCTAACGTTTCATGAGGGTAGAATAGAAAAAATAGTGCAGGGCGGAAAAACCATCTGCATTTAAACTGGGAAATGCAAACGTGACATAGAGAACGTTCTTTTATCCCCGCGTAGCTTCAGCAATATTTCCACCTTTCTTTTTAATCCCCGGACAGTCGAAGCTGTGAGCTTTTTCTGTTTTTCCATTTTTTTTTTACCCCGACCTTTCGGATTAGTTTGGTTAACCGGGAAACGAAGGGCTTTAATTACTCTGGACATTCAGCGGAAGATATATATATGTATATATGTATGTATATAGAGGGGGAAAAAAGGCAGAATTTTTTTTTTCTTTATCTGGATTCGGCGCTTCGTCGTCGAGGAAAAACAGAATCCCTCTCGACGGCGTCTCGACAAAGTATAATTGCGTTGGAATCAATCTAATTAATTACGGATCAAGCTTGTTCCACAATGGCTGCGGTCGGTGTTCGGTCAGGTACAATTTGCCCGCTCGGAATTACGTTGCCGACGGAGTTTGTATATCGAATTTCAACGTGAATTGAAATAATATTAAAACCGCAGAGAACGATGAGGCGAACTGACAAACCGCCAACGGAGAATATTGGAAACTGATATTTTCGTCGCCCGGTGGGTTTCGAGAGGCAAATCGAGATTGACACTTTTCGAATCGAAGAATACATTAATATAGCGGCCACCGTTGGCGGCGATCGTATTTCTCGACGGATAAGGAAAATGGATTTTGTCACGGTACACAAATTAACTCTCGACCGTCAAAGAGCCGTTTCGCAATCGGGAATATCCCGATTGATGGGAGAATGGCAATAAAATTCATGTAAATAGTACTTCGCGCGGTCTTTGCATAAATCGATATTTCGAAAGTGTTCGATTAAATAAAAGTTGCGAGATGTGCGTTGCGACGATTATGTGTTAGATAAGTTTTAGAAAAAATGTATTATCATTCTACGAATGATAATACATTTTTACACGCAAAATATTATCGTCATAATATTATTTCAAGATTATTGCCATAATATTATTCAAATATTATCGTCATAAAATTATTCCAATATTATCGTCATAATATTATTCCAATATTAACGTCATAATATTATTCCAATATTAACGTCATAATATTATTCAAATATTATCGTAATCAATTATTATAAAAACTTATGAATTTTGGCACATTTATATCTCTACCAGCAAACAAGTCTCCCGGATGATAACTCTACCAAAAAAAACAATTCTAACAATTCTACCACATAACAACTCTACCAGAAAACATCTCTACCGTATTACAACTCTACCAAAATCTCTACTACTAAAGGAAAAAACTCTCCCGGAATTTAAATAAAACTCTCCCCAAATTTAAATAAAACTCTTCCCGAATAAATAAAACTCTCTCCGTATTTAAATAAAACTCTCCCCGAATTTAAATAAAACTCTCCCCGAATTTAAATAAAACTCTCCCAGAATTTAAATAAAACTCTCCCCGAATTTAAATGAAACTCTCCCCGTATTTAAATGAAACTCTCCCCGAATTTAAATGAAACTCTCCCCGAATTTAAATGAAACTCTCCCCGAATTTAAATAAAATTTTCCCCGAATTTTTATTTGCATTCCGGTAGAGTTTTATATAAATTCGGGGAGAATTTTTTTAATTCGGGGAGAATTTTTTTAATCCGGGGAGAGTTTTTTTCTTTAGTGGTAGAGATTTTGGTAGATTTGTGAGTGGTAGAGATATAAATGTGCGTGAACTTTTATTTCCAACGACGCCAATATTTGTTTGTAAACTTAAAAAGTCGCATAATTCTTAACACTTGCACGAGTGACAAAAAAATAAATTCAAAAATTGTATCGCAGCGTTATGATTTATGAAAGACACGACTGTCTCTTGCAGAGCACAGGCCGTTCGTGACAACCCGAGCGGAATGGCTTTTATGGCCCGTATTCGCGATAAATCTTCGGAGACTCTTTCCCTCTCCTTCGTCTTTCGATTATTGCCTGTGAGAATTGACACGTTCTGCCGATATAGGCGAAATTGCAATACAAGATCTTTTTGTAAATTTCGACGATTTTTGCGAGCCGGCGCGTTGGCTGATGTTTCATCCCGTGCACGTCGCACGCTTTCCAACCGCTTTAACGAAACCGTAGATCCACTATGGGCTTTGCCGGCTGAGCTTTAACGTAAAACTCCTCGACGTGCAACCTCCTGCCGGTCTACCGAGCTTAAGGTAGTCCTTGCAATAGCGTTCACTTAAATAAGCTTCAGAGAAACGAGAGGGAATTGCAAGCACTTCTCAGTGGTATAAAAATCTTTTAAAAAATCAAGCTTATTAAAGATCCCGAAAATATTAATTTCGCATAATAATAATTCCAAAATGTTATTAATAAATTGATGAAAAATAAAATTGCGATAGCGTTCACTTCGAATAAGTTTCAGAGAAACGAGAGGGAATTGCAAACACTAATCAGTGCTATAAAAATCTTTCAAAAAATCAAGCTTATTAAAGATCCCGAAAAGATTAATTTCGCATAATAATAATTCCAAAATGTTATTAACAAATTGATGAAAAATAAAATTGTTCAACAAATCACTTCTTTTTACGACAATGATTCGTTCATTTTTCGGAACACGTATGAATTTTTTAAGATTTTTGAACTCACTTTGAATTTAGTGACTTTGTGCACATTTTTCCCATATAAAAAAAAATCAAAGAGAATTAAAAAATCTGAAAAAAAAATCATATGTATTCAAAAAAGTGAACGAATCGTGTTCATTAAAAAAGTTAGAGGTTTCCGGAGATTTGTTGAATCATTGTATTTCTCATAAATTTGTTGACAACGTTTTGAAATTATTATTATGGAAAATTAATCTTTTCAGTGCCTTTAATATGCTCGAGTCCTTTCAGATTTTTATACCATCCAGAAGTGATTGCAATTCTGTATAATTTCTCTGAAACTTAAGTGAATAATATTAGCAAGGACTGCATTAAACGACGTAGAGCAAAATTGCTCGGCTACCGTGGGTTCCGCTTCGACGACTGACAATCAGGAGGGCGTAACTCCTATAATTTAGCACTGGAGTTACGCCCTTCTGTTTTTTCGGTTTACAATATCGTTGCCAGCTGTAATACATTGTGGAGACATTCTATAGGCGGAGTTTGAAACTCCCACGGGTTTCACGTTTGTTTATTCCTGTACGTTACATGATAGGTCTCCTCGTTCTGCGCGAACTACAAAAGCCCGGTGGGTTTATCTGCCTCGCGAGCGCGACAGACGTTGCAACGTTGGAACCCAAACTGCGGAGCTGTGCTCGTTTCTCCCGTTACACAGAAACTATGGGATTGCCAATTTAACCGTAAAATCCAAAGGCCAAAAAGAAAAATAATTGACAATGGATTTCTTTCAATTGACAATGTCACGCCTAATTCTCGACAATGATTGCTACCGGATTCATTTCCGGCACGACAAAATTCGGCGAATTATGATGGACAGAACATTTTTTGAAATTTTCATTTTTCATGGAAAACGAAATTTTAAAAAATGGGGACTATTCGCGATTCTTTCCGTATTGCTCCCACGAGTTTCACGTTTGAAGGGTCGCGAACTGCAAGCCTTGTTCGTTTCTCTCGTTACACAGAAACTATCGGATTTCGAATTTAATCGTAAAGCCCGAACGGCAAAAAGGAAATTGAAAATGGATCCTGATAAGTGACAATGTAGCAACTACAGCCCGTTAATAAACCAATAAATAAATAAATAAATAAATATGGAAATGTTCATTTCAATGGATTATTTTTTTATCGCAAGAATTCACGATTGCTTTGTATTGCTTTGTAATCCAGGGGCAATTACAATTTCGTGCTTTGGTAATCGACTCCATAATCTACCCGCCGGATCGGCAAAAGATCCGGGCTCATTCATCGAGTTCCCTGTAAATGCCGCATGTATTTGAAACGGGCTATATATATATGTATGCAGATACACAGATATACGGATATACAGATTTTTTTCAGAATTTTATTGTGGCGGTCAATAAATTATAAATAATTATAAACAATTTGAAAAAGTCTAAAAAACACCTAATTCTCGACGATATACAAATATATAGATTTACAGATACACAGATATACAGATTTTTTCAGATTTTTATTGTGGCGATCAATCAATTATAAATTATAAATAATTCTAAACAATTTGAAAAAGTCTAAAAAGCTATCCGAGTACTTTTCAGAGTTCAATGACATAAAAAATTGCGGGTCCGGTCCAAGATGTGAAGGGTCAGACTCAGGCCAATTTGGTATGGAATACTTCGTATATAATACATTATATATATATATATATATATATATAGTTCACAATATAGATGATCTATGTCTCTATAGAGTTTCCTACAACGCCAGGCAATTATAAAAGAATCGGAAAGCCCGAAGGCACCTACATATATATATATATATATATATATATATATATATATATATCAGCACATAGATCGAGAGGATGCTCGGAACATAGTCCGGACGAATGGCTTTTCTTTCTCTCCGCTCCAGCAACGAGAAAACTTTATCCCAACTCACTGTGAAAATCGTCGGGAAAGTCTCATCTCGTTTTCCCTGCAAGTTTTCAAAGCTCCCTCGCTATCGCCGAGGAGGCTCTATAATTTCTTGCCGATGCGCCTATCCTCGTCGTACCCCCTTCGCAGCCTCCGGACTCCGGAACTCGCAACGTTTTCTATCTTCATCAGTTTCCTTCTTTTTCTTCACTTTCTTTTTTCTTTTTTTTTCTCCTCATTCTTTCATTGCCGGAGTCTCCGCACAGTCATTCCACATCTTCCTTTCTCCTCCGCTCTACAGACAGTTGCATCATCGAGGTACCCCTTTGGTGGCGGAGGGGGGGGGGGGGGGGGGATATGTACGGAGCGCATGTACATTCGATAACTGGAGAAAAGTAAGAGCCTTCCGGGCTCCCGGAAAGATTATACAGGAAACTAGCATAGGAAAATATCTAGCATATTAAAGGCGCCCAAAAGATTAATTTTGCATAATAATAATTCCAAAATGTTATCAACAAATTTATGAAAAATAAAATTGTTTAACAAATCTACCGGAAACCCAACATTTTTTTTTAATGAAAATGCTTCGTTCACTTTTCTGAATACGTACGAATTTTTTCAGATTTTTTAATTCACTTTGAATTTTGTGACTTTCTAACACACTTTTCCCATATAAAAAGAAAAAAAATTTTAAATTCGTGCGTATTCAAAAAAGTGAACGAACCATTTTTATTATAAAAATTTGGGTATCCGGGAGATTTATTGAAGAACTTTATTTTTCATAAATTTGTTAGTGACATTTCGGAATTATTATTATGCAAAATTAATATTTTCGGCACCTTTAATATGCTTGATTTTTTAATACGTTTTTAATGTTTCCGTCTTTTCCTTCAGTTTCTTTCTTTTTTACTCATTATTTCATTGCCGGAGTCTCCGCACAGTCATTTCACATCTTCCTTTCTCCTTCGCTCCATAGACATCATCGAGGTACCCCTGTGGGGGGGGGGGGGGGGGGGGGAGAATATGTACGAAGTGCATGTGCATCCGATAACTGGAGGAAAGGAAGAGCCTCCCGGGCGTCCGGAAAGATTATACGAGAATCGAGCTCTTTTGAGATCGCACTATTCATCTTTCACGGTCCTCGCACGCGGCCCGACTGCATCGGAACGGGAATATCGAGATATCGCTTTAGCATACGAAACAGTACTGCGCAATCTATTTTAATTCGCGTTCGATTCGGGACGCTATGTCTACTGTATTGTAATTTTTATTCAAATTGAATTCCATCGTTTCGTCGTGATTGAAAACTGCAACGGAGATATTATTTTTGCTTCCTCATAGAGGATGGTATTTTTTTTTTTCTACATCGCGGTAGTGGAATGAAAATTGATATTTTTATTTTTGTATTGTGTTTCTGAAGGTGTATATGTAGGAAAAAAATCCGTGCAGTCGACACGTAAAAATGTTGTCGAGAACCCGAAAATGAACAACAATTTTTATTAACATCAAATTTTTTTATATTCCCAGGGGAAAAATGAATTCTATCGACAATGGATGGATTTCTGTCTTTCTTCTTTTTCTTCTCTTTGTTCCTATAACATAGTAAAATCTAATCATTTTTTTAACTCGATACGACACAATTTTTTTACCTGCCCACATTAAAGTACTAAAAATTTATATATTTGTATTATCTTGAAAAAAATCCATGCAGTTCCCAAAATCCCAAAATTATATAAAAACAATACTAACAAAATGTTTTATTAAAATAAAAATGTTCCATATTCAAACTGGAAAACTCAACAACAATTCAAACTCAATTCCACCGACGACGATTGTCAATTCCCATCTCTCGTTTCACATTCCCTAATTAAATATTTTTTGCTCCATCACTAAATCTTCCCAATATCTAAAACTCGACACTTCAGAATTCTCATAACAAAACCGTCCCACAAATTTACCCGTTTGAAATTCTCTCGACTCGGTTTGCATTTGTCCGATTGGATTTCCCTCGTTCGGAGTTCGTCGCCGTCGAGCGTGGCTTTAAATTTGAAACATTAATTCGAACGCTACGAGGATTCGGTGCCAGTGCAAAGGGAGTGAGTGCATATGCGAAGTGGCTTGGAGCGCGCGTGTCGCGAAGCGTTTGCCGAGTCTCTTGGCCGGGCCGGACAGTTCGGTGCGATCGGCACCAACACGGACCGTACGCGGATCGACATCGCGGACGTAATCGAATAAGTTGCCTCGTGGATTTCTATCTTTCTTCTTTTTCTTCTTTTCGTTGCTATAACATTAGTAAAATTTTATAATTTTTTTAACTCGATACGACAGAATTTTTTTACCCGCCCACATCAAAGTACTAAAAATGTATATTTTTATTTTCGTATTATCTTGAAAAAAAATCCATGCACTTCCCAAAATCCCAAAATCACATAAAAACAATACCAACAACAATTTTTATTAAAATAAAAATGTTCCATATTCAAACTGGAAAACTCAACAACAATTCAAACTCAATTCCATCAACGACGACTTCGCCACAAAAGCCTCGCCAGCTTGTCCGTCAATTCCCATCTCTCGTTTCACATTCCCTAATTAAATATTTTTCGCTACATCGCCAAATCTTCCCAATATCTAAAACTCCACAGAATTCTCATAACAAAACCATCCCACAAATTTACCCGTTTGAAATTCTCTCGACTCGGGTCGCGTTTGTCCGATTGGATTTCCCGTCGAGCGTGGCTTTAAATTTGAAACATTAATTCGAACGCTACGAGGATTCGGAGCCAGAGCAAAGGGAGTGAGTGCATATGCGAAGTGGCTTGGAGCGCGCGTGTCGCGCAGCGTTTGCCGAGTCTCTTGGCCGGGCCGGACAGTTCCGTGCGATCGGCACCAACACGGAATCGGGAAGGTTCTCCGTCGGTACGTCGCGCGGCCGTACGCGGATCGACGTCGCGGACGTAATCGAATAAGTTGCCTCGTGGACTGTTTGCACGTGTCCGTGTGCGCGCGGGGCCAAAGAGTGAGGAGTGCATCGACGGACGGACGGACGGACGGAGAGGTAGGAATGGAGCTGTGCGAGGACAGCGCGCTCCAGTCTGCCGCACGACACTCTGAATTATGCACACACCGCACGTAGGCTCGCAGCCCCGTTGTCGGCGCTCGATAAACCGTCGTCAATGTTGTAGCTCTGCGGTTCGCCGAGCTGGAAAGACGCACCGTCTGAAGTGCGGTGGCTGAGGGACGAGCAGCGACGGATATCAGCGCGGATGCAGCGAATGCATAAATTAGCGTCGGGACGTACTCGTCGCTGATCCAAATTGTGTGGATCATTCGCGTGATAACATTTGTCTGAGACACTCCGATCCACTTCCGGTTGGCTGTGCAGACGTGTTAGGGCGAATCTGTCTTCGTTCCGGAGGTGGTTAAGGGCGGGTGGGGCAATATGGACTCGGTGGGAAAAGTGTGGGGGAATATGGGGCAATATGGACCATGCTGATTTGAGCGAAGTGGAAACTTTTTGAATGGTGGGGTTTTTAAAGGGGGTGCAGGTCAATTTATTTTGTATCTTGAAAGATTGTAATTTTGTTTTATGACTCGATGAGACATTAGGAATTTCGAGGCTGGTTCATTTTGCCCCACTCTAGATTTAGACGATCGGGGACGTGACTGCGAACTATATAGGTGAAGGTGGGGCGAAATGGACTCGGTAGGAAAAGTGTCGCGTATATGTGGTCAATATGAACCACCCCGATTGCCGAGAAGTAGCGGCAATCGGGCAAAGCGAATGCATAAATTAGCGTCGGGATGTACTCGTCGGTGATCCAAATTGTGTGGATAATTCGCGTGATAACATTTGTCTGAGACACTCCGATCCACTTCCGGTTGGCTGTGCAGACGTGTTAGGGCGAATCTGTCTTCGTTCCGGAGGTGGTTAAGGGCGGGTGGGGCAATATGGACTCGGTGGGAAAAGTGTGGGGGAATATGGGGCAATATGGACCATGCTGATTTGAGCGAAGTGGAAACTTTTTGAATGGTGGGGTTTTTAAAAGGGGTGCAGGTCAATTTATTTTGTATCTTGAAAGATTGTAATTTTGTTTTATGAATCGCTGAGACATTAGGAACTTCCAAGGTGGTTCATTTTGCCCCACTCTAGATTTAGACGATCGGGGACGTGACTACCAACTGTATAGGTGAAGGTGGGGCGAAATAGACTCGGTAGGAAAAGTGTCGCGTATGTGTGGTCAATATGAACCACCACGATTGCCGAGAAGGAACGGAAACTTTTGGGATGGTGGAATTTTGAAAATGAGTGCTGGTTGATTCATTTTGTGTCTTAAGGATGTTAATTTTTGTTTTACGAATCAGTAAAACATTCGGAATCTCCCGGCTGGTCGATTTTTCCGCACTATCCCTTTATACTGTCGGGGATGTCACTGCATACTATACAGATAAAGGTGGGGCAAAATGGCCCGTTCGAGATGGGACTTATTTTATCTTCGGTAGAAAAATGTCTATAGTCCATTTTACACCGTTACCATTTTGCCCCATCTACTCCCGATACTATCTCGGAATATGCAGGTAACATCGGAGAAAAAAAGATGCGCTTTTTCTTCATCTTTCATAAAAAATTGCTATGGTCCATTTCACCCCATTTTCATTTTGCCCCACTTACCCCGACATTATCTCGGAATCCCCTGCGAAATGTGCAGATAACATCGTCGCAAAACGCTCGATCCAACATAAGCTTTTTCTTCATCCCCCCCTAAAAATTACCATGGTCCATTTTACCCCATTTCCATTCCGCTCCATCGCCCGCCCATCGCGTAATCCCCGGAAGTCATCCAACATAAGCCTTTTTTCATCCCCCCCCCTAAAAACTGCCATGGTCCATTTTACCCCACTTCCATTCCGCCCCATCGCCCGCCCATCGCGTAATCCCCGGAAGTCAGCCTCGTCGGAAATCCCATACATCTCCACCTACAAGCTCACCGTTGAATCGACAGATCCCTCCAACCGCGGATGTTCACACGGCCGCTCCAGCATCGCAATAACATCTGAGATCCCCGTCGCCCGCCCTGGCCAATTAACCGAGTCGAAGACGATAAGTCCCGAGATTTGGGGCCGCCTCGACACAGCAGCTCACCAACATCGATCCACGATGTTGTTCATCCCCGTGTTTCCAGCACCGACCTAACCGTCGAGCGGCTTTCCTAGGATATGTTCGCCTCCCTCCCAATCCGTCCCATATACTCCAGCTATTGTTAGAACCTTTGACATTATGCAGATCCGCACCGGCATGCGACAACCCCGACAGCGTCATCGTCAGCGTCTGCTCTCCGACATCCACGGATCTCTCTGTGAGATCCGGACTGTGTGACGTACCCACGTTCAAAACAGCCGCCCAATAAGGCCGTGGTAGGCCAAAGACACACACCGGTACGAATGTTACAAGGTGGCAGTGTAGTCGAATTTGGTATCGAACGGATGGTTTATCGGGCTGCGGGAAATCCATCTTTGGGGCTCCCGGACCCAACATTCTGATCCTCTCGCGTCCAACCAACCGCGTAACGACGGAAGGACCTTTATCGCGGTTTCGAGCGACTCGGGGCTTTGCTTTGGGCCGAACCTTGGTGTAATCATCTATTATGCTGGCGTAGATGTACGATGTGTATAGGCGGATGTGTGTACAAAGCCGGCGGATGGTCGACTGTGTATCATGTAAGGCGGACGATGTTAGAGCGGTCGAGGGCAGACCGCACGAGCGTCCTGGGATAACACGTGTAGACCTTTTGAAATTATGTCGGGCAGAAATTCTCTCCGCGTTACTTCATCGTGTACGCGGAGATATAGGGGTATCCGTGCATATCCATCGGTCGTGAAGCCCGAACTTCTTGCGGGACGCTCGTTGCTCGCTGCACCTGCGGAGGGTTAACTCCATTTCGGTGCCTGAGGGCACATTATTCCTGGATGTATTTATGGGGCGAAAGTGGCGAATGAGGCACAGCCCTATTAACATGCGCAGCGGTGATGTACGGACCAGGCCATCCACACCCCTCGAAATTGTGGCGGGCGAAAATACTCTCGCGTTACTTCCTCGTCTTTTATACACTGATATGTGAAATTTGTCACAGAGGTCAAAGATATTTTTACACGAACCGTATGGTATTTTTTTCCAGAAGCGAGTTGGCAGAATTTTGCGTATCTGGATAAGAATTTTGTGCATAAAACTAAGAATTTCGTGGATAAATTTAAGAATTTCGTGGATAAATTTAAGAATTTCGTGGATAAATTTAAGAATTTCGTGGATAAAATTAAGAATTTCGTGGATAAAACTAGGAATTTCGTGGATAAAATTAGGAATTTCGTGGATAACATTAGGAATTTCGTGGATAAAATTAAGAATTTCGTGGATAAAACTAAGAATTTCGTAAATAGAACTAAAAATTTCGTGGATAAAATTAAGAATTTCGTGGATAAAACTAAGAATTTCGTAAATAGAACTAAGAATTTCGTGGATAAAATTAAGAATTTTGTGGATAAAACGAAGAATTTCGTGAATACAACGGAAAATGTCGTGAACTAAGAATTCGATCTTCGTGTGGGCTGTGCGTCGCTCGCTGCAACCACGGCAGGGTTAAGTCGATTTCGATGTCTTACGGTGCATTATTTCTGGGTCTATTTATAGGGCGGAAGTGGTGAATATGGGCCAGTTCGTTTAGCACATAAATCAATGATGTATGGAACCGGTCCATGTTCATCTGTTTTATCCCAGATGGGTATCGCCGCGAAGGAACTGAGCGCCATTGATAATTCACGTAAGGCGGCGCTATTTCTAGAGGGGGATTCTGGAAGATGGAGAAATAATGTTAGGGTAGGTCGCCAGCTCGGGAATAACGGAAGTCATGTTTAATGGAAGGGCTTCTCGATTCCGCGTTAAAGGAGAATTGAGATCCTGACGAGGCTCGAACATATTATTATTATTTAAGCATATTATTATTATTCAAGCATGTTATTATTATTTAAGCATATTATTATTATTCAAGCATGTTATTATTATTTAAGCACATTATTATTATTTAAGCATATTATTATTATTTAAGCATATTATTATTATTTAAGCATGTTATTATTATTTAAGCATATTATTATTATTATTATTTCACGAGACCGGTACGAAAAAGCTACTATTCTTCCGAGGGACGAGATTAAAATGGAACATTGATCTTTTTACCCCGAAGTCAATGAAGTGAGGAAGAATTCGATAGATGAGAAAGATGAGGCAGAATTTGATAAATGAGGAAGATGAGGAAGAATTCGGTAGATGAGGAAGATGAAGAAGAACTTGATAAATGAGTAAGATGAGGCAGAATTTGATAGATGAGGCAGATGAGGAAGAACTTGATAAATGAGGAAGATGAGGAAGAATTCGACAAACGAAGAAGGTGGGGGAGAATTTGATAGATGAGGCAGATGAGGAAGAATTTGATGGATGAGGAAGAATGGGTACTTCGCGTCACAAGATTGAAATTACGCTAGGCTCGTCTCTGGTGATCAATTTGATAAAAATGGAACGCAGGCGATCGAACGGCGACCCCCGACGGAGTGTGGGATTAGCAACGGCGTTGAGACAAATTAGATCACACGTGGCGAGCGTAGCGTTCTGTTGTGTCCTATTAGTCGGATTAAAATTTATGAGTCGCGACTCTCGGCGCTTCGCTCATACGAGCCTCTACCCCGTCGCTCGGATTCATAGAAACCAATTTACAGGCTGCGACGATGCAGATTTATCGAGCGCGCAACGAATGTGTAACGACAGAGGATTTTTTTTTTTTTTTTTTTTTTTCATTGATTGTTGGTAGTTTTAACCTCAATTTTCATGTACAAAATTGGTCCGGTGAATACCGTTGGCAATTTCTATCCCACATAACAATACCCGGTGAAGTTTTTTTTTATTTTATTTTTTACAATAAAAAAATCCCATGCGACCGATCGTTCGTAACAGTGCCAGGATCGTATAAAAAATTGCCAGGATCGTATAAAAAATTGCCAGGCTTGAATATTGTCGAGTAGTAACAATTTTTTTTTAATTGAAAAATATGAAAAAATATGACACGGATAAAAAAATAACTTGCACCTCAATCTTTTTCTATTCGCTTGGACGAACAAGTAAAACCCGAATTTTTGTACGATTTTTCGTAAAAAAAAGGCAAATAAATAAACAGATATATTATGATGTTATTATATTAACACATGCTCTATTTTTGGTTAATACTTGTGTTTTTATCTGAACTGTAAAATTGAAATTGTAGAAGGGTTCGTCCCGTAAATAAAATAAATAAACAAATAAATAAGTAAATGAAAAATATGACGAAAAGAATATGACACTGATAAAAACATTTAACCTGCGGCTGAATTTTTTTCTACTCGTGCCAAATTCGCACCATGGGAATTTTTTTCGCGCAATCCGAACGCTTGTAGAGACGAGTAAAACCCGTGGGATTTTTTGTACCATTTTTTATTTTACCGATAAAAAATAAAATAAAACACTCGAGGAATATTTTCGCTTCGCCTTTGGCGACGGTGCTTCAAACTACTGTGCGTACTTCGCTGGAAGCGCCGTCACTTTGCGACGAGTCGCGAACGGGATCAGCACCTCGTGGCTGTCGCATCGGTGATCCTGTTACCGATATACCTGAGAGACTCATTTCCGTATACCTATACAGGCGTTAAGCCAATTTGGAGAGCAACGCAGCGAAGATATACGCGGCCGCAAAAGCTTTCAGCCTGTGCATGCGCGGCCTGTGCACACAGACCGTAAATAAGGACTCCTCAGAGAAACCCGGAGGGACGTCGACAAGCCGTTTTCCATTTCCGAGCTCTTCTGTTCGAGCTCTATCGAGTTACAGGCCTGAGGGACAAGCGAAAATAATGTTTAAAATATTGCAAAAAAAATGAAAATAATTAAATAATTAAATAATGATTTTTTAAATATTTATAAAAAAGGAGGATTTATAGGGCAACGTAGCGAAGATATACACGACCGCAATAGCTTTCGGCCTCTGCGTGCGGACTACACTCAGAAAAATAGTTTATTTGACGGCCACTGTTTATTTGGTTTAAGTAAAATATTTATTTGATTTAAATAAATATTTATTTCATTTAAGTAATTATTTACTTAATTTAAATAAATGTTTATTTAAATCAAATAAATATTTTACTTAAACTAAATAAACGGTGGCCGTCAAATAAATTATTTTTCTGGGTGTATTCACTTGCACGTGAATAAGGACTACTCAGATAAAGTCGGAGGAACGTCGACAAGCCGTTTTCCATTTCCGAGCTTTTCTATTCGAGCTCTATTGAGTTATAGGCCTGAGGGACAAGCGAAAATAATGTTTAAAATATTGCAAAAAAAAAATGAAAATAATTAAATAATTAAATGATTTTTTAAATATTTATAAAAAAGGAGGATTTATAGGGCAACGTAGCGAAGATATACACGACCGCAAAAGCTTTCGGCCTCTGCATGCGGGCTATGCACACAGACCGTAAATAAGGACTACTCAGAGAAAGTCTGAGGGACGTCGACAAGCAGTTTTCCATTTCCGAGCTCTTCTGTTCGAGCTCTATCTTGTTTGCAATTTTTTCACCCCGTTAATTCGGAGAAAATGCGCTCAGGAGATGACGTTAATATTACATAAAATATATAAAAAAATAATAATAATAATTATTATTATTAGAAATTATAAAAAAAAAGATTCATAGGGCGAAGCCCTATTTCCATCGGTGCCCGAAATCCGGCTCTGTGTTCACAGGGGGCCACAAATTAGTGTCAGAGAATTCCGCATAATAATCCACGACAAATTCCTAAAATAGTCGCAAAGTTACTGGAGATAAAAAAAATCTCAGCGATAAATCGTCGCTGGAGTGTCGAGCCGCGTGCGACGCATCCGCGCCGCGAGCTTTTCGCCTCTGATGGGTACCGGCCGCTGTTTATTTGATTTAAATCAATTTTATTTGATTTAAATAAATTTTTATTTGATTTAAATAAATTTTTATTTGATTTAAATAAATTTTTATTTGATGAAAATAAATTTTTATTTGATTTAAATAAATTTTTATTTGATTTAAATAAATTTTTATTTGATTTAAATAAATTTTTATTTGATTTAAATAAATTTTTATTTGATTTAAATAAATTTTTATTTGGTTTAAATAAATTTTATTTGATTTAAATAAATTTTTATTTGATTTAAATAAATATTTACTTCACTTCAGTAACTATTTACTTAATTAAAATAAATATTTATTCAAATCAAATAAATTTTTTTTCTGCGTGTACGATAACTACAACGCTTTTCTTCTTAAAAATTTGTTTCTTTTCTTCATTTTTTACCGATCTGCTTCCGCGAAAACGCGCTCAGGAAATGACGTTAAAATTACAAAAAATATATAATACAATAATAATAATAATAATATCAAAAATAAAAAATAAAAATTCATAGGGCAATCCCTATTTCACCCTTTCGCGAGATTCCACAAATCAGCGTCCGAAAATTCCCGAACACAATCCACGACAAGTTCCAAAAATAGTCGCAAAGCAACCGAAGGCTAAAAAAAAAAAATCTGCGATAAATCGTTCGCCGGAGTCTCGAGCCGCGTGCGAGGCGTCCGCGCCGCGAGTTTTTCGCCTCCGTTGGGTAACTACCGTAACTACAAAGCTTTTCCACGTTTTTTTTTTTTTCTTTTTTCACCGAGTTGCTTCGGAGGAAATGCGCTCAGGAGATGACGTCGTGCTTTGCTCTCACACTCTCATTCTCCCTGAATCTCCCGTGGACGTTTTCTCAAGCGTGGATGGATCTCTCGCCGCTCCCGCCGGCCCGTTCGAGCGGAACGTTGTATCGCCGGCCTCGGAGGCTCTCGCAGCTCGCGCCGAGAGAGGCTCGAGTACTATATGGAAAATAGGTCGCGGTAAGCCGGCGCGCCAAGGGAACCGAGCGAGGCGCGCCCCAAGTTGGAAGAAAAATTGAATGGACGACGGAATTCGCCGAGGGGTAAAGTGCAGGGCTAGGGAAACTCTTTCCCTTCCCCCCCCCCCCCCCCTCCCCCTCCCCGCCCCTGCTAACGCCCTTCGGTGCTTCAACTCAGAGGGCTCCGAGAAAGAACGATAATCCTCGCGGGTTTTTGAAAGCTTCCATACTCATCCTAGAAAACTTTTTCCGCGGTTGGGAAACGGAGAAAAAAACAGGGGGTGGGGGGTGGGGAAAGGAGAGGCTTGAAGGCTCTCGCAGCTCGGCACGGTCATTTATCACGCGCGTTGAACTGCCGCGCGAAAGGGTGGAAGTAAAAGAAACGACGGCGGCGCTGAACTGTGGGTGAAAATTGCACTGTGGGTTTTTTTTTTTTTTTTTTTTTTTTTTTTTTTGCAGGGACGGACGGTGTGGAGGAGAATTTTTATATCAATGGTTCGGAATTATGGTTAATAAAAGCAACGATGTTTATATAAAAAAAATTTGTATTTTTTTTTTTTAAGGAGAAAATGTAGCAAGAATAAAACGATAAAGAGTCAAGTTCCGTGTCAGAGAAAAAAAGAATACAAATTTTTTTTATAGTAGATTTTTTATAGTCGCAATGATCCGCGTGGAAATAGAAGAAAGTGCTGTGAGTGAGGAAAATTACACGACAGCGGGTTTTTTTTTTTTTTACAGGTGAGAATTTTTATACCAATTAAAAATGATTCGAAATAAAAATAAGGAAAACAACGTTTATAAAAATGTTGAACATGTGATTGTCTCAGGATTTAAAAAAATGTAAAATGTGGGTGAGGAAAATAACACGACAGCGGGTTTTTTTTTTAACAGGGACGGCTGTTATCGATGAGAATTTTTATATGAATTAAAAATGGTTCTAAATAAAAATAAACATTTTAAAAAACCGCGTTTATAAAAATTTTGGTAGAGTGTACAACCAAAGTGAGTTGGTGAGTGTGTTATTGACAAACTTGTTTTCTCTTTAAGTAAAAAATGTCCCAAGAATAAAGCGACAAAGACTCAGGTTCCGTGTCGAAGAGAAGAAGAATTAACATTTTTTCTTTTTTTCAACACTGGTAACCTGAGGGATGTCGGAATGATCCATTATAGAGTATCCAATTACGCGGGATCTTTCACGGTGCAGAAATAAGAAAAAGTGTCGCCTTTCTCCTCGGACAATGGCTTTCGTCTATCTTTCCGGTAGGTATACTGTGCGCCTGGTCCCTCGAGTAACTGGATCGTTTAATCAAGAACCGAGTTAAAGCGATCGTATAAAAAAAAAAGAAAAAAAAAGCAACAGCGATGAATAAAACGTTAGTGAGGCGCCCGGGTATTCAATTTGAGCCGTGATAAGGAATGATACAAATGTTCCTCCTCAGCGTTTTTTTTTCATCCTATATAAGAACCGAGTGGGGCAAAATGGACCATGATAAATTATTCGCAACCCCCCCCCCCTCCCCCAAAAAAACACACATTAAAAAAAATCTCATCTCAGGTGGCAGGCCGGTCCATTTTGCCCCGCTCGCCCCCTGCATATATACATACACGGTCCCTCGAGTAACTGGATCGTTTAATCATGAACCGAATTAAAACGATGGTATAAAAAAAGAAAAAAAGGAACAGCGATGAATAAAACGTTAATGAGGCGCCCGGGTATTCAATCTGAGCTGTGATAAGGAATTATACAAATGTTCCTTCTCAGGGTTTTTTTTCATCCTATATAAGAACCGGGCGGGGCAAAACGGACCATGATCAATTATTCCCCCCCCCCCCCCGCCGCCCCAAAAACCATAATAAAAAAATCTCATCTCAGGTGGCAGGCCGGTCCATTTTGCCCCGCTCGCCCCCTGCATGTATAAATACACCGTCCCTCGAGTAACAGGATCGTTAAATCAAGAACTGAGTTAAAGCAATCGCGTAAAAAAAAGCAACAGTGATGAATAAAACGTTAGTGAGGCGCCGGCCTATTCAATCTGGGCCGTGATAAGGAATTATACAAATGTTCCTTCTCAGGGTTTTTTTTTTCATCCTATATAAGAACCGAGTGGGGCAAAATGAACCGCGATCAATTATTCGCATAAACCCTTTAAAAAATAAAAAATGGTCTCAGATGGAAGACCATTCCATTTTGCCCCCTCCTACATATATACATATAGGCGATACACATATATTATCTCGTTCCCGTGCCGTTTATAAGAAACGAGGGGGCAAAATGGACCATGATCAATTATTCGCAAAACCCTTTAAAAAAAACGATAATAAAAAAATCGCGTCTCAGATGGAAGACCGGTCCATTTTGCCCCGCTCGACCCTGCATACATACATATAGGCGATACACATACATTATCTCGTTCCCGTGCCGTTATCTCGCTTATCCCGGATTACACAAAACCCCATCGAACCGCCGCTCATTTAATCAAGCCTCGCCTTATTCTTCCCCCTCCCCCCCCCCCTCCCCCCCCCCCCGAGGAACCCAGAAAAATCTCTGCCGGCGAGTCTTCTTTATTCCGCTCCTGGCACGAGTCTAACCATCCGTATCAGAAGAGCCTCATTTTCCAACGGGTTTGTTCCATTTACCATGCCCGAAGAGAGCCGCTGGATGCGAGAACTTGCCCTCCTATATCGTGCCCCACCTGCTCGAAAGACAAATGACTCTCACGACGTTATTGCCAGTAATTCTTCTTTTCCCGCGACCCTAATTCTCTATCTTCTTTCCTCACATTAAGGAAACAAAAAGACACACAACCCCAGATAAAAAAAGCTCCTTATACTTAACGACCCAAACGCCGTACCAGCTGCTGTCTGAGTTCCTCAATATTCGGTATATATTTCAAGGCCGACCAAATTATTATTATTGCTATTATTATTATTATTATTATTATTATTATTATTATTATTATTATTATTATTATTATTATTATTATTATTATTATTATTATTATTATTATTATTATTATTATTATTATTATTATTATTATTATTATTATTATTATTATTATTATTATTATTATTATTATTATTATTATTATTATTATTATTATTATTATTATTATTATTATTATTATTATTATTATTATTATTATTGAACTAGCTGATATGTTGGATCGCATGGATCATAGTACATGGAAATCCGTTCCTTACGCTACACCGAAAAAAAGGTTTGGTAATATCAAACTAATCTGCCGTTGCGTGTGGCGAAAGAAATATTTGGTCGATTGAACGAATATTTAGTTGTTTGACGAAATATTTAGTTGCTTCAACAAATAGTTGAAGCAAGTTAGTTAAATCCAAGTGGATTTAACAAACATTTTGTTCAATCGACCAAATATTTCTTTCGCCACCCGCAACCGCAGCTTAGTCTGATATTAACAAATCTTTTTTTCGGTGTATGAATTTTCGACAACATAGCATATAGAACTGAATTCGGATTTCCAAAATCCATTCTGGGTGTCAGTTTCTCCGAAAAGGGGGTTCAGCCTGGGGTAGAACAAAAATCCAAACGATCAACCAAATCCACAACTTTCCAAAGTACATACAAAATAATAACAATAACAGCTGATTTGTCGACCCGCCCAGACAAATCGCCTGGAGCTCACTAAACCAGGTAGTCGGAACGAGAACAATTATTTTTCTTCCTGTAAATTACGGTTAATTTCACCCCCGCGCGCGCTCTGAAAACTTGCGTAATTCACAGTCGCGCGAACTGAACAAGACCATCGGCGGAGGAACCGAGTCGAAAGTTTCGGCGTCTGCGAGATCGGTGTTATTTGTCCCGCCGCTCTCTGCCCGGAGTTGCATTAAATCTCAATTATAAAACGAGCAACCGAGAGTCAGCCGTGGGTCGAGTCGGCTCGACGGTAATCCGTCCCGAGTCCGGAGAGTTCTCGAAATTATCATGATCGTCTCTCGTTGTCGTCGCAGTTGGGTCGTCGAGGGGGAAAAAAAAACGGTGCGTCTCAGCGCCGTCGGGAATATTAAACGGCGCTCGAGGCCCGCAGAGGTCACGACGAGGCAGGCCTTCTTTCGCGCAAACGCTTCATTATTATAAACCACTTGCCGTAACTCTCACGAGCCTCCTCACGCTTATGTGTGCACGAACAACGGCTTTTCATGTTACATTATTCTCCTCGACGGGGAAACTTGGACGTGGACGCACCGGCAATGCATCGCGTTTCGCCCCCGTTACGAGGGCGCGAGTGCTCGCGTGCTTCCGCGCTGCCCGCCGACAACTAATGGCCCGTGTGCTCGGCTGTTTATTTTATACGAATGCGTGGTGAGGGCAGAGTTTGGAAAAAATATGGTTATAGGTGGTTTTCTTTTATTATTTTTGTATTATGCATTTTTATTTATTATCTATTTTCGACTGTTTCGTGCATGCTTGGTTATTTATTTTATACGAATCTGAGATGAGGGGAGAGTTGGGAAAAATATGGTTATAGGTAGTGTTTTAGTATTATTTTTGTATTATGTATTTTTATTTATTATTTATTTTCGACTATTTCGAGTATGCTCGGTTATTTATTTGATACGAATGCGTGGTGAGCCGAGAGTTGGGAAAAAATATGGTTGTAGGTAGTGTTTTAGTATTATTTTTGTATTATCTATTTTTTATTTATTATTTATTTTTGACTACTTCGAGTATGCTCGGTTATTTATTTTATACGAATTCGAGGTGAGGGGAAAGTTGGGAAAAATATGGTTATAGGTGGTTTTCTTTTATTATTTTTGTATTATGCATTTTTATTTATTATCTATTTTCGGCTGTTTCGTGTATGCTCGGTTATTTATTTTATACGAATCTGAGATGAGGGGAGAGTTGGGAAAAAATATGGTTATAGGTAGTGTTTTAGTATTATTTTTGTATTATCTATTTTTTATTTATTATTTATTTTTGACTACTTCGAGTATGCTCGGTTATTTATTTTATACGAATTCGAGGTGAGGGGAGAGTTGGGAAAAAATATGGTTATAGGTAGTGTTATAGTATTATTTTTGTATTATCTATTTTTTATTTATTATTTATTTTTGACTACTTCGAGTATGCTCGGTTATTTATTTTATACAAATCCGAGTTGGGCGGGTTGGAGAAAAATATGGGTGTAGGTACTTTCGGAAAATAAATCGAATTATAAAAATGTTGGCTATTGCGAGACTCGTAACGAAGATTTTTTTTTTCGTCGGCGAGAACTTTTTTACTGCAAGCTTATTCTCAGTTGATTATCACGACTTTACTTTATTTTAGATCCAGTGGTCCATCTTACCATTAAAATTTGCCACTATTTCGAGGACCATTTTTTCCTATCATTACCTAAATGTGTCTATAATTTTTATTGTATTATTTATTATTTATCATAACACGAGACCACTTTAGGATAAATAAGAGTAAATAAAAGAAATTAATAAAGCCCGTAGCAAAGAATCTTTTTTTTTTACATTTTAGATTGAATCCCCCCGACTACGACCGTTTCCCAATATTTAAGGTCGACTTCCGAATCACCATTAAACTTTCATAATATTTCGTTAACGTTTTAATTTTAACGACAATTTTTTTGCACAAATTTAATTTTCAATATCTAAAACGACAAATCTGCTCGAGCATTTTTCACCGACTACGTGGCGAGACTGCGTTATATCGGTAAAAGGTCTCCGCGACGCTGGCACGGTGCAGGGTCACCGGATGCAAATTTTTCTTCGATGCGGCGATTGCAATTTGCGAAAGCTCTTTATTATACAAACGTGCCGGCGAGCGAGCGGCGGGCTCGTGCCGGCCAGCACCGTCGAAGGTGCGCTATACACATTATTTTTTCCACGTGTCACCGACGCTCGAGAACCTCCCACACGACCGTCCCGTACTTACGCTTCCGCACGCGAGTTTTCTGGCTTATTGCTACTTCAGCAACGACGACCGCGCCGGACTTCCGCGCGCGCTCCTACGTTCATGCCCCCAGTACGGAAATAAAAGTGATGACTTGGATCTGCATGAAACTGCGGAAATAATAAAAATCGAGGAGCCACCGACTTGCCGAGTTCGTATGTAGATGAAAGAAAAAAAAAGTTAAAAAAAACTGGAAAACCTATGCGTATAGCTTTTTTGCGTAACCGCAGACGGATTTTGCTGGGCACAAAGATGGGGAAACGTTGACCTTGTGAAATTCTCTGTTCGGGCGATTTTACACTGTAAACCCAGAAAATATATATAATTTATTCAACGGGCACACGCAAATGAATATATTTTTTGGTTCAAGTAAAATATTATACATATTTATTTAAATCAAATAAATATTTATTTAAATCAAATAAATATTTATTTAAATCAAATAAATATTTATTTAAATCAAATAAACATTTATTTAAATCAAATAAACATTTATTTAAATCAAATAAACATTTATTTAAATCAAATAAACATTTATTTAAATCAAATAAACATTTATTTAAATCAAATAAACATTTATTTAAATCAAATAAATATTTACTTAAACCAAATAAGTTATTTTTCTGAGTGTAAGCCCAAATAGGGCGGTTCACCTACCGTAGACCAAATATGGGAGAATGGGGCAAAATGGACCGCTTTATTTTACAAATCTTTTGCAGCACATGTAAAATCAACAGTTTTCCATCTATAATGGAGGACGCTGGTCCATTTTGCCCCGGGGTTCGATTTTGCCCCGCCCTCGAGTATGTACGAGCCGATAGAACCGTTATTTATAAAACGTCGATGGAGTCGGGAAAAAACAGTCGCTTATTTTGAATAGAGAACGCTGGTCCGTTTTGCCCCGTCTTCGACTATGTATGAGCCGATAGAAACGTTATTTATAAAACGACGATGGAGTCGGGGAGAAAACAGTCGCTTATTTTGAATGGAGAACGCTGGTCCGTTTTGCCCCGCCCTCACTTATGTACGAGTCGGTGGAAAAGTTATTCATAACACGACGACGGAGACCGAAAAAAAAACCGTCCCTTATTTTGAATGGAGAACGCTGGGCCGTTTTGCCCCAGTGTTCCATTTTGCCCCACCCTCTTTAATTATTATTTATAAAATCATGACGAAACCGTAATAAACTGCGGTCTCGTTAAATGTTTTTTTAACCCAACGTTTTAAACAAGCGTTCGTATAAATCCATGCTAAAATTTCGCGAGGCAGCAAAAAGCGAACGAACGTCCGACTCGGCAGAATTCTCCATTAATTTCTTTGTCACATTTTTGTTTCAGATGGACGACGCGCTCAACGAGCTGGACGGTATCGACCTGACGGATCCCGACCTGCACAAGGCAGCGACGAAAATTCAAGCTAGCTTCCGAGGTCACAAGGTTCGCCAGGAAGTCGTGCCTGGAGTCGATGAAAAGAAGTAAAAAAAAAAAACGAACAAACAACCAAAACCAAAACCACAAAAAAAAACAACAACAACAACAACAAAAAGAACGAGGCATCTCGGGCGAGCTGAGGCGAGACGCGATGATTCGGGAGTGGCGATTTGCAATTTTAAAAAAGAAACAACAAAAAAAACAGTGATTTATCGATTTGGCAAAACAAACAGCCCGAGTCGCACACACGATAGAGAGATCGAGAAAAAAGAAAATATTGATAAATATCTTTTTTTTTTAAATATTAATAAACGCGAAACTCTTTCGCGCGATTAAAGTCACCTCGTTGCTGTTCGTACGTAAACACGTTATTTGAGTGTGTAAAAGAAAAAAATAACAACGCGAGAAAAAAACTTGTCCTCGAGTAATTTATTATGTTCGCCGTCGGAGTTTGGGTATCGTGTTGCGTCGAGGTCGCGCGAAGGTGAAAGAAGAGAGCCGCTAGATTGCCCTTTCGTGGCGGATAATGCGAAGCGAGGTTCGAGCACCGCAGCGCGTTCGCTTTGGCGCGTTGCTCGGGAATTTAGCGTTTAGGAAAATTCTTCGTGCAAAACAATGCCCGCGGTTGGGCGAGGCGAGCACGGGCAGATCTGTGACCCGGATCCGTTGCCAACTTAGCGGCACGGGGGCCGCAAAGATAGTCGGAGACTCTCGAGGGAACACGCGGTACAGAGGAATTTAACTGCGAGCGAGATCTTGTTGTGCGCGCCGCTTTTGAGAACCTGGCCGAAACGCCTCGGTGGCTTGCAAAGCTACCTCGGGCCCTTCCGCGGGTTGCCGTGCAATTTCCAAGCGCACGGACTCGGCACTCCGATACACTAACAGGTCCATCGCAAAACACGACAAACGAACATAAATTGTGTTTTTTAAAATTTTTTTGCTTTTGAAGAAAAAAAAATTTGTAATTTTTTTAGCGTTGTTCTCTTTGAGCGTAATAGTGTGAATTGTGTCGGTTGCCGTGGAATTTCCAAGCGCCCGAACTCGGCACTTCGATACACTAACACGTCCATCGCAAAACGCGAGAAACGAACATAAATTGGTTTTTAATATTTTTTTTTTTGCCTTCGGAAAAAAACTATTTTTTTCTTGTTCTCTTCGAGCGTAATGGTGTGAATTGTTCGAACCTCGAATCGCCGCGCCACTCGTCATCGATAAAATATATATATATATATATATATGTATGAAAACTGAATGCAGAGTTCAGTGAGTCGTTTGTCCTCTACGATCGCATGCACTGAATAATAATAAAATTTCGCCGAGATATAACGCATCAGCCAGTCATATGTAAGTTTAGCAAGCGTCGATCTCACGAGGCCGTCTGTCGGGTCGATCGATGTTTTTAATCTTAAAAAGAAAGGAAAATTAAAAATTAAAAAAAAACCACACACACACACATACATTCGTCCCGCGAGATGGAGGGAGAGGGAGCGAGAGAAGGGATTGCTTTTTGTATATTAAAAAAAAAAAACAAAAATCTTTTTCATTGAACGATCTGACGCCTAAAGTCTTTTACTCGGATGCATCTCGAGATTCGATTAATCTGTATCGCTATTGTCGAAGCCAAAAAATGAAGAATGAAAAATAATAATTATTAATTAAATGATCATAATAAAATGCTCGAGAATTTGGTTGTTTCTTAGTGTAAACAATGTACGAAGTATACGCAGACGTGAAACACTGTAAGGATCCAACAACAAATAATTAATGTATTAATTACGGCCAAGAGGAAATTGCAATTATATAGAGCGAAATGAGGGAATTGAGTGAAGCCGATTAAATTATATTTTTTGTATGTGCGCATGCGTATGATTATTTTTCGGAGCGAAAAAAAATGATCTGCAATCCTTAGCTAGAAGCCAGGCTTGATGGTTGTTTTTTTGGTTTTCGAACGACCGATGTGTTGGTAAAAAAAAAAAACAGTATTCCAAAAAAAAGAATTTTTTCTCCTCAATCGAAAATTCTCAAACTACTCAAAATCGCCGGTTCGCGAACGCGAGAAACATTTGCATTTTATCGAAGGCTCCTCTGTTATTAATCAATACTGCGCACACAGCTGTACGATAGGACGAGAGAGGAAGTTTGAGAGGATCGAAGAGGACGGTGCGCCGCTCCCGTTTCCCGCTTTAAAAAAAAAAAAATTATAATAATAAAAATGAGGATAAAAATTAAAAATTAAATATTAAACACTAAAGAAAGCAAAACAGGGCATAACTCTTATTACGTATACTCGTCTTCGTCGATCGACTATTCTAAATACAACCAGAAATATATAAACCACAATGGAATATGAAAGAAAAACAAAAAAAAGCAAAACCCGACAAAACATGTAAACTAATATACGAGAGAATACAAAACAATGAGAACGAAACTGGCTGCATTTGATAATCATTTGAAAGTTATATACCAGCTCTGGATTCTTTTTTGGATAAATATGTACTTTTACCTACATAGGAGACAGCGAGATTATTACCAATAATAATAATGCTGCCCGATAAATTTGACCTTCGACTCGCAATTGTGTAACCCAAAAACAAAAACAAAACAAACAACAACAAAAAAAAAATAAAAGTATTTCGTATACTATAATTATACATAATATACATATATAAATACATAACGTAAAGATAATAAACGATTATTACCTTAAAAAAAAACAAAAAAAACAAACGCATGCACTAAAAGGAAGCAAAAAGACGGAAAAAAAATTACAAAAGAAAAAGCCACATGATCGATAGATGCGTATCGAGAGCGCGTATTTCAAATTCGTAGCATCGATCATTCGTTTCGCTATCGATGGCAATTTATTTTTTAACGATAAAAAAATTGTACGTATATAGATATTTTTTTTGCATTAAATTTTTGCGTACTGTACGATTGATGCTTGCGAAACTTTTTTTTTCGTAGTGCCGATACACCCAGAGACCCCTTAACGACCGCTCGACCTTCTCCTCTTTTGCAACGCTCTCGTGATCCGCTGATCGGTAACTTTTATTATCTGTCTCCTTTTTTTTTTTTTTTTTATTCTAGTCGTTTGCTTTAAGCCCAGTTTGCAGATCAATAAAGTTAATTGTTTTTAGCTGGCCTAAAAACGTTTTGTAAAGTAAAGCGCGATTTCGCTAATAATTAGTGCTTTCTTCAAACATTTATTGTTGTTATTATTATTATTCGTGATATTATTAATATTATCATTATTGTTAGTTTTATGAACATTGGTTGTAGAACCTGCGCTATTCGACGCTCTATTTTTCACACTTGTTTTCGTCGACAGAATCAATTTTGTTAAAAAATTCGTTTTATTTCGGAAATGTTTATTCACTTTTTTTTGCGGTTCAAACGATCGATCTATCGTCTCATCGACTACAGCAAGTAAGCATATTATACTATATAGTTTCTATCTGTTAAATAACCGCATGAAAACTTCCGGAATGGAAGGAGAGGAAATATACCTTGCAAAAATATTTAAAAGAGTATGAAAAAAAAAAAAATGGCAAAGTGGAAAAAAACGAAAAAAACGTAAACAGCTTAAATTGAATAAAAATCGAAACAGTAATGTCGTGTGTAGGGATAATATACATAATATATATTTTCTTGAACACTGTTTAAAATCCTATACGTTATAACGTCGATATACCTGCATTCCGTAATTGATATACATTCGAAGAAAAAAAAATATGCCTGTGTGCGACTAAAAACAATTATTTGTAAAACAGCACCTCCCACGCGTCGTAGAAAATGCCTCTGTAAACTTTTGTCGATGAAGATGAACAGACAAAAAAATATGAAAAAAAATAAAAAATAAACAACAGTGATAATCTGTCGTTTCGTGATAATGTAAGTACGAAATAAAGTGTGAAACTTCGTTAATCCGGCCTGTCGATACTCGGAGTCACGACGAGCCGGTCGCTAAGCGTGTCGGCTAAAAAAAAAATACTTCGATGTCTTCGCGAAATTATCCGTACGGAACCGACAAAAGAAAAGAAAAAAATTAAATGTATGCATTTATCTGTCATAATTAATGTGATAAATGAATTACAAAAATTGACGGCGAGGAGTTCTTTTTCCGTTTTCTTATACGATATAAATATTTAAAAAAACCAAAGGGAAACCTTTTTTAAATATTACATGGCATTTTCTACGATCGTAACTATAATTTTAAGAGATTAGAATTAACCGTGCACGCAGTGATGGAAAACTATACAGTGTAAGAATGTAACAAAAAAAACAACAACAACAACAAAAATTGTAACGTTTAAATGAACAGTATCGTGTATTAATCTGTTTGTTTAAAATAAAAAGATACCCACTGAATGGCGAATGTAAGTTTTTCCAGATATTCGAAAAGAGGCGGGAAAAAGTTTAGTTCCGCGGCTCGACGCTAGGAGGCGAGTTGAGGAGTCTCCAAAGGGATCAATACGGAGTTGCTTCGTCCGGCGTGAATTGTTTACACTTTGTGACGAGGAAAAAAACACCGGAGAATACGAGTGAAATAATTCAGCTATCGCGGTGCAGAATTTATCGGTCTTCGTGGACTATAAATAAATCGAGTTCAAATGAGTTTATCGCTTTGATAAAAAGCATTAAAAAATAAAGCGAAATTCGCGGTAACCTCAATGGGTAAACGATATTATTGCGATTATTGCGACCGATCTTTCAAGGACGACAGCGAGGCCCGAAAAAAACACATCTCCAGCCTGCAGCATGCTAAAAATCGGGCCGATCACTATAGCTTGTTCAAAGGTAAATTAGAATTTATATTTATATTTATATTTATATTTGTATTTGTATTTGTATTTGTATTTGTATTTGTATTTGTATTTGTATTTGTATTTGTATTTGTATTTGTATTTATATTTATATTTATATTTATATTTATATTTATATTTATATTTGTATTTGTATTTGTATTTGTATTTGTATTTGTATTTGTATTTATATTTATATTTATATTTATATTTATATTTATATTTATATTTATATTTATATTTATATTTATATTTATATTTATATTTTTTTAGAACCCGACGCAATTTTGCGAGAGGAATCTACAAAAACACCGTGCAAAAGATTCATGACCTATGGCGACTGTTCTTTTGGCAACGGTTGCAGATTCTCTCACTACACGCCGCCCATGATATGGCAACTCCAGCAAATGGGTAACAAAATAAATAAAAGTAAAAAAAATCATGTTTCCAAAACAATAGAAAAATTCGATTATGTTCTTTTAACAGCTGCACGAAAGAACACTGGCAGATCTCATTCAGCACCGTTCCCAAGGCCGAATCCCGACGAAATAATCCAAGAATTCTTTCAAGACCCTATAATAACGGACTCGACGGAAAAAATCGATTATCCGATCTGGAACGTCTCGCCGGAGTTGCAAAGTTATCACAATCTTCCGCCATCTTTGTGGCCCGTGACACCGGAGACTGTTACGGACGCGGATTTCGCCAAATGGGGCCTCTGACCTGTGCCGACCCTAGGGTCGAGCCTCGACGTTGCTCGCTACGCGAAAATCACCTCGTGAGTGTGCCGGAAGCGAGAAATTAAGTTACGAAACAAGATTCCCTACCTTACCGACGGCGGGACTTTTCACTCAAGAAAACTATAAATATAGCCTTGGAGTGTTAGAAAACAACGAATCACCTATTTTGTCTTGTTTATATTAAGATCCGGGGTAAAAAAAAATCGAACCTACTCGACCGCGCAAAGTGGCTTTACCCACGGTCGGTAAAGTAGATTTCCCTTTTCAGTCGTCCAATTCTCATCGCGAAGGAACCCAAAAGCCGAAAACGGCTCGAAATCCGATAACGTATCGAAACTGCCACATCGCCCATGTCTGGGCCCTCCGAAGATCGAAGGTCGGCCGTCCTCGCCATCTACAGTCGATCTCGAAAATCGCGTCGAGCGAGCTCGGACGACTCGGCAGTCTCCGCGGCTCGTCGGTAATCTCCGGCGAAATACCATCTGTCCCCCGGTTCAGGAGGCCCCCTCGTAAAATTTCCCCCTCCACGGGACACCCGGCCGTCCTCGTCCTCGCCTTCTGCCGGCATTCGGATCGGCCAGCGAGAAACACACACACAAAGGCCCGCTATAGGTAGTACCGGAGAACCCGTCGTCACGATAGCTTGGGCATTTCGTCGATTCGCTCGCCCGCGTACGACGCGCTGCATCGGACGCGTCAAAAAACGTTTTATTATTATTTTTTTTCTTTTAAACCAAAGCAGTTCTTTATTTATTTGTTAAATTTTTTTCTCCAAATTTCGTCGGCGGAACGAGACGCCGGCGAGGCGCGTCTTCGTTCTGAGGATGCGCGAGATATCGCTATTATGAAATTTTCGCGCTTCGCGTCCTCGTGGTGTCCATCGTACACGTCGTCGATTCGGGGACAAGTGCCGCGTCGTCTACCGCGTGATCGGAACAGTGTCATAAATACATAAAACGCGTATCTGTAGAGATATATTGTGTAGATATATACATATATATATACATTGTTATCGAAGGATTTATCGAGCTACCTGGGGCCAGGACGCCGGCTCGCGGCTGCATTTTACGGTCGGAACGCGACGGTAAGTTTGCACATGGAAAAAAATAAATACCTTGGTAAAAGAGAGAAAGGAAAATAAAAATTTCTATCGTTAAAATTTATTGTCTGCTCCTCCTCGGGGTTTCTGCGGTCGCGACGAAAGCCGCGCGAGATCGAGAGAATAAACGTGGGATAGAAACTTTATATGCGAGTTATTGAGGACACGAACTTGGGCCAATAAAATTTGCATTCAATAAAAAGTAGCCGTTTTAGCGCTGGAAAAAACGTCTCAGGGTACAAAAATTATCGCCCACCCGTCGATAGTTTTCAAGTGTTTTCCTTTCGACCAGAAACTCGGAATAACATTTTTATAACATTTCCATTGAGTCACTGTTATTTTTTTTAATTTGTTTGCAAATAAAAATAAAAAATAAACCGTGTAACGTGTGTTTATTTTTTTCGTGTTTCTTTTTCACGGCAAATAAAAAACATGGGCCGAAGGACTTGGGTCGTTGGCCCGTTGACAATAGAAATAATGTACTGTAAATAATCTTCTAAATGTATCTGACGCCCGTGCCATGTAAACTATTGTCAATAAATAGATTTTCTGCTACGGACAAACATTTCGTGGAATAAAATTTCCATTGGGACACACTGTTATTCTTTTTATTTCTTTGTAAATAAATAAATGAAAAATATACAAAAAAAATGCTATGTACCGCGAACGTTCCCCGTGGATTTCTACGTGTACGAGCGTGGCCCCGCTCTTCGCTCGGCCGTATAGCACGGCCGCTACGGTCAAGGCGATCCGAGCCTCCCGATAATTCTCGAACTTGGACCGATAAAATTTGCATTAAAAAAATACCCGCCTTTGCGCTAAAAAAACATTCTAGTGTTAAAACAATTATCAGATATTATAAAAACAATTACTGTTCATCCATCGATAGTTTCGAAATGTTTTCTATTCAATCAGCTCGGAATAACATTTATTTATTTTTTCACGGTAAAGTTAATATCATTGCGTCGAATAAAATTTCCCTTGAGGCACGCTTATTTTTTCATTTCTTTGCAAATAACAAAAATAATTCGTATATCGAATGGATGTCCCCCGTGGATTTCTACGTACACGACTGTGCTCTTCGCTCGGCACGATCAGGCGTATAGTACTGCGGCTACGGTCAAGGCGAACCGCGCCTCCCAATAGTTCCGAAACTTGGGCTAATAAAATTCGCATGAAGTAAAGAACATTTCGTCGAATAAAATGTCACTTGAGGCACTTTTATTTTTTCATTTCTTTGCAATTAAAAACAAACAAACAAACCCAAAAAGAATTCATGTACCATGCATGTCCCCAGTCGAGTTTCCAAATCTTTGTTTTCTAACAGAAACTCGAGACTCCATTTATTTATTTTTTTCACGGTAAACTAAAAAAACATTCCGGCGAATAAAATGTCCCTTGAGGCACTCTTATTTCTTTGCAAATGAACAAAAATATAAAGAAATACAAGGAAAAAAAAAAATAATGAAAAAAAAGTTGAAAATTGAAATTTTCATATCGCTTTCTCATAAAAGTTGAAAATTTGAATTTTCATATTGTTTTCTCATAATGCTCCTTTATTCGCGAAGCCTTTTCTATGAGGAAGCATTGTCTCTATTCTTGGCTTCCTCATAGAATTCCTGTATTCATAGACGAAGCTTCGCGAATAAAGGAACATTATGAGAAAGCGATATGAAAATTTCAATTTTCAACTTTTGATTCCTTTTTTCATCATCACTTATTTAATATCATTATTATTATTTAATAATTTTTTTCAACATAATTTTTTTTCACCATAACAAAGTATCCTCTGTGAGGAAACAATAGAAAAAAAGAGAGAAATACAAACAAACAAAAATCATGTACCGTGGCTGTACCCCGTGGATTTCAACGTGTACGAGCGTGACCGCGCTCTTTGCTCGGCGCGGTCATCGATATAGCACTGCGGCTACGGTCAAGGCGATCCGAGCCTCCCGATAATTCCGAAACTCCTCTCGAGGGCTCTCGGTAACACGTAGGGAGAAATAACGCACTCGAAGCTCTCTCGAGGCCGAGAGACTGTTCGTACCTCGAAGATATGCCCCATGGTCGGCCGTGCGGCTCTTATCGTCTAGCGTACGCGATTACGGGGCGAGTCCTCCGCGTCGATGACTGTGACGAAGACGACGAGATAGACCGGCGAGCGAGAGTGAATTATTACGTGCCCGAAGTTACGGACGCTCGTACGGAACGGCTCGCGGCGAGTCCGAACGGTAACGTAGTAATTAACGTGCCTGGAAAGCTGACCGGCCGGACAGAGCGGCAATTTCGCTTTCGTGGGTGCGCCACGTCGGTGTTGCTGCGAATCGAAGTAGCCGATACTATCTTTTTACTCTATCCGGACCTGCGTCCGCCGCTTCCACGCGCAGCCGACGATAAATCAGGCAAAATTTATCGCCGCGATTACGCCGCGAGTACCTGTTACAACACTTTTGTTGCTCTGAGGACACAAAGGGTCGAAATACCACAAAGAGGATGCACGGGGAATAACGATGGAATTATCTTAACGAAGGTTTACCGGTGAAACCTTGAGGGATCGACTTAATTTTGTCGTACGAAATAATGATAGAAAAAATGTTAATAATAAAAATGTTATTACTAACAAAAATGTTAATAATAACAAAAATGTTAGTAATAACAAAAATGTTAATAACAACAAAAATGTTATTAATAAATTAAATAATTGCCCATGTTCTCCTCGAGCGCTACTCTACAAAATAACTATTGACTCATTTCCCGAATTTCTTTCTGAGTCAATTTTTTTCTTTGTTGCGATTTTCAATTTTCGTTTATCTGAAATACACTGAACTAAATGCAATCATACTTTCGTCTTTACTTCTGTATTTTCTTTGTAAAACGGCTTGTCCCATAAACGAAATAAATACATAAATAAATAACAAAAATAATAATAATAATAATAGCGTAGAGAAAAGTAGACGGACGAATTTCAACAATCTTTATATTCCTAAATAACCCGGTACAAGCTACAATTATTTAGATAGAACGCCTCTTATCTAATTTATGTATCTTATATAATTATCTATTTATTACATAATTAAGTAATTATATAATGTTATATGATTATATATCTTACATAATTTAGGAAAACATTAATAATACGTATTGCAAATAGTGTGTATTGCAATAGTAACGTCCGCGAATAGTGATAGATATTTAATAAAATATTTAGAATATCGATATTGGAAAAACGTTGCTATCCATTTATTGTTGTTATTATTATTTTGCTCGATGAATAACTGCAGCATTGGGAACGATGCCCTTGATCGCACAGTAACCAAGGATAAATCTGAAAAATCAGGACACGCAGAACCAATATCGATTTTAACGAGGGCACGTGCCACTTCGATTGACTCGAGAGTGACGCGGGGCTATCCCCTCGTGGCCGGTTCGCCCGTCTCCTGCACAATGCACTCTGTCTATTTTGGAACAGCTGCTGTTTCTGATTCTGCGTCCGGAAAGAGTCGGACAATGCAGTCACAGCCTCACTTCTGTCTCCCTGTCTCGTGTAGGGATAGCGAGAGGCTATAATGTATGTGAGTGCACGGAGGCGAAGAAAAGAAGGGAATGGAAACGTCGCCCGAACTATTCCCACTTTTAATACTCGGCCATACGGCCGGTCTAGGACACAATTTCGGAAACCGAGACAGACTTGACCTTCCTCAGCTATTTTTATTTATTTCATTTTTTTTTGCCTTTCGGTCAAAATTTCATAAAAAAGAAAACGATTTTAATCAAGCCTACTTTTTTTAACGGGATTTTTTTTTCTTGGGCAGATGTAATTTAATTCATTGCTTTCAAATGGCTTCTCTGTTTGCACGGCGGTGAAAGAAAGAAAAGAATGGAAACGTCGCCTGAGCTGTTTCCACTTTTACTCGGCCGTACGATCGGTCTAGGACACAATTTCGGAAACCGAAACAGACTTGACCTTCCTCAGCTATTTTTATTTATTTCATTTTTTTTTGCCTTTCGGTCAAAATTTCATAAAAAAGAAAACGATTTTAATCAAGCCTACTTTTTTTAATGGGATTTTTTTTTCTTGGACAGATGTAATTTAATTCATTGCTTTTAAATGGCTTGCCTGTTTGCACGGCGGCAAAGGAAATAAAGAAATGGAAACGTCGCCCGAGCTGTTCCCACTTTTACTCGACCACACAGCCGGTCTAGGACACAATTTCGGAAATCGAAACAGAGTTGACCTTTCTCAGCTATTTTTATATATTTAATTCTTTTTTTGCCTTTCGGTCAAAATTTCATAAAAAAGAAAACGTTGGTTTTAATCAAGACTATTTTTTTTACCGGATTTTTTTTTCATGGACAGCTGTAATTTAATTCATTGCTTTTAAATGGCTTCTCTGTTTGCACGGCGGTGAAGGAAAGAAAAGAATGGAAACATCGCCCGAGCTGTTCCCACTTTTACTCGGCCGTACGACCGGTCTAGGACACAATTACGGAAACACAAACAGGCTCGACCTTCGTCTGCTATGTTTTTGTTTCTCGCGTTACGGTCAAAATTTCACGATAAAACGTTGGTTTTAATCAAGCCTATTTTTTACCGGATTTTTATTTTATCTTCTTGGACAGCTATAATTTAATTCATTGCTTTTAAATGGCTTCTCTGTTTGCACGGCAGCGAAAGAAAGAAAGGAATGGAAACGTCGCCCGAGCTATTCACACTCTTACCCGGGTCCACGGCTCGTCTAGGACACAATTTCGGAAACAGAAACAGAGTCCACTTTCGTCGGCTATTTTTATTCACTTAATTTCTTTTTCATTTGCCTTTCGTTCAAAATTTTATGAAAAAGAAAACGTCGGTTTTAATCAATGAAGCCTATTTTTTGTATCCGTTGACAGCTGGAATTTAATTCATTGCTTTTAAATGGCTCGTATCTTCCGCGTTGACCTTTTGGCACGGTGTCCAGCGCCGTTAAATCTACGATCGCGTGACGCACACCGAACCTCGAACGAACTTTCGTTCGATGCATAACGAAAGCATTCAAACTTAACTTCATTTAATTTTTTGCTTCCTCATAGAGGAAGTTTTTTTTTTTTTTTTGTTTTCGCGGGTAGCGATTCGATTGTTTACCAGTTGTACTGTTTACCGAGTAGGATGCCGCTCTGGTAGCCGAAAAAAAATATGTCTAGCGATGACTCATCGCAGAGTGCAGCAGTTGATTAAACCGGAGCCATCGGGTTCGGTTATTATAATCGCCGCGATGAGACAAGCCCGAGTGGTTTTCGCGTTTTTCACATCCACTATTATTTTTCCATTAGTAAGAATTTTTTCTCACGTTTCACGAATTATTATATTACTATATTCATATATATTATTATTTTTATATTATTTAATATAATATTAAAGATTATAATACACAAATATACTATTATTATTATTATTATATATGCTGTATAATTTTATAAAAATAAAATGTGCGACGAGCTTAACGATAAGATTCGAGTTCCGCAGATGGCAAATTAATTTGACACGGTCGTTTCGATCGGCTCGAAATAATTTGAAAAATCAAAGTACATGCTCAGCGACCTCGATCTACCCAAACGCAGAGTAACGTCATTCTCTCTCACTTTCTCACGCGTCACTGAGGGTTTTTACTCAACGACGCGACCATTTCTTTATACACGTTCGCTTCGCTTGTATATAAACATATATATGTGTTCTCGCTCCGCTGACCGTAACGGCCACAAGGCCTCCCCAATTTACGAGCAGGACGATCTTACGTACATAGATATACAATGTTCGCGAGTACCCGGGGATAAACCGAGTTCCCGAAAGCCAGCACCATCCGCAAAATTCTCTCTAGCTCTTTATCCCTTGGGCCATCAATTCCTGACTTATCTCGGCTCCATATATTTTCCAATCGACTCTCAACGCTTATCCAAGTGGCCGCCAGGCGAGAAAAAAAAAACATCTAAATTGAAACTATCGCGAGAAAACATTTTCACGCGCGTGAAAAAAGTAATAACAATCCTTACACGCTAATAACTCATAAATAAACATTTTTTAAAGGTTTCTACATTTAACAAAAATTTCTATTCCATAATTTTTTTATTTATTTATTTTTTAATGTGAAATTAAATTAATATTTTGATTGTAGAAAAATTGTGAAATCGGATGAAAATTTATGTAAAAAACTATTAATATTATTGTTAAAGAAAAAGTATAAAATTGAATGAATATTTTAACGGTAAAAAAAAAGTTTCTCAATAATCAAGCGAGTAATTTCGGATCTTTGTGGACGAGAAATTGTTGAATGTAAGAACGAATTTTGTGCCGAGTATTTCCTCGCTCTCGCCTCGGAGGCCGCACGCTCGCCGGCGTCCTCCGCCGTCTAAGAGAGCATGTGAAATTAAAGAGAAAAAAACACGAGTTCCTCTCTCACTCTCTCTCTCTCGCTGGCAATTTAACATCGTTTATTTCGATTGCCTTTATGCGGGCGCGGGAGAGAGTTACGTCATGGCGATTTCTCTGTACACAAGAGGCCAGCGTTTGTGTGCGCTGGAAGACGCTGCTTCACGGCGCTCGAGCTGCCATTGTGTGCGACTCGAGAGTCGCTCAGACGCCAACGGCTCGAAGTAGTATTATAAACGTCAGTCGACCCGATAACGCTCCGCTATATACGATACGACAATGGAATTCTCCTTCCGTGCACTCGATCGCGAAAGTCACTTTTGCACTACACATACACTCATATATATATGGATATATATATATATATATATATATATATATATATATATATATATATATATATATATATATATATATTATAGAATTGAGTTTATCGAGCCCGGTCCATCTTCTCGATTGCTTTGGGACGCGCTCGAAGCGCGGAGTCAATTCTTCTCGCGTTTCTCATTCTTTTCTGCCTTATCGACGTGATCGATAAACTGGGAGGATAACGACGAGCGAAAAGAATTTTCGACGATGATGGAGAGCACTTTGCGAATTATTCGCTCGGTCGTGTGCCATCGGAGATGTATCAATAGGGGGAAGAAAAATCCTCGAGGAATGGTACTTGTCCCTTGGGAATTTCTGTTTTCTTTCTTTCATTGTGCAGAATTTCAGGACCTAATGGCTAGTTGATGGATTCCCTGTTGGAGGAGACGCGACAAGCTTCCCGAGGTAATTTTCTTGTCCCCAGGGCTTTCGTCCGAGAATCGGAGATTCTGTGTCGTACTCGCTAGGGGGAGGGACAAATTATAGGCACACTCGAAGCGGAAATGAATATTTTTAGAGCTGAAAAATTTAATTAAAAAAAATGTTGTATGATGCAAAAATTTAATGACCGGAAATTATTTATTTTTTTCGATTGCGTGAATTATATAGTTGCGAGATGTAAATAGGGGGGAAGAAAAAATCATTGAGAAATCATCGACGTTTTTTCTTTTTATTCTCCAGAATTTACCTTTTTAATGACTACTTGATGGACGAGATGCGACAAACTTCCCGACGAGATTTTATTATCCCAAGGTTTTTCATGCGAGAATCTGAGGGTCGGAGATTCTTTGCCCTACTCGTGGGGGGTGAAAACGTTTTAGGCATTTCGAACCGGAAATTAATACTTGTAAGGTGAAAAAATGTAATAACAAATTACATATAATGTAAAAATTTAATGACGAAAAATGATTTTTTTTGTTAATCGCCTGAATGATTTAACAGCCAAATAACAATAGGGGGAGAAGCAAAATTCTTAAGAAATCGCCCTTATTCTTTGGGGCTTTATTTTTTTATTCTGTAGAATTAAGGGACCTAATGGATATTTGATGGATTCCCTGTTGGACGAGATGCGACAAACTTCCCAAGATACTTTTATTATACCGAGGGTTTTCTTACGAGAATCTGAGGGTTCGGAGCTTCTTTGTTGGTCTCGTTGGGGGGGGGGGGGGGGGTGAAAAATGTATAGGAATATTTGAACCAGAAATTAATATTTCTAGGCGAAAAATGTAAAAAAAAATGTTATTTTATGTAAAAATTTAATAGCGGAAAATGATGTTTTAAATGTTTTGTTAATAATCTGAATTCTATAGCAGCCAGAAGTCGAGATTTCTTATCGAGTCGACACAAATGAAATTCCTTTTATCGTACGCAGCGAGTTTGCCGAGGTATTTACGCACAAAAAAATGGCGCGTGTTTACCCGCTATATAGATTACTCTGCGTGGTAAGCGACGCGCAAATTTCGCTCGTATCAGCTCTCGACGGTCGTAAAGTTACAAGAGAGATTTAAGTCGGGCGGTTAATAGACACTTCCCCTCTGTCGTTTCGGTCGTTTATTCGTTTTACATTAATCGAGCGATCGTCGACTCCGCTCGCCCGATTAACTCGCAGCAGGGCCTCGTATCAATTTTGATTCATATCAATCTTTTTATGCAAAAAAAAAAGATTTTTTTAACATCTCCCTAACAAAGGAAGTTCGTTTTAATATTTTTTTTCCCCTCTCCGGAAACAGAGATTAATCTTGATCGATGTTAATTATATCCATTTTTTGTCATATCAAACAATATATATATATTTACGTCCTCTAAATAAAGGAAGTCAAGTAAAAAAAATGTCACGCTTCAGAAAACAAAGATGAAATCTCGACGTAATATGAAATTACCGTTTCGTGCCGGACACCGAAATACCGGCCGTAATTAGTTCGATCGAGATTACTGTAATGCATCACATACTACAATACTGTAATTTTTTTAATGCAAAAAAAAATTATAATAAAAAAAAATATGTTGCAAATAAAGGAAGTTCAGTTAAATATTTCTTCGGTCTCCATAAACAGAGATTCAATTTCACCGATATTATTGATATCAATTTTTTTTAGGCGATACCAAACAATATTATATTTATATATTTTTTACGATTTCTAAATAAACGAAGTCATTTAAAAAAAATTCACGCTTCAGAAAACGAAGATGAAATTTCGACGTAATATGAAATGACCGTTCCGTGCCGGACACCGAAATAGCGACCGTAATTAGTTCGATCGAGATTACCGTAATGCAAGAGCTCGTGGGACAGAGTGATTTGGCAATAGCAGAATGCACTCGTAACTGCGAACCGTCGTCTCGAGAGCCGTACGAACGAGAAAACGTAACCGGAATTTTACCTGCGTCACATCAGGTAAAAATCCCGGGGAGCGAACTGAGTCACACCGGCTTGGCCGCAATCTTGATTACCGGACTGCCTCCGCGCGAGCCAAAAAAAAAAAGGAAACAAAGTTGTACTCACGTTTTTCTCGTCACGCTGCGCGTCGGCTCGCGTCTCGATCGCTCCTGAACTTCGTGCCAGGCCAACTGTTCGAACCAAAAAAAAGAAAGTGAAATAAGAAAATGACATTACAACACTCGTCACGGCATGCGTCAATGTTACGACTAAATTTCGTACGATTCGTTCGGGCGGAAAAAAATATCTGGAAATTTTATTCAGCGATGCGAATATCTCAATTTATTTTTGATGTCTCCTGTTTTGGGCGCAAGGAAATCGGTCAATCGCAGTTCGGTAATCTTATCTTTATAAATAATTTTTGTTTCAATAATCGTGGGACGAATAAATTAGCGCTTGGACAGACGTCGAGATGTGTTGTGTATCGGACTGTGAAAAAATTCGGAAGCCGCTGGCTAGTTTTGTTCACCGGCAAGAGCCTAGGACGTGTCAAGGTCAAATAGGTCCGGCAGCTCTGACTGTTTTTCCTAACAAAATCATATTAAGAAAAAAAGCGAATAAAAAATGCCGAAAGGCATAATTGAATTTTTTTTTCGTAACTACAGTCGAAGATTTGATAACAAGTTAAACATCCGTAGCCAAACTTGGAAGCTGCCATCAACCCATACGATCCACGATTTGCTAACGATAACTTATTTCGAAACGCACAAAAAAGCAAGTATAAAATATTGAAAGGCATAATTGTAATTTTTTCCCCTAACTACAGTCGATGGTTTGGCAACACATTAAATATTTGTAGTCAAACTTCGAAACTACCATCTACCCGTGTAATTCACTATCCGCTAAGCATAACTTATTTCATAACACCAAAAAAAAAATACCGAAAGGCATAATTGAATTTTTTTTTTCGTAACTACAGTCGAAGTTTTGATAATACATTAAAGATCCGTAGTCAAACTTGGAAGTTGCCATCAACCCATATGATCCACCGTTTTGCCAACCGTGGCTTAATTCGTAACGCACAAAAAGCAACTAAAAAATATAGAAAGGCATAATTGTAATTTTTTTCCCTACCTACAGTCGATGGGTTGGCAACACAGTAATTTGTAGTCAAACTTCGAAACTACCATCGACCCGTATAATCCACTATCCGCCAAGCATAACTTATTTCATAACACCAAAAAAGCACCTAAAAAATATCGAAAAGCATAGCTGAAACAAAATCATATCAAGAAAAAAAGCACCTAAAAAATATCGAAAAGCATAATTGTACATTTTTATTTCGTGACTACCGTCGAAGTTTTGATAATACATTAAATATCCGTAGCCAAACTTCGAATCGGGCATCGACCCATATAATCCACGATTTGCTAAGCATAACTTATTTCGTAACACTAAAAAAAAAAGCAAAACCCATCATGAAAATTCAATGCGTTTCTCGCTCGATGAATGCCGTACAGCATAAATTCTTCGACTCTTTTTCGTCCCTTCCACAGGGTCATTCACTGCTATCCTACGGCCGCGCGCCCGGCGAGCACGGGAGACGGATTTAGTACAGGAGCCGAAGGAACCGGGCTCTCGTGGCGAGCGATTCCCCAGGTAAACCAGACTCGGGGGGGTAGGTCAGCTCGCTCCTCGGGACTCCCCCCTCTCCCCTCTCTCGGCCAATCGTCGGAGCCGGCGAAAATTTTTCGTTCCGCCTGTACCGGCCGCCGTTGAGTGTCCTGACCGCGCGCCGAACGACTGTGTACAGGCGGGCATGCATTCACGCGTGCTGTTCTGAAAGAAGAGGATGCCAACCGCAAGGACGCCTATTCACACGCGTTCCGTCCGGAAAGCATATGACGTCACGTTTCATTACAGACACTCGGTTAAAAATAAATAAAATATATAATATCATTTTTTTTTTACATAATAATAATGTCATTTATATATTTATATTTAATAACACTGATTAAAAAGAAATGTAAATTTAATGTACCGGACTGAAAGTGTTTATGCAAAAACTGGCACATTGAATGAATGTACAATTTGCATGGAAAATTAATGAACTTTTAGCGTGAAATTTAAGTAAATTATTGGAATTAACGTACTTTTATAGTTTTTAATATACCATACGTAAATTTTTCTTCACAATTATACAGGAAATTTTATGTATCAGTTTATGCGTGAAAACTTCGAGTATCAATACATTAAATTTCATACGAACTTTTTTACAGTGAATATCTTTAAAAAAATATATAAAAAAAAGAATAATAATAATAATTCGATGAAGGTGCAGCAATAGGGAACAGAGGAATTCTTCCGATTATCATGAAAAATGGATTAGTTTCGCGATTATACCGTGGCTAATTAAAAAACGATCTGCGGCGAGCGGTTAACGTTGGGAAGCATCGATAAATTTACGGGAGCTTCCAATGTGCGTGCGTACGTACCGGAGAATGTATTTGCGTTACCTGCGCGAGTGTTTTGCCGGTGAATAAAAAAAAAGCCGTCCGACGCCGGGCAAGGTCGTTCGAGTCGTTATCGCTCCGCCGCTGTACGGTGTTGTACACACCGGCAAGAGAACCGCGGTTGCGTAAGAAAAATCGTCGTAGACTCGTACGCGATTTCGTACTATCCGGGCCTCTGTGGATATTCGCAGAGGTATTTGGGATTCTACACGTGGACGAGGTCGTTGAGGATTTCTTTTACAGTTTTAACCTAGACGAGAAGTCTCGTTGGCGCCTAAAAAAACTGGAATTCCTGATCGACGAGCGGAAATTAAAATGCGGAGGGAAAGATTCGGCAAAAAAATTACACCGGCTCGTCGATTTTTCCTCTCAAAACTTTGACGATAAAAAAATAGTTTTGCCGGAGAACGAAACTTTTTGTTTACTTAATGGTCTAGTTACGACCTCGAAACGTTTGGCTTGTCCGTAGGAACTTTTCACGAGTCTGAATTATTAAAGTGCGTCGTCGTCAAATTGGACCCTGCAGATGGATCAAAGATTCAAAGATTCAAAGATTCAAAGATTCAAAGATTCAAAGATTCAAAGATTCAAAGATTCAAAGATTCAAAGATTCAAAGATTCAAAGATTCAAAGATTCAAAGATTCAAAGATTCAAAGATTCAAAGGTTCAAAGATTCAAAGATTCAAAGATTCAAAGATTCAAAGATTCAAAGATTCAAAGATTCAAAGATTCAGAGATTCAAAGATTCAAAGATTTAAGGATTCAAAGATTCAAAGATTCAAAGATTCAAAGATTCAAAGATTCAAAGATTCAAAGATTCAAAGATTCAGAGATTCAAAGATTCAAAGATTCAAAGATTCAAAGATTCAAAGATTCAAAGATTCAAAGATTCAAAGATTCAAAAAATTGATTGTAAAAAAACCAATGATCTCACACATTCACTTCGATAACCTTGTTCCTCAGAAAAAAACTCACCTGATTACTAGTGCTTTCAAAGGCTATTAAATCAAAACAAAAAATAACAAGGAAATGAAAGTAGTCCACGTGCAGATAATAGCAGCAACGGTACAAAGGATTGTCTCTAGGTTATCCACTCTTCGCTGATGTATGTCTATGCAGATTTGTAATTATTCCATCTATTTTCATTTTTATCCTTTTGATTTATTTTTGTTATTTTTTCTATTTTTTTTCTTTTCATCATAACTTATTTTCTTCGAGGCTCGTTGCTTCATGGACGGTGCGAGGTTCAGGACACGACAGAGGTCCCTGCGTGGCAGCGAGGGCAGGAGTGGGGGGTTCTTTGTGTTGTGTACGTTTAGCCGGGTGAGATGTGCCCGATACAGTGATATTGGCAATGGGCGAGAAGATAATTCCGCATTCTCAACGGCGTCGGTACAGAGTATACAGTATTGTATCGCGGAGTACAGTAAATGCATGAACAGTGGGACGCGACCGTACGGAACGCTTCAGCATGCTTTCTCGAGAGCCGAACGCGATCCCTCATCGGGAGGCTCGCGGATAGCGCGGAGGCTTATGATTCTCGTACACACTTGTGCATCAGACATCGAATCGGCTCTACGAGCGCGTTACAATGTACGCTACGTACGCGAGGGTCGTTTCTCGTGTATCTCCAAATGTATCTCCAACATTTTTTTTGGGACAAAAATATAACATATATATTTATCAAAATTTATCGAAAATGTTCTCGAAGATTTTCTCGTTTTACTTGGCTTCCCGCAATGAACAAAAATCGATGATTTTCTTTGATGGGTGATTTAATATTAGGGACCCCATTTAATATTTTATTTTTATTTTCTATCATATATTATTAAATCCCTCATCGGGAGGCTCGCGGATAGCGCGGAGGCTTATGATTCTCGTACACACTTGTGCATCAGACATCGAATCGGCTCTACGAGCGCCTTATAATGTACGCTACGTACGCGAGGGTCGTTTCTCGCGTATTTCCAAAAAATTTTTTGGGACAAAAATATAACATATATATTTATCGAAATTTCTCGAAAATGTTCTCGAAGATTTTCTCGTTTTACTTGGCTTCCCGCAATGAACAAAAATCGATGATTTTCTTTGATGGGTGATTTAATATTAGGGACCCCATTTAATAGTTTATTTTTATTTTCTATCATATATTATTGAATCCCTCATCGGGAGGCTCGCGGATAGCGCGGAGGCTTATGATTCTCGTACACACTTGTGCATCAAACATCGAATCGGCTCTACGAGCGCGTTACAATGTACGCTACGTACGCGAGGGTCGTTTCTCGTGCATACCGGACGGGAATCGCCGTTCGCGTATTCAGCAAGTCGGCTCGTTGCTGTTAACTGAGTCGACGCCGACGACGGAGATAAAGCTGTACTCGATATCTGGAGCGCGTAAAAAAAGAAAGACGAGGCTTCTCGGTAAGAGCTTCGATAATAAAGTTCTCTATTCTCGCCCCCCCCCCCCCCCCCCCCTCGACGAATGACGAACAAATCTCTTGAATATCGTTCTCGCGATTTACATCGGCTAAAAAAAAATCGAGGTTTTTTTTTTTTTGCTATTTTAATATTGGGGTCTGACTTTAAGGTGAAGTGAAAGTCACGTGACGGGGGAGGATTGTGAGCGTTGGTGTTACGGTGGAGCGGGAGAGAGCGACCGAGAACGTGTTTCACTTCACCTTAATGTTTTGTTTCATGAAATTATTCATTATTTTTATTTCGTTTTATATGTACATGTGTATATTAAACCTTTGATCTTGTGCGATCAATTTGTGGTAAAAATAAACATTAAAAAATGTATCTCCAAAATTAATCATTTTTTTTTTTTTTTTTGGGAGAAAAATATAACAGATATATTTATCGAAATTTCTCGAAAATGTTCTGGAAGCTTTTCTCGTTTTACTTGGCTTCCCGCAATGAACAAAAATCGATGATTTTCTTTGATGGGTGATTTAATATTAGGGACCCAGTTTAATATTTTATTTTTATTTTCGAACATATATTTTTGAATTAATTGGTAATTATTAATTTTAAAAAATTATGTATTCAACCCTTTGAATTAATGCGATTAATTTCTGAAAGGAAAAAAAACATTAGAAACTGTATCAGCAAAATCAGTAATCGATTTTTCGACAGAAACACACCAGATATATTTATCGATGTGTGCCACGCATACTTTTCTTCGCGTGGGCTGTTTCTCGAAATTTTTCTCGTTTTGCTCGACTTCCGGGAATTGAAAAAAAAAGAAAATTCCATACAAGTTCCCGATCCAACGTCCTCCTACGATCGCGTCTTTCTCGGCGATTGTCACTTCTCGCCTCACGTTATTATCAAAATTTATTGTCGTGAAAATCAGTTTCCCTCTCGCTCACTCTCACGTTTCCAATCTACGTTTAACGTAACGACGTGGAGCGTTGCTCCCGCTCGTATAACCCTAACGTCAGGGCCTTCTACAACGCTCACGCTTATCTTTACGTCAAATCGCAGTGTCAATTTGCACAGCGAGATATATTCAGCGAGATATTGTGTATTCACTGTGCAAACGTGGGCCAGCCGTGTCAACCAGTCGCGCCATCATCTACACCCACGTAATAATAATAATAATAATAATAATAATAATAATAATAATAATAATAATAATAATAATAATAATAATAATAATAATAATAATAATAATAATAATAATAATAATAATAATAATAATAATAATAATAATAATAATAATAATAATAATAATAATAATAATAATAATAATAATAATAATAATAATAATAATAATAATAATAATAATAATAATAATAATAATAATAATAATAATAATAATAATAATACGGAATCGTCCCGTTCTGTTTTTCCAGCGTGTTCGATATACGTCGAACGCTCGATTGAGGTGTGTGTGGAGTATCTCGTTTCCGCGCAATATCAATTTGGCTCGACACACCGCGGAGCCGAAGCCCGACGACTTTTCCAATGTAGGAAAAAAAAACTGCCATTATGGAGCCGGTGGCACATCGGTACCGAGCGCTATCGGTATGAAACTCGTCGGGAATTCAATATCGACAGTTGGCCCCGATTTCGAGCCGAGAGTCTCGTTTTACACTCTCTTATCGCGAGAGACACTATCTCGTTTTTATTATTATTTAACAAAAAATTATTACTTCTCCTATCTGTGAAAAATATGCGTGTGGACAAAAATGTTGAAATACTCGAGGACTCTCGGCCGTTTCATTCGCCCAAGGGTGTAATATATTCACGAGAAACTTCTATCGAATCCGAAATAAAAGTGATTTTTTGAAAAAATAAGAGAACATTTTTTCTTTTTTTTAAAGATTTTTTATTTCTCGATTGACAATGTCCCGTTTTGCTTTCGCTCCAGCTGGCGCGAAAATAAAATGCATGGGACAATATGTGGGTAAACCTTCGAACCAGTAAAAAAAAAAGAAAAAAACCATTAACGGTCACGACATGCCTGCTAGGCCAGATGAAAGTTAACGGGTGTGGCCTCGCCCAGCGTAAGTTCAAACGATGTACGTCGAGCGCGAGTTGGGCTTCTGCCCAACGGCGTAAGAACCTATGACGGTTTATCTGCGAAACGTTTTTCCTCGACCGTCTCTGCGACCGCGCGTGTTTGAATTATTCCCGCTCGAGTGTTTGAATTATTCATGCCAAACCGTGAAAGAACGCGTCGCGTTTCCGCGGTGAAAATTCGTTTTTGTTTTCTCCCTTCGGTTTTCATTATTATTGTTATTTAATTTTTTTTCATCGATGAGTCAGAGAACATTTTTACGTGCGGAACTCACACGTGGCACGTATCTGGCTCTCTCGCGTTATAAACTGCCCCGTTTGCTCGTCACATATGATGATGTAGCCTCGGTGTTATACTCGTTATCGAGTCGTTACACTCGACGAAAGAACCCGCGTCGAGCATAACACCGAGTACACACCCGTACGGCTGAGAGCTCCGTGCTCGGCGAGAAGTTACTCGCTATCACATCTGGATATTCTACCCTCGCGATGCTGCGATGAGTTCGATGTTTTTTTTTTTTTTTCCTTTAGTCGGTGATACGTCATGACTACTCATTTTTTTAGAGAGTCGGCGAAAAAATAAAAAATAGTTTCCTACAAAAAATAAATAAAATTACTGTAATAACGGTAAGAAGAAAATTTTTACTTTATCTTTAGTAAAACAAGTTTTAGGAATACATATATCATTTGAATACTAAAAAAATTAAATTTGTTTATTAGTAGATGCGTTAATTTTTGTAAAATTCGATTGGAGACAAAAGTGGGATAAATAACATGCAACGAAAGCCTTTCAAGGTTAATACGATGGTGATGTTGAAAAAAGTTGGAAATTGATATTGTCATAACGCTTCCTCATAAAAGTTGAATGTTGAAAGTTGTAAGTTGTAAGTTGTGAGTTGTAAGTTGTGAGTTGTAAGTTGTGAGTTGTAAGTTGTGAGTTGTAAGTTGTGAGTTGTAAGTTGTGAGTTGTAAGTTGTGAGTTGTAAGTTGTGAGTTGTAAGTTGTGAGTTGTAAGTTGTAAGTTGTAAGTTGTGAGTTGTAAGTTGTGAGTTGTAAGTTGTGAGTTGTAAGTTGTGAGTTGTAAGTTGTGAGTTGTAAGTTGTGAGTTGTAAGTTGTGAGTTGTAAGTTGTGAGTTGTAAGTTGTGAGTTGTAAGTTGTGAGTTGTGAGTTGTGAGTTGTGAGTTGTGAGTTGTAAGTTGTGAGTTGTAAGTTGTGAGTTGTAAGTTGTGAGTTGTAAGTTGTGAGTTGTGAGTTGTAAGTTGTGAGTTGTAAGTTGTGAGTTGTAAGTTGTGAGTTGTAAGTTGTGAGTTGTAAGTTGTGAGTTGTAAGTTGTGAGTTGTAAGTTGTGAGTTGTAAGTTGTGAGTTGTAAGTTGTGAGTTGTAAGTTGTGAGTTGTAAGTTGTGAGTTGTAAGTTGTGAGTTGTAAGTTGTGAGTTGTAAGTTGTGAGTTGTAAGTTGTGAGTTGTAAGTTGTGAGTTGTAAGTTGTGAGTTGTAAGTTGTGAGTTGTAAGTTGTGAGTTGTAAGTTGTGAGTTGTAAGTTGTGAGTTGTAAGTTGTGAGTTGTAAGTTGTGAGTTGTAAGTTGTGAGTTGTAAGTTGTGAGTTGTGAGTTGTGAGTTGTGAGTTGTGAGTTGTGAGTTGTGAGTTGTGAGTTGTGAGTTGTGAGTTGTGAGTTGTGAGTTGTGAGTTGTGAGTTGTGAGTTGTGAGTTGTGAGTTGTGAGTTGTGAGTTGTGAGTTGTGAGTTGTGAGTTGTGAGTTGTGAGTTGTGAGTGTGAGTTGTGAGTTGTGAGTTGTGAGTTGTGAGTTGTGAGTTGTGAGTTGTGAGTTGTGAGTTGTGAGTTGTGAGTTGTGAGTTGTGAGTTGTGAGTTGTGAGTTGTGAGTTGTGAGTTGTGAGTTGTGAGTTGTGAGTTGTGAGTTGTGAGTCAACATTTTTACATCACTTTCTCATAAGCTTCCACCATGAGGAAGCCAAAAATGTAGTCATTCCTTTCTCATAGAAGAAGGTTTGCGAATAAAGCGACATTCTGAGAAAATGATTTAAAAATGTCAACTGTCAACTTCCGACTTTTTTATTATACACTCGGCGATACGTCAATGAGAAAAGAATTCACGGGCCTGACCACGGAGGAAACAGAAAAAGTAGTTTCCTACAAAAAAATTCACAATAATAACATTTTATAATTTTTTAAATTTAATTAGTAAAACGAATTTTAGTTTAAAAAATATAATTTAAATATTTTTTAAAAATGTAATCTTTTTATTATTGGAAGCGTTAATTTTTGTAAAAAAAAACCGGTGGAAGACAAAGTGGCATAAACAACATTCAACGGAATTCTCTCTTGAAGGCTTTCGGACTTTGCTGGAAGTGGCAAGGATGCAGCGTGGGCACGCCCGCATCCTCCGACGTGGATTATAACCACGTGTCCCTGCGTGCGTGCCGGCAGGTAGTGCCCTCGAAGGAGGGAACGCACCACCTGCGCCTTTTACAGAGGAGGGACCGCGAGACTTGCGGTTTGCGATGTTTACGTGGGTTTAGCAAAGGATCGTTATGTTCTCACAGAGTTGCGGCAGCTGCGACACCGAACTTACTTCGATGATAATGGAAAATAAATTTTTCTTGATGAAAAGAAAATAAAAAAAAAAATAAAAAAAAATAAATGAAATAAGGAAAGAAAATAGTTCGTCGTGGAAACGATTCGGAATGGTAAATTAATTTCTCTGCTGAGATTCCTTAAGACCAGACCGGACGGTCTGCCGATCCAATTTAGTTCTGCGACTCAACTCTGCGTTTCCACTCCACCGTGATTCATCGGATCTCGTCGCCTCGCAGTCGCACAGCTATACCGAGATCAGAACGGAAATTCTCTGGACAATTAAATTTGTTTTTTTCCCACAAAGTTTCATGATTTTTTTCCTTGTTAATTTGATAATTATCTGTTTGCCAAGTACCCGATTCCGTGTCTTTGATTTTTAAAAAGTAATTGTATCTTTATAAAAAAAAAATAAAAAAAACATTTGTAAAACGAACAATATAAAATAATTTGAACTATTCTGGACAAGACATTTCTCCAAAAATATCCAAAGTATTTTTATTAAGACGTCGAACCTATAATCAAAGTCAAGCCCGAACTTAAGACGAAACTTAAGCACGCAATGAAGTTCGGGCCGAACTTCGATCTCAAGTTCGATCTCAAGAGTGATCTTAAGTTCGAACTAATATTTTAAAATTCGACCCTGAGACTAAAACCCTAAGGCTAAAGCTTCCTCCATGAGGAAGCAAAAATGTAGACGAAGTTCAGCAATTTTTATTTTTAATTTTCCGTGAGATTTCGACCGAATCAAAGACGTTGAAAATCATTCCATAATAATAAATTTCAGTTATCCCCGTAAAGAGTAATGAATTCCTTTGCGCTTACGAGAGCTCGGTCGTTCGCGTCGTCGTAGTTCTCGAATGCTATTCTCGTCGAGCCCCTGGAACTGTCAACGGAGCCCGGCTGCATAGCACTCATACGCATACACGGCGCAGCATCCTACGTACTGCGCATGCGCAAGCGTTATGCCTCTCTCCGCGATCAACGCGCGTCCCTTTGATTCACCCTTTCCACTGTCTTCTTCCTTCTGTCAAACTATCTTCGGTGTGTGTATGTGTATTTTTTTTTTCTTTCCGTTTCATTTCCCAAAGACCGAGACGAACTTATAACCGTAAGGGAGTACACAAATCCGTCTAAGTCGTATTATTCTCGAGTCATATTTGTCCCACGGAGCCGTCGTTGAGGAGCATTGTATTCTTGGAACAGGAAACGCGATGCGCCTCGCAGGCAAACAGCCCCGTGAAACTTTCGACGAATCCCTTCCGCTTATCCCTTGCTATTGGAACGACGGATAACGCTGATTCAGATTTCCGGAGATTTATTTAATCTTATAAAAAAAAATTATGGAGCTTGTGCTACTTTTTCCGTGGCAACGTTTTATGGCGAATGTATATTTTTCCTGGATGGTAATTTTTTGAGTTTTACCAGTTTTTGTGTCGATAGTGCCAAGGTGTACTTTTTACCTCCCCCCCCCCCCGCCTATCTTAGTCCTACCCTATTTTAAGTTTTGTAGAAACATTCATTTATCTATCGGTGTGCTTATTTATTTGTTTAGTTTTGGATATTTCATATCTTTGTTATAATAATACTCGGGAGAGTTTTTACCATTGCCCCCCCCCCCTCATTTTAAGTTTTAGCCTACCCTATTTTAAGTTTTATAAATCAAAAAATGTTATTTGTCTATCGGTGTATTTATAATTTTTTTTTGTTACTTTTGGATATTTCATATTTTATAATTATTTTAATTTTGATTCGATAACGGCCGTTCGTGAAAAATGGCTACTTTGGCCGGAGACTGGAATATTTTTCTATAGGAAAAACGTCGAAAAGTTTTCGAATAATTTTTTATTGTTTTTAAGATATAATTCCCCTGAATCGAAATTTACAAGTTTAATTTTTATTTTTTCATGTAATTTATCTACCGGTATATTCATTAATTTTTTTTTTTTACTTTTGGATGTTTCATGTCTTTGTTACAGTATTTTTTAGTTACACTCGATAATGGCAATTCGTAAAAAAAATTGCTACTTTGGCCGGAGACTGGAATATTTTTCTGCAGAAAAGACGTCGAAAAGTTTTCGAAGAATTTTTTTTTTTTTACTTTCAACCCCATCGCCGAAGTCGTGAATATCTTCCGAGAGAACTTAAGCGCCGGGAGGTGTCATCGACGCTCTTACCGAGAAGCGACAGCTTTACGGCCGCTGTACCTGGGAATACGCAAAGAGAGCTCTCTCCCTCGATCCTCTCTCCAGAGCTATAAACTTGTCTAGCATCCGATGCACTCGACGGATAAGCAACTCGTGAATATTGTCAACGGGCTTCGTCCTCCCGTGCGCGCTGCGGGGTTCGACGCTTCGCCTTTTTCTTCGCTTCTCGTAACGCATTCCGCGTTATCCTATTTTCGAGCCTTTCCGCACAGTGCGAGGTGCCGCGCAACTCCGTCGTTTCCGGTCAGGGGTTCAACGAGTATTGACCGTAAAATAAAAAAATTCTCAGTACTAAATAAATATTCAAAAATTTAATTAATTAAAAAAAAAATGTTTTCATAAATTTTTTATGTAATCTTTTTTTATCGAAGAATCCGGTTTTTATTTAGTGCAGCCCGGTCCTTTCCGGTCAGGAGTTCAACGAGTATTGACCGTAAAATAAAAAAATGTTTAGTACTAAATAAGTTTTCAAATATTTAATTAATAAAAAAAAAATGTTTTCATAAATTTTTTCATGTAATCTTTTTTTATCGGGGAATCCGGTTTTTATTTAGTGCAGCCCGGTGGTTTTCGGTCAGGGGTTCAACGAGTATTGACCGTAAAATAAAAAAATTCTTAGTACTAAATAAATTTTCAAAAATTTAATTAATAAAAAAAATGTTTTCATACATTTTTCATGTATTTTTTTTTTAATCGAGGAATCCGGTTTTTATTTAGTGCAGCCCGGTGGTTTCCGGTCAGGGGTTCAACGAGTATTGACCTAAAATAAAACGTTTCTTAATACAAAAAAAAAATTACAAAAATCTTTTATTAATTTACAAAAAAAAATGTTAAGACATTTCTTTAAGAGTAATCATTTTTATCGGCCACCTTGGGTCCTCTGGATCCAAATATGCAAAGATATTTTAAACAAACTACATTTTTTAAAGAAATGAAAATAATAAATAAGGAAAAAAATTAGATCTTGCACAAGCCTCCTTGGTTCCTCTGCATGGATGCAAGGGGTTGGTTTTCCCTAAAAGTGCTTCGATTTCATAGGGATTTCGGAGAGTTTCTTATACGCTGTAACTTCGGCAGTGCGGGAAATCCATTTCGGTCCAAGGAAATCTCGAATTTTTCATTTTGACTTTAAATTTCGATGTTCAAAGTTTTTAATTTTTTAAATAGTCTATATTTAATTAATTAAATAATTATTATTCAAATAATTATTTAATTAATTATTTAAATAGTCTATGTAGCGACCTCTAAAACTACATTCATTTCGGGGACCCTTCGCACATTCCATTTTTACTTTATACCTCACGATAATACGGGCCAGCCCTCAAAAAATTTAAAAAATTTCAATTTAATAACCACCCTAATATATATATATTTTTTATGAAATCTTTTGTACAAGTCCCCTTAGTTCCTCACCGAGAAAAAGAATAGTATTTCCTACTATAACCAATAGTTTCCAGGGGGAACGTTTATATAGATAGTTTCTGATGGTATATATTCAATTGGTTAAATTATAATTATAGTTGCAACCATGATTTTTTGTTATTGTCGTAACTATAAAATGTAGACGTTCCCCTCGGAAACTATTTTTTTATGGTATAAAGTCATTATTGTTGCTATAACTATGTATTTTTTTCTCGGCGCTCCGGATGCAAGATGCGCGGGGTTTATTTACGCGCGGCTCCTCGCAGCCTCTCGTCTTTGTCGCTGTACCTACACTTCGTACGTACGTACGGAGTTTAGGTACACTGAATACACTCGACCATAGATATATAAATACATATCGACGACCATGAACGAGAAGGCCGTAAGTCGCACACTTTTACATGGGACTTGGGCCCCTTTGGTTCTCGGCCGTCGATAATATATATATATATGTATATAGGTGTATGAGCGCAAGTACGAGGCGAGATGGAGCCGGGTCGTAAACGAGCGCGTGCTGGTACGTCCGGTCTCGCCGCATATAGAACATCCGCTATATACAAACGAGCGTCTTTTACACCCACGAATCGGCCGACTGTCATCGGGCACGACGGGTGCGTATCCTGCACACGTGGGTATAACAGCATAGCCAAGTAAAATGCCTATAGGTGCGCGCGAATTTCTTCACCACGGGAGCGATCAAAAAAATTCAATTTTTTTTTTTTTATAATCCTTTCGTTGCCACTTCCGGTAAAAATTGCTTTCGGGAATGAAATATAATTTTTATTTTTGTACAAATTTTGGCCAACTCTTTAAAATATGTGATATACTCTAAAAAAGTGTATTCTTTTTTAGAGTATTAATTGATTTTTTAAAAATATTTTTATTTAATTCGCATAAACATAGATTTGGGAGGTAATTTTTTTTTAACTTTACGGCTACGAGGAAAAACATTTTATGATGATATATTGAATGTGGACTTCTTCTTTTAGCCTATCACAATAGTTGCCAGAAGTTTGGTGTACTTCCGGTATTATTAAATTATTAAATTATTAAATTATTAAATTATTAAATTACTAAATTATTAAATTATTACATTATTACATTATTACATTATTACATTATTACATTATTACATTATTACATTATTACATTATTACATTATTACATTATTACATTATTACATTATTACATTATTACATTATTACATTATTACATTATTACATTATTACATTATTACATTATTACATTATTACATTATTACATTATTACATTATTACATTATTACATTATTACATTATTAAATTATTAAATTATTTTAGCCTTGTTGTAGAGTTTCTTGTGAATGCATTTTAATTCTTTAACTCGTTCACGTGACTGAATAGCATATGACGATAAAGGGAGGAAATTATTTCACGCCGGAAGGGGTTGTAGTCAATGCGAGTCAGGCAGTCAGGAGGCCATCGGGTTCATCGTATTCCGTCGGTGTACACGGTGCGAAAAAAAAAAAAAAAAAATATATATATATATATAATATGGTGTCTTGCCGTACAGCCACGTACGACGAGTGCAGAACCATCGGCGGATAATAACTATAGGCGTGAGGAAAGAGAGTCGAGGCGTTGATCGTCACCAACGCGAGCCGGCCGTGTACGGCGCTCGCTCTCAAAGCCCCGATAAGGACGCGGTCACGCCTTCGTCATTGACGAGCCGACTCTATACGAGTGGCACAGTAATTATACCTACGGATTAATGTGCAAGAGCACCGGATATAACTTCGAACGCGTAACGTATTTGCATTTTAGTTAATTTTTCATGTATCGTCATTTCAAATATTATCAGAGATCTTCGAAATTCTGCATCGAATAATAAAAATAAAAATAAATCGATATGGGAAAATTGTGTAGAAAGTCACAAAATTCAAAGAGAATTTAAAAATCCGAAAAAATGCACACGTATTCAGAAAAGTGGTCGAATAATTTTCATTAAAAAAGTTTGGTTTCCGGGAGATTTGTTGAACAATTTTATTTTTTTATCGATTTGTTGATAACATTTTGGAAATATTATTATGCAAAATCAATCTTTTCAGTACCTTCCAAATGGTTGATTTTTTACAGATTTTTATCTCATCGAGAAGTGTTCGCAATTCCTCTCTCAATTCTCTCTGAACTCACGTGGACTCGGGATGTCCGCAAGTACTACCTTACGTGCCAAAGCTGAACGCAGCAGCTATAAAGAAATAATCAATGAACCGTTTATGAATCGAAAAATGAATCTGTGGCAAAATCTGGCTCGTCTCAATTTCTTTTATTAATATTTCACGAAACATCAAAAAGTGGGTAAAAAGGAACGAACAAAAAAAAAATGTCCATAGGTGTGGTCTCCAAATAATATCAAATAAATAAATGTCCATAAAATGTCCACAGATGTGGTAAAAAAAATACCAAATAAATACTCAATGAACCATTTACGAATCGAAAAATGAATCTGTGGCAAAATCTGGCTCGCCTCAATTTCTTTTACTAATCTTTCACAAAACATCAAAAAGTGGGTAAAAAGATACCAACAAAAAAAAAAAGAAAAATGTCCATAGGTGTGGTCAAAAAAATATTAACGAATACTCAATGAACCATTTATGAGTCGAAAAATGAAACCGTTGCAAAATCTGGCTCGCCTCAATTTCTTTTACTAATATTTAACAAAACATCAAAAAGTGGGTAAAAAAATGACTAAAAAAAAACAAAAAAAGAAAAATGTCCATAGGTGTGGTCTCCCCACAGTAATTTCTCAGAGAAACGAGATACGACGGGATTAAGTGCCGAAGCCACTGAACGCATTAGCTACCGGTTTCGAGATCGGGAAACAGCAGCACCAGCAGCACCGCAGACGATCATGCATCATACGATAACGAAAGCGAAAGGATAAAACCGCTACGGGCTGTATCCTCCTGCCGAAGCCTCGGGGAGACTATAAGCTCTGTTATCGTATCGCGTGACACTTTGCTCGTGCGAAATTTCCAGAGCTCGAACGGTGGCGAGCGGGGCGCATCGGCTCCAGCCTCGAGCCTCTTCGGGCTCTCGCTGCCGCCCGCTCGTCGCAGGCATGTGGCTGGCAACCGCTCCTCTTTTATTTCATCGTCGTTTTTTTTTTCTTCATTTTTTCAATTTTTTTTTTTTTTTTTTTTTTTTTCACTATTTCTCGTCTTCTCGTTCTTCTTCCGTGGGTCGCTCGAGGCTCTCGGTACGGCGGTCCGGTGACGGGAACGTGCGACTGCGACGACGAGGCTCGAGGGCGTCGGACGCCCAGACGACGCCGGCGTCCTCGAGAAAATCCACTAATTGAGCGACTAAACTGCACCCATGGCCTGCGTCGTGCTGGGCAAGGCGATATTCAGACGTCTCACCCGGTGACGTCTGAAGCGTTGCGAAAACCTCGCGGATGTTTCCGCAACTTCGGATTACACTGTGTTCGAGCTCTTTTATATCTCAGATGAAAAATATAATATTTACGTAAACATTTTTGTTTCAATACGAGAAAGGAAATTATTTATTTTGGTTATGGTTTTGCACGTGGGATTAATTTTTGGCGGTAAAATCGGATGGAACTTTTTCCTGGAAGATGTCGCGTCAGATTATCTGTTTAAAGGGTTGGAATATATGTATACATTTTTTCCATTAAACGGAGTCGAGAATTTTTATTATAATTTTTTTTTTTTTATTACTTTATAGTTCAGTAAGGGAGCTCGTGATTTTCCAAATTATTCGTTTCTCCCTGGAGCCCCAGAATCAGTTGTATATGTAACTGACTTATTATTATTAATGTAATTTTTTTCTTTTTTTATACGAGAAATGAAATTATTTATTTTATTTATGGTTTTGCACGTGGGATTAATTTTTGGCGGTAAAATCGGATGGAACTTTTTCCGGGAAGATGTCGCGTCAGATTATCTGTTTAAAGGGTTGGAATATACGTGTATCTTTTTTCCCATAAATGGAATCGCGAATTTTTGTTTCCTCACACTTTGTAGTTCAGTAAACGAGCTCGTGATTTCCCAAATTATTCGTTTCTCCCTGGAGTCCCGGAGTGAGTCGCATATCCGGTGCAGCGGGTAGTTGCAACAGCATTGGAGACCGAGAGTGAGATGGGAAAGACGCGTACGGAAATAGGATACCCGGAATGAAACCATACTGAGAATGCTCCCGCTGATGATGATTACGGGTATTACAAATAACTCGAACGGGGGTTGTAACGAGATTGTTGCCGAGTGTCTATTCGACGGTAAAATGTTCAAATTGCCGGCGAAATTAATCGACGAAAATTTGCTACTCCGCCGAGCAGGTACTCGAGATTGAGACTCGTTAGGCGTCCGTATTAAATTCACTTCGCTCCGAAAAAGGATTCATCTTATTTCATCTTATTTCATCTCATTTCATCTCATTTCATCTCATTTCATCTCATTTCATCTCATTTCATCCTATTTCATCCTATTTCATCCTATTTCATCCTATTTCATCCTATTTCATACTATTTCATACTATTTCATACTATTTCATACTATTTCATACTATTTCATACTATTTCATACTATTTCATACTATTTCATACTATTTCATACTATTTCATACTATTTCATACTATTTCATACTATTTCATACTATTTCATACTATTTCATACTATTTCATACTATTTCATACTATTTCATACTATTTCATACTATTTCATACTATTTCATACTATTTCATACTATTTCATACTATTTCATACTATTTCATACTATTTCATACTATTTCATACTATTTCATACTATTTCATACTATTTCATACTATTTCATACTATTTCATACTATTTCATACTATTTCATACTATTTCATACTATTTCATACTATTTCATACTATTTCATACTATTTCATACTATTTCATACTATTTCATACTATTTCATACTATTTCATACTATTTCATACTATTTCATCCTATTTCATCCTATTTCATCCTATTTCATTTCATTTCATCTTCTTTCATTTTGTTTCATTTTACTCGATGAAAATCGGGCTAAATTAAAAAGCGAATTTAAGGGAATAGACGAGAGTGGAGGATCGTCGAGCGGGAGCTGTTCGCTGTAGGATTTAACGATTACGAAGCTATGACTGAAGTTGGCTCGTCGATCGGTGTATAATGCTCGAAGTTGAGCAGCATCAGCGATAGCATCGGAAACGCAGGGTTGTTCATCCCGTGCGAAATGATCTTAACGAGTTGAAACAACTTTAATTAAGCGCATTACAGCTCGAGAGAGAAACCGGGGGGGGGGGGAGAGAAAGAGCGAGCCCGTGTACCGTTGAACTTTGTCTATCGCGTGAGTTGGTACGCTGTTGCATACCGCGCGGTGAGTAGTTACATACAAATAGGAGTACGAGCGTGGGGCAGTGTAATGGGCCGTTTATCCCTCGTGAAGCTGGCTTTGCAGACCGACCGGTAGATCGCGTGCTCGGAGTGAATGTAGATCAGTTTACAGGCTTTTAGTGTTTTAATGTTAAAAAGAGCCAATTTATGCATCGTGACTGCAAATGGACGTACACCGAATCCACTTTCTTGACAAACCTAGTGTTAACAGCTTTTTTTCTATTTTGATATGCAATGTGATGGGAATCATTGTAAAATTTATCGCGGATCGTCGTCAGCGTTAAATAAATAAATAAATAAAAATATTCTTTTTTACCCAGTTTTGAGAATATTTTCGCAATTTTGTGAAACGTTCGTTAGGAATTGCATGTTTTTATGTATTCTTTGGTGATGAACGCTAATCTGATAGAAATATTGATCTAGAGTCAAGTTGGAAATTGGCAAGCGCCATAATTTTTGTTTGTTTTGGTTTAGACCGATTTTTCAAAAGTAGCGTTTTTGATATTTATAAACAGCGATATATCTTTGTTCCGACAATTTTCCGGAAAAACCGAGGTGGCAATCGTGTTCTCCGAAAGAAAATACAAGAGACAAGGTACTCACCGGATTTGCAGAATCGTGTTTCGATACGTTAAACGCCGACGATAAAAGATGAAAAAATCACGAGAAAAATAGGCAAAAAATTTAAGTCTTCCAAAAAAGACATCTTCATCTATTTTTTCGCGCTGAAAACGGATCCAGTGTTAGTTTTGGCTCAAAGTCCAGGGACGTTATTTTCTGCAAACAAAAAAAGAAAAAATACAATAAAATCGATTCCTCCGTTTCAATGAACTTATTTTTTAAATCTCTTATCATCGCCCCTTCGTTGGTGACAACTTCTTTATAGTAGTACAACACATCGTCTATTCAAGTTTCAGTATCGATGCTCTCGTCAGCCCGGCTTCCGGCTATTGTATTGTGTTCGATATGGCTTATCACGAACGAAAGCGTATCCCACGAATCGATTGGGTGTTCAATCTCCTGGAAGACTTATCAATCCTTCGCTTTATGCTTTGTGTTTATTTTTTTTTTTCTATCCATACATACTATATATATATATATATATATCTACTCCATTCAATCGAGCTCGTATCCTGGGCGTCAACGGTGCCCTCGTCCGTTACCCCTTGCATAGATTCTACTATATTTGTATTGGCTTACCGATATGCGCCGATAGCGATCAACACGACCTTATACATATCGTAGAGACAACCGGGGCAAAACGGACCAGTGTCCTCCATTCGAGAAGGAACTTTTTTTGAATGGTCCATTTTGCCCCTTCGGCTCCGATTCTTACATTTCCGTTACCCCTTTGCGTAGATTCCACTATAATTGCATTGGCTTACCGATATGCGCCGATAGCGATCAACACGAGCTTATACATATCGTAGAGACAACCGGGGCAAAACGGACCAGTGTCCTCCATTCGAGATGGAACTTTTTTTGAATGGTCTATTTTGCCCCTTCAGCTCCGATCTACTTTTACATTTCCGTTACCCCTTTGCGTAGAATCCACTATATTTGCATTGGCTTACCGATATGCGGCGATAGCGATCAACACGAGCTTATAAATATCGTAGAGACAACAGGGGCAAAACGGACCAGTGTTCTCCTTTCGAGAAGGAACTTTTTTTGAATGGTCCATTTTGCCCCTTCAGCTCCGATCTACTTTTACATTTCCGTTACCCCTTTGCGTAGAATCCACTATATTTGCATTGGCTTACCGATATGCGGCGATAGCGATCAACACGAGCTTATAAATATCGTAGAGACAACCGGGGCAAAACGGACCAGTGTTCTCCTTTCGAGAAGGAACTTTTTTTGAATGGTCCATTTTGCCCCTTCAGCTCCGATCTACTTTTACATTTCCGTTACCCCTTTGCGTAGAATCCACTATATTTGCATTGGCTTACCGATATGCGGCGATAGCGATCAACACATACTTATACATATCGTAGAGACAACCGGGGCAAAACGAACCAGTGTAGTCCATTCGAGAAGGAACTTTTTTTTGAATGGTCCATTTTGCCCCTTCGGTTCCGATATACTCTTACATTTCCGTTACTCCTTTGCGTAGATTCCACTATATTTGCATTGGCTTACCGATTATGCGCTGATAGCGATCAATACGACTGTATACATATCGTAGAGTCAATTGGGGGAAGACGGACCAGTGTCCTCCATTCAAGATGCATATTTTTTGAATGGTCCGTTTTGCCCCAAATGTTCATTTTGCGCCTTCAGTTCCGATGGTACTTTTACATATCTGTAACCCTTTGCGTAGATTCTACTATATTTGTATTGGCTTACCAATATGCGCCGACAGCGTTCAACACGACTTTATACATATCGTGGAGACAAACGGGGCAAAACGGACTTCATTATTTAATGGTCCGTTTTGCCCCAAATGTTCATTTTCGCCTTCAGTGCCGATGTACGCTTACATATCCGTTATCACATTCAGAAATTCTACTATATTTGTATTCTCATAGCGATATGCGCCGATAGCGATCAACACGACTTTATACATATCGTGGAGGCAAACGGGGCAAAACGGACTAGTGTCCTCTTTTCAAGATGCGTCTTTATTTAATTGTCCGTTTTGCCCCAAGTGTTTCATTTTGCCCCTTCAGCTCCGATGTACTCTTACACACACAGTTTACAATACAGTACACTATAGTGTAGTCCTGCGGGGCAAGAAACTACGAGACTCTCGAATTGCATCTCGCCTCGGATTTCGCTCCGGAGACGTGGCCCGGTAATTCAAGGCTCTAAGCGATTAAAGTCAACGGGACTCTCCGAGCCCAGTCGAACGAGCCACGGGCATCGATCGGAGCCACTCTGCGCGAAAACTTCCTCGACGTGGCAACGATTCTCTAACGATACTCGAACTTTCTTAATGCGTAACTAATTATTAACCCTTTAATACCCCGTTTACCATTAAACAGCTTTTAATCTAAAACGAGGGGACAAATATTCATAGAACCTTGCATGTTTAAGAAAGTTAAATATTTTTTTAAAATTCATATTTAATATTTTTCTATTATTATTAACTCTGCGGCAGTAAATTTTTTAGGTATTTTTTTAACAGTTTTCGATATTCGAACTTTCGTAATGCATAACCAATCATTAACCCTTCAACACCCTATTTACCATTTAATCTACAAATAATGACAATAACATTGACGAATAGAACAATGCATTTTTGAGAAAGTTAAATATTAAGTATTAAAAAAATATTTATTTTTAATATTTTCGTATTATTTAAGATTTTCATATTATTTAATATTGTCATATTATTATTAAATCCGCGATCAGTAAATTTTGAGTTTCCGTTTCTCTGCAACAGTAAGAGGCCTCGAGCCCCGATAGAAAATGTTTTCGAAGAAAGTCCATTCAACTGCAGCGCTGCGTTCGACTCTCGCCTCTCCTCGTCGTCTCGGGACCAAATAGAGGAGAGATCAGAAGGAGGATTTGAAGTTTGAAAAAAGACTTTAAAAAACAAAGAACAACAAAAAAATGTATAAAATAAGTACTCGCGCACGTTGGATGATAGACGATCGTGCCGAAGCGAAGAAGAAGACCGGTTTCGGTCATTCCGCTCCGGGGGCTACTGTCCCTTTCCCCTTCGACGAGTCTCGGTCGGCGAGGCTCGTGCACGCTCTCTATACACATATTGTGCTCCCCGCAGCACACCGCTCATCCATCGATCGCCTATCTCCGTAATCTCCGGTCGATCGGTGTCGTAAACGACGTCTGCGTCTTTGGGATTTTTATTTTTAATTTTTCATTATAATTCTTTTTTGTTTTTCTGTTTACTTATTTTCATTCGAGCGGGAGGACTTTACTTAATATTCCGATACCGCGACGATATCGACAATGGAATGTGTGACCTTTCGCATTTCGTATGCACACACATATCTATATATATCTGTATCACAATTATTAAGGATAATAATATTTAGCAAAATTATTACCGTGGATTATTATTTCATAATTATATTTATATAATTTAACTACTTATTTAAATAACAGATTATATAAATGTAATTACTGTATAATATAATATTTTAATGGTCATTCGCATCTTTTCTATTATTGAAAAGAGGTGAAAATGGCACACCTGACTAGCGCGTAGGTCGGTTTAAAATTGACCGGTCCATATTCACCCCATTTGCCGCAGGTATTTTTTTATATACATATATCCGTCCCTTAATTATTAACGATAATAATAGTTCGCGAAATGATTACCGTCGATTATTATCTAATAATTATATTTATATAATTTAACGATTTATTTAAACAATCAATTATATGAATATAAAATATGCAATAAAATTTTAATAATTATTCATATTCTTTCTATTATTGAAAAGCAGTGAAAACAGCCTAACCGATAAGGGCGTAGGTCGGTTTAAAATGGACCGGTCCATATTCACCCCATTTACCGCGGTTATTAAAAAAAAAATGTGTTTTCATTTTTGAAATTTTTGATGTCTCTAAGAAAATTGTTTGCGTCCACAGGTATGGCGACCGCAGGTATCGAAGTCCGGGAGGCTGGACGAGCGCTCCGCTTCCAGACCGAGTCGCCCCACTTGGTGTCCATGGGCAGCGGCAGACTATCAACCGCGGTCACTCTTCACCCCTTGCCGGAAGGTAATTTCTCGGAAAAACCACGAAACGGCCTCGAATACAGTGTCGCAATATTATCCTCCTCGTACAATAAACGCGGAGTCGACGACTAACGATTTACGACTGCGCAGACTTAATAGTTCGGTGACGAAGCTCCGAGCTTTATTGCTCGTCGCGCTTCCAACGCGGCAGAAGTGAGTCACTCATCGAGAATTTCCCGTTATTTTTCCCCCTCGGTCAGTGCATCGCGGGCACGCTCTAATCCCCCCCGGAGAACTTTATCGCTGCGACAGAGATTAGTCACCGCTCTATCCAAACCCCAACCGTATCAATTATTTACCCTAGGAAATATCAATTTTTGTCGATGAAAAATTAATTCGTACAATTTCTTCGAATAATACAATGGTTAATAATTTTTGCGAGTAAAACTATTTTTACACCGACCAAAGTAAAAATCGTAATCCCGAATAAACGTAATCGTACGGAGATATTAATAATACATAAAAAATTATTTTATCGTTTCTTTTATATTTTATATAATTTTATAATTTTTATAATTAATTAATTAATCAAATGAATCAATTATTTTTCAATGCCCACGGTCAATGCACCGCCGGCAATGATTTATCAGCGCTCTAGTCAACTCCCGACCGTATCAATTCTCGACCCTAAGAAATATCAATTTTTGTCGACAAAAAATTTAATTCTGTTCATCTTCGAATAATACAATGATCAATAATTTGTACTAGGAAAATTATAAACCGACAATTTTTACATCAACCAAAATAAATAATAATAGTACTGATCTATAGTGATAAATAAAAAAAAACTTTTATCAATTAATTAACATTTTTATATTTTTTCCAATTAACTAATTAAAGTAAATTGGAAAAAATAATTAAATTTCTCAAGCGGTCAAGAGCATCGTCGAATACTGCACGGGTTGTCGTGTGGGTGGCCAGTTGTGCCGGCGGTCGGTATTAATAGCTCGGTAATTGTCACTTCCGGTTCTTAGGGCTCGATGCAGTCTGCTGCACGAAGAATGCAGGGGGGGGGGGGGGAGGGGGGCGGAGGTCGTGGAGCGAAATGGCAAGAGGGTTGGAAATGTTTGCCACGACTAAAACGGTACCGCTAATAGCCGGTGAATTCCTCCTCTAATCGTTTTTGATAAATACTGGACGGAGCAATTAGCCAACTCGGCTTCGGCAAAATATACACACCGGAGTATTTCATTAATGCACACGGCGGAGTTGCGGGACATTCGAAGCCACTTCGACGAAGTTCGCTGCATAATTGACGGCAGGGGAGGACGATACATATATATATGGGGCATTCCATGTCAGATCCGCAGCTCATGTCACTCACTAACGGCGATTTTTAAAATTATTATTTGTTGTTCGCTGCCCTCAAGGATCTCGAATCTTTTTTCGGATTTTTTTTACCACTAGTGAAACTTTTTAATCCTTAAATAAAACCAACTTCGAAAAGACTTTTTTTAAAAATCTGAAAAAATTCATATTGATATCGCGATTTAAAAGATGATTTTTAAGCACCAGACGATAATGGGATCTCAACATTTACTACTTTTTTCACAAGTTTTTAGTTTCTTTCGTGTCGCAATTGTAACTTTTTATAATCGGTCATAACTTTGGCAAATATCAATGGATTTCATATTTTCTGAAATTTATAAAAACACAAGAAGGCCCGAATACAATTGATATAATAAAAAAAAGAATAAAAATTTAGATCCCATTATAGGGTGTTGCTTAGAAACCCTATTTTAAATCATAGAATCAGTGTGTTATTTTTACCGATTTTTTAAAACGGCGATTTCGGAATTCGTTTTTCGAGGATTCAAAAATTTCACTGATGAAAAAAAAAATCTAAAAAAAACCAAGACTCTTATGAGTCGGTAACAAAATCATTTAAAAAAAGTGAATGAAATCCACGGTGATGAGCGACATGGGCTGCTGATTTGACGTGGAATGCGCCATATACAAATATACATATATATATATATATGTCGTTCAAGATTGAGGGAAAGCTTGCCTCTAATTTTCCGGGTCACTGTAGCGACTCTGTATAGGCTATACAGTAGCGATGTAAATCAAGGGTTGACGTGCAGAGTAGTTCCCGACTGAGTCAGGTGCACTCACGATTCGGTGCATCACGAGCTTACGTACCTATATAGATATAACGGAAAGACGGTATTATAGACGTGCCGTATAGTTTATGTAGTCTTCCTCAAAGACGAAAACAATCTCAACAGTCTCCTCGGCAGGTCTGACGTAGCAAATGATAGATAAATGAAAAGCGGGTCGAGACATACACGTGGCGCTAATATACTACATGCCGTACTTCAACTTGGCAGAGCAATCTCTTCTGGCGAAACTTTGGCCATTCTCGCAGACTTACCTCCCACCCTCCGGATGCATCAAAACGTCACGTTTCGATCAAGAAATACGTGTCGCTATATCGGATGTTCGCAACTTTTATTAATATTTTTTTGAGCCCCGAGGATCGATTATTAATAATTGATTATTGACTGGTTAATAATTAATCGATTATTAATGATTGATTATTGATTGGTCGGAACTTAATAATCAAGAATTAATAATTAACTTAGTTTCTACATTAAAATTTTACCATTAAAAAATGTATTCAATTCTGTGGGTCTAAATTTAATGTAAATGTAAAGTTCAGTAATTCTAATTACTGAATTTTAGCTCGTGGAATGGAAGTTATTTCATGCTATGCAATTTCAGTAAAAGTGTCGTAACTTCGAAGAGTTAAAAAATAAATAAAGAATGTGTTATCTTCTCCGCGGAGAGAAATCAAATTTTACCGAGTCGCAATCGCGAGGGGTGATCGGAGTGTTTCGTAACTCGAGATCGGGACTACTTCCGGTCTCGGTCGTCCGGTCTTATAAACAATCTTATAAACAAAACATGCCACTTTATCGAATGCTCGCAACTTTTATTATTTCTTTTTGAACCTCAAGGATCGATTATTGATTGATTATCGATCTTCCAGAACTTCCAGTTCCCATATTAAAATCAAACCACAAAAAAATATATTCCATTATTGAATTTTAGCTCATGAAATTAAACTTATTGCAACTTAAGAGCCAAAGTTTCGATTTTTTTTTAAATTTCGTGTAATTTTAGAAAATTGCGTTTTTAATTAATTCAAAAATTTAATTCAAAAAAATTATACAAAATTCTGAAAAAATTCATACGTATACAAAAACATTAACAAATTGTTTTTATATGAACAAAACGTTAAGTTGCCGGGGGATTTGTTAAACAATTTTTGTTTTCATTCATTTGTTAACACCATTTTGGAATTATTATTATGCGAAATCAATCTTTTCAGCACCTTCCATATAATTTTTTTCAGATTTTTATCCCATCGAGAAGTGTTCGCAATTCTCTCTGAACTCACGTAGACTCAGGCTGTCCGCTATACTACCTTAAAGAGTTAAAAAAAAAAAAAAAAAAAAAAATGTGTTATCTTCTCCGCCGAGATAAATCAAATTTTTGCAGACTCGCAATCGCGAGGGTTGATCGGACAGTTTCGTAACTGGAGATCGGGGGCACTTCCGGTCCCGTTCCTGCCGTCGAGTCGACGGAATTTACCGAAAATCTTACACGATACTTATCCGCAAGTAACGAATATCTCAGCGAGCAGTGAGTCAGCCGGGCGGAACGCGTCGTGCTGTCTAAGGTTCCGCCGTGCTCCGCTCTACTCCGCCCTACTCGGCTCCCGTGGCCGATGCAGTGTAACATCGAAAACTGCTGTATACACACACAAACGACGCGGCTCCTTCGCTATCCGGGGGAAACAGGAGTCGCGAGCGAATGTCTGAGAAAGCGACATTGGACCTGACGCACAGACAAAGACGGGTGGGGGGGGGGGGGGGGGGTGAGGAGAGGGGGTAAGAGAGAGTGGAACCCTGAAAATGTATAACTGTATCAACCGCGACGAGATTGACTCGTGCAATAATTTATATCGCGGGCTCGCACCGGAGCCGAGCCGGGCGTTCTATATTTGCGCGAGTCTCCGTACAGTTACACGGAGTCAGCCGCAGGCGGTTGGCCCGATGTCGCGAACTCCGAGCTTCTTGAGAAGTGCAGCTTAAGTTTCGAGAGTTTTTGGACGGGGCGCGTAGCGATGCGGTTTGAGGCGATGGGCGACAGCTCGCGAGTTAGACGAGCCGTGCTCGGTCGGTAACGAAAACTGTAATTCATATTTTTTAGGGGTGTAAAGAATTTTCGGTTAGATGGACATTTTTATGCTACGTGGGTATCAATTGAGGTTCGTTTGAGAATTTGCTTTTGAGTGGAAGTCGTTCGGAAACGTGAAAAAAATTGATTACAGTTTTCGTTACCGACGGCGGTAATTTTGGATACTCGCGAGTTAGCGCTAATTTAACGCACGACTCACCGGGTTACTGTTTTCGAGATGTAGTCCAATATTTCTCTAGAACGCCTTACTACCCATTTATATTTATACGTATGTGACATGACCCGTGCTCGGTCGGTAACGAAAACTGTAATTGACTTTTTTTAGGGTTGACAACACTTTCTGGTGAAAAGCAAATTCTTACGTTACGTGAACATCGGTTGAGCTTCGTTTAAGAATTTGCTTTTGAGCGGGAATTGTTCGGAAACTTGAAAAAAATTGATTACAGTTTTTGTTACCGACGGCGGTAATTTTGGATCCTCGCGAGTTAGCGCTAATTTAGCGCACGAATCTCCGGTCCTCGAGATGTACTACAATATTTATCAGAGACAAAACGCCTTACTGCCATTTATATTTATACGTATGTGACATGACCCGTGCTCGGTCGGTAACGAAAACTGTAATTGACTTCTTTTAGGGTTGACAACAGTTTCCGGTGCAGAGCAATTTCTTATGTTACGTGGACATCAGTTGAGGTTCGTTTGAGAATTTGCTTTTGAGCGGAAATTGTTTGGAAACGTGAAAAAAATTGATTACAGTTTTCGTTACCGACGGCGGTAATTTTGGATACTCGCGGCTTAGCGCTAATTTAACGCACGACTCACCGGGTTACTGTCCTCGAAATGTAGTCCAATATTTCTCTAGAACGCCTTAAAACCTTTTGTATGTATACGTATGTGACATGACCCGTGCTCGGTCGGTAACGAAAACTGCAATTGACTTCCTTTAGGGTTGACAACACTTTCCGGTGAAAAGCAAATTCTTATGTTACGTGGACATCAGTTGAGCATCGTTTAACAATTTGCTTTTGCGCGGAAAGTGTTCGGAAACGTGAAAAAAATTGATTACAGTTTTTGTTACCGACCGCGGTATTTCTGATAGTCTCGAGTTAGCCCTAACTTAACGCACGACTCACCGGGTTACTGTCCTCGAGATGTACTCCAATATTTCTCCGAGACGGAACGCCTTACTGCCATTTATATTTATACATATGTCGACTGAAAACAGAAGGGCGTATCTCCGTGTGCTTATACACGGAAGATACGCCCTTATCATTTTTGTCCCGGGATACAAATGGCTTCCCGTGCCTGTGGGCTTTGCTCAAGCTATACTTATATATATATATATATGCTACTATATATATGCTGTATGTATATATGTATGAGTATATAAGTGCTCCGGAAATTTATACGCGAGAAACGCACGTGCACGAAACAGTGTGTACTCATAATGCAGCTTTTGAAGCCTCTCTCGCGAGATCTACGTGAACTCCGAACGCATACGGAAAGGAAGGGAATGTAGACATATATATATATATATATGTATGTATGTGAGTAGATGTGTGTTTGTGAAATGCTCGAGATGAGGAGTTGTTTACCGCATGACCGCATTGCTCGCCGTTTTAATTGTCGGGCGAGGAAATTTTTTGAATTTTTTTTATTAAAAAAATAATAATAATAATGCGTGGTAATGGAAATTCCTGTGTCGTTTGGGCGTCACTAATAGCTCGTGGAGTTCTCTTATGTTTTTGTATGTTTTAGTACTTTTCGTTTGGTGAATAAAAAAATTTCATCCAAAATTCCCAACCCTCCAGAAAAATTATTTATCTAACCGTGCTACGGAAAATAAATATTTCTTTGAATTCAATAAATATTTATTGACGGAGCAACCGTTGAATGAATTATTTTTCTGGGCGCAAATGATTGTTTGTAAGCGTTTTCTCGTCATGGAGGAAATTTCTCAAAATTGAATAAAAAAATTTTGTAGGACTTGCATTTTTTGAAATATTGTTATTATTATTTTTATGATTTTTTTTTCCCTTTAAGAGATTAACAATCGAGGGTATTAACGGGTTGATATTTCGGACCGGCGAACCGGCCGGCTCGGCCAGACGAGATTTCCAAAAAGACCGTAAATGCCGGGACACGCTCGCGCCAAAACTAAATATAAATCGTCTCTCTAGCGCGCGCGTGCGAGCGAGTCCTCACCCCTTTGTAGAAAGCCCGACGAAATGCTCTCGCCGGACGGTGCAGTGTGAATCGTCGGCTCCTCGACGACGTGGTATTGCTTCGTCAAAAACCGTTCGAAAATTTTCACCCAAAGTTTTCATTAAAAAACAAAATTTATTAAATAATAAAAAAAACACAAACATTTTTAAGTTCGATATCGCTGTTGAGGTAAGAAAAAAAAAGAAAAAAAAATTGCAAACATTTTTGACAAATTTAAATAGTTTTTTTTTTTTTTTTTGTTTCGCGTTAATGCAATGTCGGGAAATTACGTTGCATCTGCGCATGCGCCGCGCTGCACAACTTTTGGCCTTCCCGAACGCTTAAACTCGATTATTTAACGATCCAATCGCCTTTCATGGGGAGAAAGCACGCAGGATTACGACTCTAGTTTTGGTCTACGGTCAGGGATAGAGCACCGAGACCGTGCGTTAGAATTGTACATCGCACGATCGTAACGCAATTTCTGTCGTCCAATGCGGTCGAAAGTTCACCCTTTCGCCCGATCCCCCTCTCCGCGCTCGCAACGCCGTGTTATACAAAAAATCATTTTACCGGTTGGCCCGCGAATAAATTTATTTAATTTAAATTAACAATTTATTAAAATTAAATTATTTGTTTATTTCCATTAATCAACCAAATGTTTATTTTGACGATTGTGTTTGGAAAATTTTACGATGGCTCTTAGGAATATTCGGCACACGAGGAAATATAATATACATTTATTATTATTATTATTAGAAATATATTTATTTATTGCACTGTAAAAAATAAAAAATCGTATGAAATTTAATGTACCGGACTGCAAGTTTTTATGCAACAAATTTCACGTACAATTGTGATGAAAAATTAATGTTCAGTGTATTAAAAATATTGGGTATACTTTATTTTCTATAATTTTCCTTAATTTTACTATGAAAGTGCTTTAATTTTAATCATCTATATTAATTTCAATGGAAACGTATATTCATTTTTCATTGTATCGTTAATAATGTACAATCACGATTGTACATTAAATTTAATATACCAGTTTTTGCATAAAAACTTCTAGGCCGGTCCATTAAATTTTCAATTTTTTTTTTACCGTATGTATAACATGCCCCAGTTAATATTTGGGTCAATATGAGTAATTGCAGTGAGAATATAATAGTTGTGAAAGAATAGCAATAACATCATTGGGATAGATGAGTAAAAGTCGAGTGAAATATTAATATTATAGTAGTAACAAGGGGAAATCCTAGCGCAGGGCAGGCAGGGTCGTAAAAACCCAAAAGGGTATAGCGGGCACAATAAATAAAAAAAAATGGTAGTAACACTTACTAATATAATAATAATATTATAATCTTAATAATTTAATGTTTAATTTTGTGGCAACTATGTAATAAGTTTGGGTTTAAGTTTAAATTTACGAGGGACATGTTGGACGAGAAGAGTGCTAAAAGATAGTGTCAATCCATATTGATATACATACAGATATATATAGCAGGGAAAAGCGGGGCAAAATGGGAAAGTGATGTGAAAATCCGGGGGTATTGATGGGGCAAAATTGACCATCCAAAACTTATTAAAAAATTGCGTTTTCCCACTGTCCCATTTTACCCCGCTCTCCTCTATCAATACATTATTATTATTAGACAAATATATCGTAGGGAAAAAGCGGGGCAAAAAAGGACAACACCGCAAAACAGAGCGGAAAATCCGGAAGTATCGGTGGGGTAAAATGAAGCATCTAGAAATTATTAGAAAATTGTGTTTTTCCCCACCGTCCCATTTTGCCCCGCTTTCCCCTATTAATATATTATTATTATTTAAACATCTAGTAGGGAAAACCCTGGCAAAAAGGGACAGAAAATCCGGATGTATGGGTGGGGCAAAAGGGACCATCCAAAAATAATTAGAAATAATTAGTCCCATTTTGCCCCCCCCCCCCAAACATTATTATTATTATACAAGCATATAATAACATTTTCATCGCGCAAACCCGACGCGGAATAGGCTTCGTCAAAGTTTGAAAAACCCTACACAGAGCTCGGCTGTTGCCGGCCTAACGATCAATTAAACCGAGCAGTTTAGCGATCGTTGCAGCGAGCGATATAAACACGCGTCACGAGAAAGAGCCCGAGATACGCGGCGCGATTTAAATTCTCGGGGGCTTAGTCACGCGCTCGGCTCGCCGGCACGAAAACATCAACGGGTTTTTAGTTTGTTTAACCGATATCGCTCGTAAAAATCAACGACCGTCCGGCCGGCCGCCAGGCGGACCCTGACCGATGAGCGGTTAAGAAAATTCGCTCTCCCGCGGTCTCTCACCGACCGCTCAATGACTCCCGAGTTTCCGCTTATGCCACCGAGTTACGTAAAAATACAACGGCGCCGATTCATTGAACAAAACTTTGTCCCGAACTGGGTCAATCGGCGCTGAATCATTGACGAAACTTTTCGAACGCGCTCCTCACCCGTTCCGTGCGCTTCAAACATTTATTTTTTTTTGTTTTTTTGTTTTTTTTCTCAACCCGGATCTCCGTAAAGTCTGCGATAGACAGGAAACTGCCTTCACCAGCAGTTTATCGGTCGAGTCGAAAGCTTATTTTTTTTTTTTTTTTTTAGGGAGTTCGAGTTTGTTTTGAAAGCCACCCACAGATCATACCGGATGGGTATAGTAGTTTATACGAGGCTTTGACTCGGCCGAAGGTCTCGGACTCGTAAAACTCGGGGGGAATGAATGAACCTTGAAAACAGATTTTTTAAACCGATGGATTCCCTTCAAATAAATTACTTACTTAATTATTTTTAGTTTAATTAAATCAAATTTACTTTAAAGATTTCTCATCCATGATCAAAATTTAATTTAATATATAATAAATCATAAACGTAAGAGCTCCGGAGTATCAAGTTATAATAGTTGAAAAAGTTGAAAACATTGTAGTCTACGATTTAAACAAATTTAACGCACTTAAATTTACTTAGTTTTGCTTGTTAAAGTTTATAACACTACGTGCGATTTGCGTTATTTATTTAATTATTCATTTAATTATTTATTTAATTATGTATTTAATTATTTATTTAATTATTTATTTAATTATTTATTTAATTATTTATTTAATTATTTATTTAATTATTTATTTGATTATTTATTTAATTATTTATTTGATTATTTATTTGATTATTTACTTAATAATTTATTTATGATTATTATGGAAACTGTTATTGAAATATTGAATTTTTGCTTCCAGGCAGGGTGATATTAGGCTCGGACAGAAATGCGGACATCCCGATCGCTGGTACGGGCGTCGAGCCCGTTCACTGCGCCATCGAGAACAACAACGGTGTGGTCGTTATTCATCCGATAAACGGAAGCACCTCTATCGATGGAACGTTCATCAACACGCCAGCCAGACTCGCCCAAGGTGATTGGCGCCGTCCGATATTAGAGCGATACGTCAGACTTAGCGGAGAGCGGGGCAAAATGGAACAGCGGGCCAAAACAGTCGTTATCAATTTTTAGCGGAACATGTAAAAAGGCTAGACTCAAAATTAGGTCACCGGTTCCATTTTGCCCCGTTCACCCTGCAACCCACCCGAGAAAAACAATTAGTTGCCCACGCCAGCTAACCGTGCCAGAAAATCAATTTGATTGAGCCTATGCGATTATTCGCTCGCGCGAAAAACATTATTGGCCGAGCCAAATAATCAGTTCGTAAGCCAATCGATTGATTGCCTGGGAATAACTTATTAACTTGTTATAAAAATAAATAAATTATATCATACTAAGTATGCTATATTTTCGTATAATAAATATAATATACCATATTTTCGAAAATTTAGTTTTCATAACATATGGAATAGATTTTGGAAATCAGAATTCTATTCTGAATTCAATTCCGTTTTCATAGCATATGGAATGAATTTCGGAAATCCGAATTCCATCCCATATGCTCTATTTTTAAAAATTCGGTTTACGTAGCATATGGAATGGATTTCAGAAATCCGAAATTCACCCCATGTGTTATATTTACGAAAATTTTTTTGTAGCATATGCAGATTCTGAAAATCCGAATTCCATTCCATATGCTATACTTTGATATTATCATACCTATAATTTAATTATTGGTCGAGCCGACAAACTGTCATACTGAAAAAAAATTATTAACCCCATTAAATATATCAAATATAAAATAATGATATTATACTATAAAAAAAATAAACTTTTTTGAATCCATTGTTTCTTCCTGCCAAACTAACGCACACTTATTTCCATTCCGCAGGTTGCATGCTGTCGATAGGTCGTTCGAACTACATGCGTTTCAACCACCCGGCCGAGGCGAAGCAGTTGAAGTCCGTTCTGCCCAACTCCCGGATATCGATGGCTCCGATAAGTTTCGCGATGTCCCCGGACTCGAGCGAGCTTCACCTGGAGCGAAAGCCACCGGTAGCGCCGAGGAAGTCCCCGCGGAACTCCTGTTCCGACGAGGACGTCGGTTTCCTGGGCAAGCTCACGAAGTTCGAGATGCTCGCCAGGCAGAGCAGAAACTGCGTCTCGCCAAAAGTATTTCCGGTGGGCGCGTTGACGACCAACGTGCCCGCCGACCAAATCCTGGGCCACTCAAGGTCCTCCAGCCTGATCTCCCTCACCAAGAGCCACAACTCGCCCCTCCAGAATCTCACCAACTTCGAGAGAAGCCGCTCGAACACGCCCTGCATGGTCCAGAACAACCACGACGACCGTCAGGCCAGGTCGGATTGCCGAACGCCCAGCAGGTCGAACACACCGAGTTATCTCACCTCGACACCGAACGACAACCAGATGCAGATTTACTCCGCAGCCACCGAAGCCTACATGAGAAACTGCGCGCCCAACTGCCACGAGAACAACAACGAGAACATCGGAAAGATCCAACCGAACGGCTACGACCTCATGTCGAGGAGCCTGATTTGCCAGCGCGGCGGGGAATTCGACAAGTACGGAAGGGAGTTCGACATGAGCCAGAGTCTCATCGTCACCAAAACGACCACCACGGAGTTCCTTCAGCTGGACAAGTTCTCGTCAAACTCGTCGAATCGCGGCTCGAACGGCTACAGCGACAACGAGGGCCGCATGGTCGCTCAGGCGTTCGGCTCGAATCCCAATATCAAGAGGATTCAACCACCCAGTCCGGCCTTCAACAGGAATCCGAAGTACTCCGAGCAGAAGAGGAGCCCCAGGGTGAAGAGCCCGACGCCGAGCAACGGCAGCGGATGCTCGCTCGAGGAACTCAGGGAGAGACAGCACGAGGCGGAGAGCAAGAGACGCGAGGCCGAGAGCAAGAGGAAGATCGCTCAGGAGGAGAGGGTCAAGGAACAGGAGGTCGAGAGACTCGAGAAAATGAGACTCGAGGAGATTCTGGCTATGTGCGCAGAGTACGAGAGGCAGAGCACTCTGGAGAGGCCCAGACAACCCAATAGGTAATGGTTTGATGGATGGAGATTTTTTTTTATTGAGGGTTTTTTCTTTTTTTTTTTTTTTTTGAGGGACAAACAAATATTGGGCATTTTATTCCTCGGGTTATACTGTTTGTAACGGTGGGGTAAGTGTGGGGAAAAATCACTGGGCGGAGTACAGAGAATTGTATGAGGAATTCTGTTTTTTACAATATATATATATATATATTAATAATCAGACTTAAGAGCAATTTTAAGAGAATTGTTTCGCGATAGATAGATGAGGATTTTTTTTTCTCGGAATGAAAAAAATTGGTAAATAAATTCCTCGGGTTATGCTGTTTGTAACGGTGGTGCGAACGTGTGAAAAAATCACTGGGGCGGAATGTAGAAAATGATAGGAAAAGTTCAATTTTTTACAATTCTTTTTGTCTTGTATTATTTTCGACTTGTAAAAAATTGAACTCCTGCAATTCTGTGTACTCGGACCCAGGGATTGTTTCTGCCCATTCGAAACATCGTTACAAGCATACAATCGTGGGTGATTTTCCATCGAATTTTTTCGAGACCGAGAAATAAAATAAAACATCAAATTTCTTGTTCACACAAAGTTCCTCAATTTTTTTCTTCTTAATTTTACCTGTAATTTTTTTCTTTTAAAGAAACCTATTTTAAACCTTCAACGGTCACAATATTCTATGTCCCACTAACATGCTAATAATTAGAATAACTATAACAATAATGAAAATCATAATAATGTTCTAATTATAGTATTAATTTTCTAAGTCACTCCAGACCCGTTAATGCAATTTTTGCGCATTCAACCCTGTTCGCAGAATAAAGACCAATGGATCGCTGCCGCGCGACAAGAGGCCGGGTTACAATTCGCCGTTCGACAGTCCGAAGAGTCCAGCGAAGAGCCAGCACTGTTTCTCCTTCGAGACGACGAAGCAGTCGAACGCCGATAGCCACGAGAGCCCGCAGGTCAACAATTCCCGAACGAATTACCAGAACGGCGACGGCGCGAACAACAACCGCAACCGATCGCCCCACCGTCAGTCCGAGCAGCCGACGACCCCGAACAACAATCACCAATCCACGAAGTGGCCGAACGTCTCGGTGGCAAACGATTCCGGCTTCTCGGCCTCGATATCCCAGGCTCGAGGCCAAAACTACGAGAACGTCAGAGTCGCCGAAACCGAGAACTCCGACGCTCAGTCGGTAAAGTCGACCGACAGCAAAAGAGCCAAAAACGAATCGACCGCCCAACCGAGCCCGACCGTCTTCGGCGCAATCCAGCTGAACGGCACGAGAATCGAATCGGCGAATTCGAGCCTTAATTACGAAAATCTATCGTCGCTCAACGGCAATCTGAGCCTCTACGAGAATATCGAGAATTCTACCTTACCGACGCCGAACTCATCGACCCACCAGCAGCAGAACAACAACCAAAATCGCGGAAGTCTCAAACGCAACGGACACCTGTCGAACTCCTGCGAGGTAATCGAGAACAAACTGGCGATATCGAACGACGATCTGCTCGAGGCGATCGAACAGTTGTCGATGCTCTCGAAATCGAAGGAGGGCATTCTGACGACCCCGAAGAGAAACAACGTCGAGAAGGACAACGCCAAGTCCAACGAGGCCAAGGCCGACAAGGAGAGGAAGGAACTCGAGGAGGAGGATCGAAGGAAGTACATTGAGTTTTTGCAGAACGAGAAAATTCATATATTCGGCAACATGGACGTTCTCAAGCGGAGCATCGACGACATCGAGATTCAGGAGGAAGAGATAAATAGAGAGGTATAAAAACAACTTTAGAGGGGTCCTGCTTTGTAAGGCCTAAAAAAGCATTTTTCGGGAATTTTTTTAGGAGGGAAAGAGAACAAGTGAGGCGGGTGAATTTAGAGGTATGTTTTAATGTATATTTGAACTGTAGGAAAACATTTGTTTTAACACAAAACAAAAAAGTACTGCATAGTTATTGGTTATTATTTTTCTAAATTGGCGGGAGTGATGAGAAAAAAGCTAAACGACCTATCGACTTAAACCAAAACTCATTTCTTTAGTACTAAATTCTGTTGTATGTGAACCTAAAACATTGTCAAAAAACGTATTTTTAAATCATTTTTATAGCACGTTACAGTTGTTTTTTTCTTTGTCAAGACACTTTTTTTTAAACCTGAATAAAATCATAATTTTTATTTGCTTTTCCGAAGTTCACATAGAAGAGAAATATGTAACAATCGAAAAAATATTTAATTTTTTTGTTTCGGTCAAGAATTACGAGCTGCATCTTTCCCGTCAATTGAAAACTACAGTGCAGTAAATCGGACAATAAGTATACAATAATTTTTTGTTTTGTGTTATAACATTTTTTTTCCTACAGTTTAAGTACACATTAAAATATATATCTAAATTCACTAGACACATTTGTTTTTTTCCCTTATAAAAAAATTCTTGAAAAAACGCTTTTTTTAGGCCTTGTAATAAAAGTGATGAAAAGCGATTAATCATCTCGATGGAATTTTCTCGTCGAAATGTTTATTGTTTACCGATCGGGAAGATATTCTCGGCAGAGCGTGGAGAGTGAAAAAAGAAAGTGACGAATTGACGTGGGCGTTCTCCGGCTAGCTTTGTAACTATCCTCGCGGTTGAGATCTTCTAGTCGAACTAATATTTGCGTAACTTTGTGCGTTTCTTTTTTTTTTTTTTTTTTTTTGAGGGCTGTTCATCCCGTCGGTACGAGAACATTCCAAAGCCCCGACTCGTTTAAACGCTCCCTCGGGAAACGTTTCGCTGTCACTCCGACGCACTGGCGGTCGATATTGCTTTGTTTATCCAATTCAGTAGTTTTCTCTTTGAAGACGGTCGTGCGTCACTGTCCGCCATGGCATTTACGCTTCGGTGGATAAATCGTTGCGGAACAAATGTATGCTATTTGTTCGGTGGAAAATTGACGATATTGGCGATAGAATTAACCATTTTGCCAATATATATTTCAGGGAGTTTGAACGATTTTTTTTATTTTTCTAGAAATGAATGGAGCCTTTTAATGCTGTTGGCTCATTAAATATTGTACAGAATAGTACGGGAAAAAATCTCATGAAAATGTAACGAGGATCGACCCTTGGTTCAATGAAAAATTTAAGTTCCAATCATAACCAGACGAATTAATATTTGTGTCATTCTTTTCGTGCGTTTCTGGCCGCAATGGTATTTCCGCTTCACTGGGTAAATTGCTGCGGAACAAATATATGTTATTTATTCACGGGAAAATTAGCGATGTTAGTAATAAAGCAACCCACAATTAAACCTTTGTCGATATATTCGATAGGGACTTTTGTCAATTTGTTTTCTGTTTACTAAAAATCGATGGAAACTTTTAATTTTATTGACTCCTTGAATTTTGTACAGAATAAAGCGATGAAAAATTCTTATGAAAAAATAACGATGATCAAATCCGGGACTTGATCATCGTTTAATATTGAAAAAATGTTATTTGTTCGGGGAGAAATTGGCGATATTGGTAATACAATTTACCTTTTGCCAATACATTTGATGGACTTCTATCGATTTTTCTTCTTCTAGAAATCGATGTAACCTTTTAATGATACAGGCTCCTTAAATCTTGTAGAGAAGAGCCCGAAAAAACAAATTCTTATGAAAATATAACGATTATCGTTTCAATGAAAATTTTAAGTTCCAATCATAGGCATACGGATGAATTATTTAAAAACTTTTTTTTACAATTTAAAATTTTTTTTCTGTCCTCTCAGCTGGAACTGGAGAAAGCTCTGTTGTCAGCCGAGTACGACTCGGAGTCGCTGAAGCTCACCGGCGACGAGGGTGAAAAGATAAGGATACAGATGCGAATAAATGAGCTCGAGAGGGAGATGACGGAGGACAATAATTCACAGGCGAATTTGCAATCCGAAGCGAAACACCGTGTACAGCACGCTCAGCAAGTTTGCAGCCGTCTCGAGGAGGAATTGAACAATTGTCAGGACTCATCGAAGCGCAACGAGCTCGCCGATAAGCTCGCTGTACAACAGGACGTTCTCGAATCCGAGAGAAAAGCTTTCGAGGACCTCGAGTTTCATCATTTGGAGGAGGAAGCCAGCAAATTGGCGACGAGGGAGGAGTTGCAGAGGTTCGATCAAATTACCGTTCAAAAAATAAAACAATAATAATAATAAACAAAAAAATAACAGAAAAATATTTTTTCTTTAATCGTACAATAATCTTCAAATATGTAATTTCTCAAGAGCAAATTGGCAACGACCAAAAAGTTGCAGAGGCTCGATCGATAAAAGTTCAAAAATAAAATAAAAAATAATAACCAAAGAAATAACAGAAAAATAGATTTTTCAATTCCACAATAATCGCACATTTTTTAATTTTAATATGATTTTAATTTTTCCCCTCTGTATTTCAGATATCTGAGCGAACTTTCGGGAAGAATAGAAGCCAGAAAAGCTCAGCTCAATCATCTGGAGGCGCAGCGCTCGACGGCAAAAAATTCGGCGACCAAAGACACGAGAAGCTTGGAGAGACAGAAACTGGGGCACATGAGACGATTGGAGGAGGTAACAAAAAAACGTGGCTCTATTTTATGAGATTTTTTTTTTTCCTACACGAAAGTCATCCGCGTTTCTCGCCGCGAGTCTCGAGAGAACTCGCCGAGTCATCCGAACGAAATAAAACAAAAATCGATTCATTATAACTTTATCTGTACGATCTCAGGGCCGCAGCCGCTTGCGCGCGATCGAAGACGAGCTGGAGAACCTGGTGAGAAATCCACCGGACTGCTCCGAGGAGAAACGATCACCGAGCAGAGAGGATTTCGATAGAATCTCGCGAGTCACGACCGACTCGCCGATCGTTAACAATCAAGGCAGTCTGGGCAGAAAGACCATCGAGTCGCTCAAGGAGATCGAACGGAATCGGCAGTTGCATTTAGCCAAGCAAGGTAAACTGAATTCCACTCCGTGGCCCAAATTTTGTTGAGCTTCAATTTTCGCTCGTGAAACGGAATTTGATGGATTTTCTGAGATAAATTTTGTAATGGTTGCATTTTAGCTCGGGAATAGAATTTATTCCAATCCATGGCCTAAATTTTCTAATGGTTGAATTTTTGCTCACGAAATGGAATTTATTGGACTCTATCGGCTAAATTTGTTGAATGGTTGAATTTTAGCTGATTTATTTTTTTTAGCTCATATATTGAATGGTTAATTTTTTTTAACTCATAAAATTTAGTTCAAATTTAGAACTAAAGTTAGAATTTAGTTCCATGAACTAAATTTTCTAATAGTTGCATTTTATTATTCATTAATTATGGGGTAAATTTGCTAATGGTTGAATTTTAGCTGATGCAATGGAAATTTATCGTAGACACAATGTCTTCAATCTATTTAATATCATATTTCATATAACATAATCATTTGCAAAAAAAAAAAAACAAAATATATGAAAAAATGAAGGACAGAAATAAAAAAGCAAAAGAAGTGAAGAAAATTATATAATTTCTAGAAAATTAAATCCAATTAAATGCTCTAATGAGAATTTTTTTCTCTGTTCCGAAAGGGAGTCAAGTGATCTCGGACGAGCGTCGTCGAGTCGAGGAGCTGAAGCGGCGAGTCCAGGACGAGGTGCGATCTCAGTGGGAGGAACGAAAGATGAATTGCGCCTCGTTCAACAGTGTCGAGTCGGGTGAGGAGTCCTCGAGTTACTCGACGGGGCCCACGGAGAGGTGAGTCCTCCCGGACTCCTGTCCAAATATTATCAATAACTTCGAGCCGAAACGTAAACACGACCATCGCGTCGATGAATCTGCAGTGCGAGCTACTGTGCCGCATTCACGAGGGTGACGCACAATTCGCCTTTGACCCTATCGCCGTAACTCTTCGCGACGACGCACATGCCTCGGGGTCCCGGCTCTATAAACTCGTACGAGAAACAGCTGTTGAATTCGAAAAAAAAAAGAAATAGCGAACTTTGAACGCCGTCACGGATAATTGCGAGCCACCGCAGGTGACTGGAATAAATTGCGCGGCGCCGGAGTGTCGGGCTTGAAGAGTTAAAAAAATAAGTTTAAAAAAAACACGAAAGTAAATTGTGATTTTGTAATTATTGCAACTTCTTTTTAAGGTTCGCCTGCAGCAGAAATACGCATAGTTAATTGCTTGTAAAAAAAAATTGGTTTCCTTTGATTTATTACAAATCTTTGATTTATTATAAATCTTTGATCTATTGTAAATCTTTGATCTATTGTAAATCTTTGATCTATTGTAAATCTTTGATCTATTGTAAATCTTTGATCTATTGCAAATCTTTGATCTATAGCAAATCTTTGATCTATTGTAAATCTTTGATCTATTGTAAATCTTTGATCTATTGTAAATCTTTGATCTATTGTAAATCTTTGATCTATTGTAAATCTTTGATCAATTGTAAATCTTTGATCTATTGTAAATCTTTGATCTATTGTAAATCTTTGATTGATTGTAAATCTTTGATTGATTGTAAATCTTTGATTGATTGTAAATCTTTGATTGATTGTAAATCTTCGATTTATTACAAATCTTTGATTTATTACAAATCTTCGATTTATTACAAATCTTTGATTTATTACAAATCTTCGATTTATTATAACAATCGACCAATTAAGAAGCCGTATTAAAAAAGAAATTAATCAGTGCTTATCTCCGGCCCGGAGCAGACAATTTTCTCCGGTAATTTCGCTTTATCCGAGCTAAAGTCGAATCCCACGATTATTGCAACTGGGAGATCATCTCGGGAGACGCCGCTTGTGTCTGAGGAGAAGAGCCCGCGTATAGCCCGAAGGCAGTCGGCAAGGCCACGGGAAGTCCAACCGAAGTTTCATTGAATGCTCGACCGCCTGGGAGGGGAACGGCGGTTTCCGATTAATTCGTTCCGATCATGAAAGTATACGTGCCGTGTCGACCGCTGAGAACCGGAAGGGCGTAACTCGCGCGTTGAACGGCGCGCGTTACGCCCTTCTGCTTCTCAGCCGTCGATATAGGCGGACGCGTGCCCCGACGATGCCGATCGTCGCTTATCCCGCCCCTAATGCGGCGTGCGACTTTGCCCCGGCTGTGAGCGAGAGTGTGCGTGAGCGCGGTAAAGAGGAGAAGGAGGCGGTGGAATTCGTTATCGCGCGATACGATATCGCTTCCAGCGCGCGTTCTGTCGCTCTATCGCGTGTCAATAATTCCGTGAGTAGGACGCTCTCGGTACGTCGGCTCGATCGCACGGAGAATTATTATATACGCTCCGAAACGGTGTCGAAAAAAAACTGACAACTTTATAACAATAATAATACAATAAATACTGTAATAATAATAAAATATAAAGAATTATAATAATTATCGGCGAGTTCTGGCGCAAAGACTGTCGAAAAAAGTTCACTCAACAAACAATTTTCTTGTCCACGAACTTCAATTATTTTCTGCTATTTTTTATAATTTATTTTATTATTTTCTGGCTATTTTTGATTTTTCTTGCATTTATCTTTTTTATATTGAAACGAAGAGGCTTTTTTTTGTTCCGGTGATTCTAGAATATTTTTTTTAGTGCACAGTACGGATTGATTAAAAATAAAATTGTAAAATGTAAAATTGTAAAATTGCGGACGAGAAATGTTAAAATATACTTTAGGACTGTTCGAAAAGGTCGAATAAATAAAAAATTAATAAAAATTGGAGAAAAAACTAAAATTAATAATGTGAATAAAAAATAAAATACATAATAATAGTGAAATAAAATAATAAAATTAATGAGAATAAAGCAGGTGTGGAATTTAGCGGAAGTGAAATGTTAAAATATATACTTTAGGACCGTCCGAAAGTGTCGAATAATTTTTTTTTTTTTATTGGAGCAAAAACGTTTTCGGGACGGATTAAAGACCGCGACCGTGCGAGGAGCGGTTTTAATAGCGAGTGAATAGAGCGGCGCGATTAAGTTGACGATGGGAACGATGTTGGAGCCCCTTCGGGCGTCGGTGTAATCAGCCGGCGAGTTTTGTCGCTCGAACGGATAGCAGTGTTTGTGTGCACGGGAGCGTCTACCGGAATATGCAAGAAGATGAACGCGAGAGAAATGAGCGCCGCGGTTACCGACGAAGTACGCTCGAGGAGCTGCGAATTGATAACGATTATCACCAGCTCCAGAGCTTACCTGGTTACGAAGGATTGGCTCCGCGAGAACTGCTGCGAGCCCGGCGAAAGATACGCTCGTGATTTTTACCAACGTCACTTGTGAGTTTATCGACGCTCGCGGATTTTCTGGATCGAAGAGTCTCGGCCCGGTTCAAAAATCGATCGAATCTTGAAAAATTGGCTTAGTGGATAAAACATTTTTTTTTATTAACATTTTTTTTTTTTTTTTTTTTTGAAATTTGAGGCAGATTCGAATGAAGACAAGTGAACATAACTTGGGTTATCCGGCTACGTTGTTATGCACCTTGTTTATTAATAAAAGTGACGGTTGTTGTATTGACGGTTTAATGTTGTCCTTTAAGGTAGTCTTTGCGTATTCACTTCGCATAAGTTTCAGGGAAATGAGAGGAACTTGCAAACACTTCTGGATGGCATAAAAATCTGAAAAAATCGAGCTTATTAAAGGTGCTGAAAAGATTAATTTTGCATAATAATAATTCCAAAATGTTGTTAACAAATTGATGAAAAATACAATTGATCAACAAATTTCACGGAAACCTAACTTTTTTTAAAATGAAAATTATCCGCACATTTTTCTGAACATGTACGAATTTTTTCAGATTTGTAAATTCACTTTGCATTTTCTGAGTTCGTACACATTTTTTCCATATAAAAAGAGAAAAATTCAAAGTGAATTAAAAAATCTAAAAAAATCCGAAAAAAAATCAGAAAAATGAACGGTTCATTTTCATTTTTTTTTTAAAGTTCGGTTTCCGTGAAATTTGTTGAACAATGTTATTTTTCATAAATTTGTTAATAACATTTTGGAATTATTATTATGCAAAATTAATCTTTTCAAAACCTTTAACATGCTTGATTTTTTCAGATTTTTATACCATCGAGAAGTGTTTGCAATTCTCTCTCATTTCTCTGAATCTTATGCGAAGCGAACACTATTCGCACTACTCTCTTTTAACCTTAAAAGAGAGTAGATGTGTTCGGTCCGAGCTCTCAAATAAAGATTCCTTCTGGATTAATAACTGCTCGACTATATCTATTTCATTTAATAAAGACCGTTAATTGAGGACACTTCGTCACGAGAAGTGCTACAAATTTCTTTATATAAATTTAAAAAAATATTTCTTAAATAAAAAAAAAGTTTACATTTGTTTAGTGGGAGCGGAAGCAGCGACGGAGCGGACGTCGGTGCGAGCGATAAAATGTCACCGAGCAAACTCTCGGAATTTACCTCGCCGAGTCCTGGACCGTCGAACAATTCGTACACGATCCTTCAAGCCGATAACGTGAGTACAATTTTTCTTTGATTATTAATAAAACCCCTGTCGAAGGGATAAATAATTTTTTTTGTAAATAAATAAAAAAAATTAATTAACAGAGTCGTACATGCCCGAGTAGCGGAATAATAATCTTAAATAATTGTCACTGGCAAACATGACCCCGATTGACATTAAAGAAAAAAAAAATTGCATGCGCAAGATCCAGCGTATAACAAGCGAGCAATAATTTCATTTTATTTTCTCGGACCTGCGTCAGTGGTTCGAAAATTCCAAACGGGTGAGACTCTCGCGATAAGTGAGGCGTCTTAAAAAACGATCAGTTATCCTATTTCCGGCGCGCCCCGCAACACCGGCTTCGAGCCTCTGAGCACCGGTAACGACATCCTCGCCTATCATCTCCATAACTCTGATAACGAATCTATCAAATTGCACACAGCAGAAATTTACTACAAACAATTTTTTTTAATGTCTTTACAAAAAATTAACTGAAAACCCCAATGTAATAATTACGTATCGGATCTCTTTAAGCCATTACCCTTTTGCCCTTTTACCCTTTTACGAATTCTTTTCCTTGTTTCTATCTAAAAAAGCGTCGGGAATAATAAAAAAAAATAATAAAAAAATAGACCAACAATTGACACCGATGATGTGCCGCAATAACAAAAAAGCAATTTTTAGAAGCAATTTTCAATTGATTCTAAAATCGATCCAAACCATTATCAATTTTATTGGAATTTCATTTCAATTTAGCGCTTCATTTGAACATTTACACAACATTTCAATTGAAATCATTTTAACATTTATGTATTTATTTGTTTATAATGAATTTTGCGGGTCAAGCCCTTTTTACAATATTTATTATGTATAAGTGTGCGCATAATGCGTGATCGATGCATAGGAAAAAATAATTAATATATAGAGTGCAGTTAAGGTAGTACTAGCGCAATGACTGACGCCGCCTAAGTTTGAGAGGAATAAAAGAGAATTACAAACACTTCTCGATCGGATAAAAATCTGAAAAAAATCAAGCATATGGAAGATGCTGATAAGATTGTTCGTCCATAATAATGATCCCAAAATGTTATTCGTTTCCTTTATGTTAAAATTTGTTTAAAATCGTAATTTTCAAGTATTAGATAAAATTCTGAAAAATTCATACGTATTCAGAAAAATTAACAAATCATTTTCGTAATAAAAAAAAAATTTGGTTGCCGAGTAATTTGTTGCACAATTTTTTTTTCAGTAATTTGTTATGAACATTCTGAAATTATTATTATGCACAAAGAATATTTTCAGCACCTTTTATATGCTAGAATTTTTCAGATTTTTTTCTCATCGAGAACTGTTTGTAATCTTTGTCTTTTTTCTACCTTAGTACTACCTTAATTATAAAAACTAAAAAGCCTGGAAAAAAGAATGACCCTGAAGATATCTGCATGTGCTCAAATTTCATCAAGTTATAATGGTTGTATTTTGCATTGTACAAACTTCGCTCGAGGAAGTTCACTTGGAGATTAAAATTCTGTAAGTGAACAATTGTTATTGTTGCTAAAGCCGTGCACTGATAGAGAATGGCCAAAGATGAAACTTGATGTCATGCAGATATCTTCAGGGTCGTAAAAAAGAAAAGATTTACGTAACGTTTCGTTTGAAATAATTTGAACATTAACGTAAAATAAAGGTCGAATTTTGGTCCGAACACGTGTGTTCGGAGTCAAGTAAGTGAACAATTGTTATTGTTGCTAAAGCCATGCACTGATAGAGAATGGCCAAAGATGAAACTTAATGTCATGCAGATATCTTCAGGGTCGTAAAAAAGAAAGGATTTACGTAACGTTTCGTTTGAAATAATTTGAACATTAACGTAAAATAAAGGTCGAATTTTGGTCCGAACACGTGTGTTCGGAGTCAAGTAAGTGAACAATTGTTATTGTTGCTAAAGCCATGCACTGATAGAGAATGGCCAAAGATGAAACTTAATTTCATGCAGATATCTTCAGGGTCGTAAAAAAGAAAGGATTTACGTAACGTTTCGTTTGAAATAATTTGAACATTAACGTAAAATAAAGGTCGAATTTTGGTCCGAACACGTGTGTTCGGAGTCAAGTAAGTGAACAATTGTTATTGTTGCTAAAGCCATGCACTGATAGAGAATGGCCAAAGATGAAACTTGATGTCATGCAGATATCTTCAGGGTCGTAAAAAAGCAAAGATTTACGTAACGTTTCGTTTGAAATAATTTGAACATTAACGTAAAATAAAGGTCGAATTTTGGTCCGAACACGTGTGTTCGGAGTCGCGCACCGGGCTAATTGTATTTCGACATCGAACTCTCGGTTCGGACACCGAGTGCACCTATAGGTGGGATTCTATTTCCGGCGTTAAGCGAGCGCCGCAGCGACGGCGACGCGTTACAACCCCGCGCGCCAACCAGGTGCACCTGTTTGATGGGGCCTCGCTCGACTTGACTCCTCCACGGTTACAGTTCGTCAAATTGGACGCGGAAAAGGCCGGAAAATTTTCGTTAATCTCGTTGATACGTTTTCCGGGAATTGCCCGCTGTTTGCACTCCGCGAACTTGACACGAATAGCGTTGTTCGCGCTGCGTTTCGCACTCGCCGGTACATGTGCCCGTTCAGGTATGTGTTTCGTTTATATTTATAGGCCACGATGAAACCTTGGCCAGTTTTTCGCCGTCCACTCGAGGAAAATAAAAAAATATTTGTTAAAAATTTAATTTGTAAAAAAAATTCTTACGAAACGAAAAGTATTTTTTAGGCTAATTTTTTTTTATTAAGTTGACGGCGCTTTCGGGTTATTTTCATTGCGCATGCGCGTTACCGCATCGGCTAAACTCGTTAATCGGTGGACAGAAGAATGAAATTTTTTAAATAATTTATTTAAAAAATTAATTAACGAATTAATATCACTTAATTAATGATTGCATTTTTTTAATGCGCATGCGCGTTACCGCATCGGCTAAACTCGTTAATCGGTGGAAAGAAGAATGTCGACCGGATTGGAAAGTTCGAACCGTTTTTAAATAAATTATTTTAAAAAAAATTAACTAATTAATATGACTTAATTAACGAGTGCATTTTTTTTTAATGTCGATATTGCCCATGGGTTTCGATACTCGTACGACTTCAGAAACAACCCAAAAGACCCCTTAATTTTTTTTTTGTTAAAAAAAAATGTTAATATTTTTTTCATTAAAAAAAATTAATTTCGTTGTCGCCTAAAAGCTCGTGTGTTGGTTACGCGGGCGCGATGTTTTCCGGACAGTCGTCAGTTATTTCCGGGCGTGTTCGTCGCCGTTATTTACTCGAGCGACTTCGCTCGGGATTCCCAAGTCGAGCCTCCCGGAAGGGAATTTCATTGGTTTTCCGGAAAGTAGTTTTTTTTTTCCAGCCTACTGTTAATAACTGTTCGAAGCCATAACATTTCTTCGAACTCGAATACTCGACCTTTTGATGTTTTTATTTTCGGCGGAAACACACGTCCAATATCTTGGCTAAAAATCAAGATTAATAAATATATATATATATATATATATATACATATAAATTTATATTTATTTATATACAGGTATATTATATAGGTATATTCATTGAAAAAATACTTCAAAGGATCGTACGAGATTGTGCGATATTTGTGTTATCGCGAGTCGTGGATCGCGTGAATTTTATCGCTCGGGCAGATTTAATGGTTTCCGTACCTTTCCGACGACCGGACATCTACGCCGTATGGAAATCGAGTATTTCGCGAAACATGACGACCGTACGAATAACGCATGGTGACGAAAAATAGACGATATAAAAAATTCCTGCCTCTTCCCTGACCTTCCCCGATCGAGTCATTTTATTTCCATCCATAATATGTAATATATATATATATATATTATTTTGCTTATATACGGATATTTATTTATTTAACTCTTTTTTTTTACTATCGTCTCTAAATTTGTCCGACTTTTCTTTTTACTGTTTTATTTCCTGACGTTACTCTCAGTGCTCTTAACCGCTATACAACTGATAGCCACAATCTATTACACTTTGCCAACTTAACTGTTTGCTGATCCTACTCTGTACAGCTCCTGTCTTAGTTTTAAGTAAAATGCACATTAATTCGTAGCCAACTGTATCGCAGTGGGATTTAGGGTCGAATTTAAAGACATTGATCTGAACTTGAGATCGAAATTAGTATCAAAGTTTGGTCGCGTACTTAAAATCTATCTTAAGTAGGAACTTAAGATCGCACCTCAGTCCGAAACTGATTTCGTGCTTAAGTTTGATCTTAAGTTTGGTCTTCAGTTTGATCTTGAAAGTTTGAACTTGAGTTCGAACTTAAGATCAAATTTAAGATCAGACTCAAGTTTGAAAGTCACGTGACGGATCCGGGAGTGTGAGAGAGAGTTAGCGGCATTGGTCTTACGGTAGAGCGAGAGAGAGAACGACAGCGAACGTGTTTCACTTCGCCTTAAGATAGGTATTAAGCACGCAATGAAGTTCGGCCCAATCCTCGACCTCAAGAGCGATCTTAAGTTCGATCTTAAGTTCCATCTCAAGAGCGATTTTAAGTTAAGTCAAACTAACGTCTTAAGGTAGCTATGTCGCTTCCCGCTCATCTCGCATAAGTTCGAGAAAAGTAAGCGAATATTGCAAGTACTTCTCGATGATATAAAAATCTGAAAAAATTCATGCAGATTAAAGATACTGAAAAGATTAATTTTGCACAATAATTATTCCAAAATGTTATTAACAAATTAATCAAAAAATTAATTGTTTAACAAATTGCCCGGCAAAACAACTTTTTTTTCTATGAAACTGATTCGTTTATTTTTCTGAATACGTATGAATTTTTTCAGATTTTCAATCAGCTTTGATTTTTTAATTTTTTTATATGGAAGAAATGTCTGAAAAACACACAAAAATCAAAACTAATTGAAAAATCTGAAAAAATTCATACGTATTCAGAAAAATAAATGAATCATTTTCAATTTAAAAAAAAGTTGTTTTGCCGGGTAATTTGTTAAACAATTAATTTTTTTGATAAATTTGTTAATAACATTTGGAATTATTATTAAGCAAAATGAATCTTTTCAGTGCCTTTAATATGCATGACTTTTTTCAGATTTTTATACCATCGAGAAGTGCTTGCAATATTCACTTACTTTTCGATAACTTATGCGAGATGAGCGAGCTACCTTAAATAGCTACCTTAAAATTCGACCCTTAGGGGATTTATCCCAATTCCAAATAAAGTGCTATCTATCTGTCTATTCCCCCGACATCTTTAATTCCCTTACCCAGCCGGACAAGCACCACAAAAACGACGCAGTTGGTCCAATATTTGCGACATGCGCCGCGCATGTCGCAAATATTGCGCCACATTGGGTCCATTTCGTGGTGCTTCTCTATCTGGGTAGATTTCTACCGATTTTCTCGTTGTTCCCGACCGTGTAATGGCTGAGTAGAGTAGTGTGCGGATAATAGTAGCGCAGAAACTTAGAACCCGATCCGCTTTCGATAACCGAACACGTGCTACGTGCTACGCGCTACGTGCTTACGGGACCGTCCGCCCAGCGAGTCTACACACCTACTATTGACGTCGCGACACGTCCCTCACTCCGCTCCGCCCCGGACCTTTTCAAAATACATACAGATCGTTTCGGCGCGTCCCGAAACGAGCGTGCGCGCCGCTCTGTTTACCCCGCTCGCTCCACCGACCTTCCGACAATATTCCCGTCGTTTTATTTCGCTCTAGCGTGACGCTCAAAGGAATCCTCGCAACTCCGAGCGGGACATCTCGAAACATTTTAGTATCGACTTCGACAGAGACGAGAATGAAAGAAAAAAAAAAATCAATTGCGTCAATCGTCCAAATATTGTTTTGTTCGCCGAAACACACGGATCCGATACTAAATATAACGCGATGAATCTAATTCCGAAACTAGTTTGGACTCGGACAACTTATTCGTCGTGGGAAATTCGTCGACGGTCGCGACGAATAATAATAATAATAATAATAATAGTAATAATAATAATAATAATAATAATAATAATAATAGTAATAATAATAATAATAATAATAATAATAATAATAATAATAATAATAATAATAATAATAATAATAATAATAATAATAATAATAATAATAATAATAATAATAATAATAATAATAATAATAATAATAATAATAATAATAATAATAATAATAATAATAAAAAGCCATCGGGTGGAAATATCAAACTTAGTATCAACATTGACAAGAAAAAAAATATAATAATAATAATAATAATAATGATTGGGTGAATCGACCAAATATTCTTTTGTTCGCCAAAACGCGCGGACCCGATACTAAATATAACAAGGCGACGAATCTAATTCCGAAACTAGCTTAGATTCGGAAAATTTATTCGTCGGGCGAAACAATGGATGGTCGGAACGAAGAATCCATCGGGTGGAAATATTAAACTTAGCATTGACTTTGATAGCGAAAAGAGAATAGAGAAAGAAAATCAAATGAGTCAATCGTCCAAATATTGTTTTGTTCGCGAAAATACGAGAAATTGATATTAAATATAACGCGATGGATTCAATTCCGAAAAAATTTCGGATTCGGACAATTTATTCGTTGTGGAAAAAATTGATTGTCGGAATGAATAATCCATCGGGTGGAAATATTCGAGATGTATCCAAATACGTACACAGCTGAAATAGGCGTTCTTAGGACCGAATTTTAAGACATTAGTTTGAACTTAAGATCGCGTGCGTAAGTTTGACGTTAAGTTAAGACTTAAGTTTGATCTTAAGTTAAGACTTAAGTTTGATCTTAAGTTAAGACTTAAGTTTGATCTTAAGTTAAGACTTAAGTTTGATCTCAAGTTAAGACTTAAGTTTGATCTTAAGTTAAGACTTAAGTTTGATCTTAAGTTAAGACTTAAGTTTGATCTTAAGTTAAGACTTAAGTTTGATCTTAAGTTAAGACTTAAGTTTGATCTTAAGTTAAGACTTAAGTTTGATCTTAAGTTAAGACTTAACGTTGTAAGTTTGATCTCAAGTTAAGACTTAAGTTTGATCTCAAGTTAAGACTTAAGTTTGATCTCAAGTTAAGACGTAAGTTTGATCTTAAGTTAAGACTTAAGTTTGATCTCAAGTTAAGACTTAAGTTTGATCTTAAGTTAAGATTTAAGTTTAATCTTAAGTTAAGATTTAAGTTTAATCTTAAGTTAAGACTTACGTTCGATCTCAAGTTTAAACTGATGTCTTAAAACTCGACCTTTATATTCCAATCTGCAGGGTTTAGTTTTGACACAAATCTGCTCTGATAAGCGTTCTTTTGTTATCAAAACGGTTAAAATGTATTCCGCGGAAAGAATCGGATTTACCGTTGGCAATTTGAAAAACTCACTAGCAGTGAACAGTCACGAATAAAAGAACGCGTAAATGAGCAGATCTGCATTCAAGAGCGCAAACTTTGTTATCGAATTTGATAGCGACAACAAAAAAAACAAAGCTTCCTCTATGAGGAAGCAAAATATCAATTGCGTCAATCGTCCAAATATTGTTTTGTTCGCATAAAACACACGGATCTGGAACTAAATATAACGCGATGGATCTAAAACCGAAACTAGTTCAGACACGGAGAATTTATTCGTCGTGCAGAAAAATGGATGGTCGGGACGAAAAATCCAACGGGTTGGAAAATTAAATTTAGAATTTGGTTTATGAAAATTAGGTCCGGTGAGACACGATCGAATAAACTAATACAAAGAAATTGTTGTGCTAGGGTCCGGAGTGACAAATTTTTTCCGGTGACCGTCGACGTGTTTCGCCCTTGACGCAGCCGCCAGCGCTCGGCTGTTGCAGCGGCGCGGAACGAAAACACTCGACCGCTCGCTAATTAATCTTTCTCCCGTCGTTTGGAAATATTCGACGCTCACGCGCTGTGTTTTGTTTCCACATATTTTCATGATGCCTGTACTTAATTCTGTCGACGCGTGTTTGCCAACGGGGCTCGGATAATCCTATGTGGGATTCGTCATCGCGGTACGAAACGCACTCGAGCCGTTAGACATTTTTGGCGCCTAAATCGTTACGTGTTGGTGGGTAACCTAATTCTTTTTTTCTTTTTGTTATTGTCGCAGATAGACAACTTTGAAGCGGCTGAATTTTTTAAGGCGAAATATTGTTAGAAAGGGCAAAAATTACAGTCGGCTTTGTTGATAAGAAATAACCAAAAGTTAATATTTTTTTATCGCTCTTGTCGTAATTTCGTTTTTGACCCGTCTGCATTGATTTTATTTTTTTCACCACGAGTTCGATGTTTCGTTGTCGTTAGGTTTTGAATGAAAGTGTAACGGGGATACTAAATGATAACGTGTTAATAGGTAACCTAATTTGGTTTGGTTTGTTTTTTTTGTATTGTCGTAAATACGCTGCTTCGAAGCTGTCTAAATGCTCTAGGGCGAAATATTGCCAGGAAGACAAAAATTAATACTGTACTTTGTTTATTAAAAAAACAAACATTAGAATATTTTTTGTCGCTTAACTTCAATTCGTTTTTGTCTTATGGGTATTTATTTATTTTATTTCATAAATATTGCCAGAAAAGGAAAAAAATTAATAGTGGACTTTATCCATAAAAAATAAATCTAGTCTTTTTTTTGATCGCGCAACTTAATTTCATTTTTGGCTTATGGGTATTTATTTATTGTATTTACTATTTTTATATTTTATAAATATTACCAGAAAGCGAAAAAAACGATAGTGGACTTTGTCCACAAAAAATAAATCTAGTCATATCTTTTATCGCGCAACTTAATTTCGTTTTTGGCTTATGAGCATCAATTTATTTAATTTATGGTTTAAATATTTTATAAGCATTGCCAGAAAGAGAAAAAATCGACCGTGGACTTTGTCCACAAAAAATAAATCTAGTCTTTTTTTTTATCGCGCAACTTAGTTTCATTTTTGGCTTATGGGTATTTATTTATTATATTAACCAGTTTTATATTTTATAAATACTACCAGAAAGGGAAAAAATCGATAGTGGACTTTGTCCACAGAAATAAATCTAGTCTTAACTTTTATCGCGCAACTTAATTTCGTTTTTGGCTTATGAGCATTAATTTATTTTATTTATGGTTTAAATATTTTATAAGCATTGCCAGAACGAGAAAAAATCGATAGTGGACTTTGTCCTCAAAAGATAAATCTTGTATTTTCTTTGATCGCGCAGCTTAATTTCGTGTTCGGCTCGTCCGCATCAATGTTTTTTTTTTTCACCGCGAGTTCGAGAGTTTCGTTATCGTTGGGTTTTGAATGAAAGCGTTACGGGAAAACTTGGGGCCGTTTGGCCCCCCGGGGTGAAGTATCGATCGACGTGGACCGAGCGACGTTTCAGCCCCAACGCGGCACCGGTTTACTGACAAAGGGACGTAGTACTACTACACGATATTCAACGGCATAGTGCTCGTTCGGATACCCACGCGTAGCGCGCGCGCGGCTCTCGTCGTTGACGCAAGAGGCTCTTCACCGTCTCGAAACTCTCCCGTTCGCACTCTCTTCGGAGTTTGCACCCACGCGCCGAATTAAAACTCCCCGGAGCCAGTGAACTTTAATGGACATTACGAAGTTCGGATTTCGAGGAATGCGACGTACGATAATTAACTGGCTCGTGTCATGGATATTGTAACTCGTGAGTCGAATAATCGTGCATTTGTCGCTCTTAATATCGGTGTGAAGATTTTAAGGCCTTCGAACAAGTTTTATCGATCATTTTATTCTTTTTTTATTTTATGTTTTTTCGCACGTTGATCGAATATTTTTGTTTTAACTGGATTTTACTTTTTTAGTGCACGAGGCGTTGCACGATCTAAAAAAAGAAAAACCAACTTTTTCGGGTTGTCGAGACCTCACGTACGGTTTTGTCGGGAACGTGTTGAGTCTAGGCGATCCTACGCTCGAGAGACCGCTCTATGTATCCAAGGAGTTCATTCAATTTTTTTTTAATAAATAATCAAACGTGTATCAATGCTGTTTGCTTGGATGTAAACACTGTTTCCGGGGGGAGCGAAAGGAGTTGACGTGAAATATTATCGTCTTGGTACGTCACGCTTCTTTTTTTTACGGAGAATTAAAAAAAAGTGGAGCTGAAGGTCGTGACCTTGACCTCTTCGAAAACTACTATCGGTCGGATAAGATCGGCGAAAAAATAGCACGCTCAACTTGATAAACGTCGATAAAATTCGAAAAATGTTTAATATATATATATAGTCGAAATATACATATATATATAGTATATTTAGATTTAACCCTTCGAGCGCACACCTTAGTATAGAATCTGAAACTGCGTATTGGCTTAAACTGACCCAGAACATTCAACTGCGCACTTTTTGCAAATAATTTTTTTTTTATAGCAAATTTATTACATTTTAAAACATAGTTAGATTTTTGGAATCATAAAGTAAAAATTTTATTTACTGTGACTGTGAATACAAAACTTGATCGATATATTGTTTTACGATTTTGGGGTCCAAGTGACCCACCGTGTGCTCTGTGGTCGATCGGGTCAATCTGGCCGTAACGCAGCCAAAAATTAAGGGGCGCAAAATAATTTTTTATTTTTCCCGTGATTCTTTTAAAATTGCGGGGCGCAAAATAATTTCTTATTTTTCCCGTGATTCTTTTAAGATTAAGGGGCGCAAAATAATTTTTCATTTTTCCTGTGATTCTTTTAAAATTAAGGGGCCCAAAATAATTTTTTATTTTTCCTGTGATTCTTTTAAAATTAAGGGGCGCAAAATAATTTTTCATTTTTCCTGTGATTCTTTTAAAATTGAGGGGCGCAAAATAATTTTTCATTTTTCCTGTGATTCTTTTAAAATTAAGGGGCGCAAAATAATTTTTCATTTTTCCTGTGATTCTTTTAAAATTGAGGGGCGCAAAATAATTTTTCATTTTTCCTGTGATTCTTTTAAAATTAAGGGGCCCAAAATAATTTTTTATTTTTCCTGTGATTCTTTTAAAATTAAGGGGCGCAAAATAATTTTTTTTATTTTTCCTGTGATTCTTATAAAATTGAGGGGCGCAAAATAATTTTTTATTTTTCCCGTGATTCTTTTAAAATTGAGGGACGCAAAATTTCTTTATTTTTCCTGTGATTCTTAGAAAATTGAGGGGCGCAAAATAATTTTTTATTTTTCCCGTGATTCTTTTAAAATTGAGTGACGCAAAATAATTTCTTTATTTTTCCTGTGATTCTTATAAAATTAAGGGGCGCAAAATAATTTTTTATTTTTCCTGGGATTCTTTTAAAATTAAGGGTCGCAAAATAATTTTTTCCTTTCTGGTAATTGCTTTAAAAAATAAGGTAAATTCTATTCGTAAGCTAAATCAGCCCCTCGCGTCTCGAAAGAAATTAAGCCCACGACCCGGATTCTCGCTTCGCGACGAGCGAGACGCTTTGTTTCGGTCGGGGGGCAGTTTTCCGCGTGCAAACAACGCCGGGGTGGGGGTCGCCGTCCGTTGCACGTATACTGGAGGGAATAACAAGCTCAAACCCGCGCAGCCCAGGCTCAGTTGCCGCCGAGGACTCGCGCGAGTTTCTTTTACCGCTGCAAAACACACACACACGTTGATACGCGAAGTCCGTGATTTCTCATCCCGAACATCTCGCGCCTCCGCTTGCATCGAAGAGTTCCCCCGGCGCCATACGGACACGGACCGTCGAGTTCGAGAATGCGGTCAAGTTCGCGATTGCGCAATCGGTGACTTTTCGACGGTTACTGGACGAGTGAATTAATTATTCTTTTTTTTATATATATATATTTTTTTCAATCTGCATACGCGCCGATATCGGACGAAGGACTTTCGGGCGAAAGGGAAAGTTGTTCGCGGTCGCTCGTAAAATTTTTTTATTTTATTTATTTTTATTTTTTTTTCGATCTGGATAAAAAGCTATACGGAGAGGGGCTGAAAGAGATTCACTCGCGTTATATTATTCGATGTCCCTGATGTGGATGAATTACATGAAGTCGAGGTGCAAGAAGAAGCACGTCAGGAGGAGGCGTGTAAGTCCTGGAATTTTTACTCGTAGACTTTGGCGCGTAAGATTTTTTATCTATTTTTTTTTTTATGAAAGTAAGAAGAGGTTTTGTTTTCCGTTTTGCCTCGCTCTACTTACGCATAAATGCTCGAAGTGAAAAATATGACGCGAGACCGCGGAAAGGAAAGCTCGTAAAATTGTGGATAAAAATGACGGAATCTTGTCCGGTCGATAAATGAGCATTCAATTAACAGTAATGAATAAATTATATTAATTCATTCATTTAAAAAAATGTTGAAAATAATTTAATTGATAAATGAAAAATGATTTATTAGTTAATTATTGAATTAATAAATTATTTATTAATTATAAGTAACTCATTGTTATTGATCATTTTTTTATGCGTGTAGTTGATACGAAAAAGCAGCACCTAAGCGTTCAGTTTAATAATGTAAGTATTCGGCGAATAAGCCTCAGAGATTAGTCTTTACTTTACCCGGTCGAAAAACGAACATTTTATGAACAACAATAAATAATTAATAATAAATAATAATAATTAATTAATTAAAAAATGATTGGTCAAATAATAGTTCCATCAATTAATTATTCAATGAATTAATCATACTTTAATTATATATTAAATATGAATAAGTAATTGTTGTGGAATTATTTTTTTGTGCGCGTAGTTGATTCGAAAAAGCCGCACCGAAGCGTCCAGTTTAATATTGTATTCGGCGAATAAGCGTCGGGGATTAGCGGGTGGATCAGTTTCCACCTGGCGTCGTCGTATCTCACGCGAAAAAGACTTCCGTGCGGATGAGACTCTCGCCACTGTCTATTACACTTTTGTGCCAACGACTATACCGCACCGAAGCCTAATCGTCGCCTCCGCCAACGATTTTCCCACTCGCGAATGAAATTCACTCGCCCGCCACCACAAAACTTGAATTTTATCTTTCGAAGCTTCGCAGATCCGGTATTCCAAGGCGAAACACACGTATCGACTGCCGAGAACCGGAAGGGCGTATCTCCGACCGTTTAGCACGTGGAACTGTGCGAGATGCGCCCTTTCAGTTCCCGGTTCGTCGATAAGTTTATAAATGGTCCGTACATGCTCCATACACTTACTTTGTGTGCTGTTTGCAAATAAACCCGGATTCGATTCTCGACCCTCGCAACGCAGGATTTTACACTAGTCGTAAATCCTCATTCGCCTTTATCGATAATTCGCATCTTAGCCGGTTCTATGCTTGTGTATTTTTCACTCGAACCGGCGAGTGATATTTTTATCTGCTTTATGATTTTTATCGACCGTGCGTTTAAGAGATTTTTTAAAAATATAACAACAATCAAATATTATTTAATTGATATTAATATTAAAATACAATGTTTATATTAATTACCGCGAATCGTAGAGATATTATATATATATTTTTGTATGATATTTAGTGTTTAGTTGTTTATTTTGTGTATATTTACTGTTTTAGGGTTTTTACAGCACGTGCATTTAAAAGAATTTTTTAAAAATATCTATATAACAATAAAAAATTATGATTTCATTAATATTAATGATAATAAAAGGTTAATGTAAATTAACTCAAGCCGTAGAGATATTCATATATATTGTTGCATGAATTTTAGTATCCCCGTTGTTAAGAGGACTTAAATACAATAAAAATAAAAAATAACTATATGTATATGAAATATTTTGGCTACGGAAAGATAATATATTGTCTCCGGATTTGCCCGAGTCGTAAATCCTCATTCGCTTTTATCGATAATTCGGATCTCAGCGCGTTTTAGATTTGTTTATTTTGCTCTCAAACCGTCGAGTGATGTTTACTGTTCTATCATTTTTACAGCCTGTGCGTTTAAGAGGATTTTTATTTATTTTTTGTATATACATACGTATATACAAAAAATAGATAATATAACAATGAAATCTTAATATTTAATTTCTTTGATTAATAGTATAATATTATTGATTTATTTATTAACATTAATTTTTTTATTTTTTGCAGATGCGAGACGATCGAAGAACGTCAATGGAAGGCGAAAGACTGAGTGCTAACAGCGTTGGTACGATTGACGAAAACGGGAGTCGTCCGTTGTCGCAAACTTCGAGCGAAATGGACAGCGTTGGTCCCTTGCAGCCCGTCAAACATCGAGAAAAGCCGAAGCTTCAGGTGAGTTAAAAAAAAAAAAACAAGCGAAAAGAAAACATCGAAATATCATAAATCGTGAATAAAAGAAAATAACAGCCCGAATCGTCAAATTTTTTCAGCGACCACTCACGAGATACCTGCCGATAAAATCGGAGTCTCTCGATCTGAGGCATCACATAGAAACAGCTGGACATCACTTGCCGCTCATTCACGACGTCACCGTCGACATGACCACGTGCTCCGGTTATTTGTCGAAAATGAGCAAAAAGTTTCATCACTGGAACAAACGATGGTTCGTTTTCGACAGGAGGCGAAAGACCCTCTCCTACTTCAGCGACAGCACGAACAAGAAAGCACGAGGCCTCATTTACTTTCAGGTATTATTATCATTATTATTTTATTTTTAATTTTTTAATTTTTTAATTTTTTAATTTATTCATTATGGAGTATACGGGTCAAGCAAGTATATACATATATGAGAGCATAACGCTATGTGTGTTTGCTACCGAATACTAGGTTTGTCGCTTACAATCATACACTGAAGAAAAATTCGCTTGCGGGCTGCCAAAGAATTTTTAAAAATTTCAATTGTACTTTTTCAATTCTTACAATTCCATATGATATTGAAACAACGGCTGCAAGACTATCAGGGTGACTTCTTATCGTTACAATCCCGTATGGAATTGCAAGAATTGAAATAACAATTTTTTTTTGGCAGTCCGCAAGCGAATTTTACTTGAATCATTGATCTTTTTTTTCAGTGCATATATAACCTATAGTCACGGACATAAAAGTAGAGATGACCGGTTTCATATCGATGAACTCGTTTACCAAACGTTATTTATAATTATCAATAAATTTAAAATTAATAAAACGTTATATTACTATTATTATTATTATTATTGTTTTTATTGTTAACGGCGTAATTAATATTTGCAGTCGATCGAGGAGGTTTACGTCGATCATATGAACACCGTAAGATCGCCTCAGCCGTCGTTGACCTTCATCGTCAAGACGACGACGAGGCTGTACCACCTAATGGCGCCGAGTCCCGAGGCCATGAGAGTTTGGGTGGACGTTGTTTTCACAGGAGCCGAGGGATACCACGAGTTCGATCACGGGGTCTGACGGAACTGCCCGCAACTACTCGAACGAGATGTCTTTCGAAAGAAATTCGAGACCGACTCGGAATATTCGCGATGCGGATCAGCTCGAGCCCCGAAAATTCGCGACTTGGCCAGTTTTGAGCGAAATCTGCTGATTTTTTTTATTCACACGACAATCTAATTTTCAATTTGCTCCGCGGCGAACAAAATCGCGGAGCCACTTTTTTAAATATCGACTGCCGGTACGGAGAATCAAGGAAATCTTGCATCGAAGATTTTTGGTTATTATCATTTTTTTTTTACCGTTACTGACGAAATTGTAGCGAAACGTCCAAAGTATGGGATTTATTTACGACAAAAGATCGGTTGAAGAAAAAAAGTCGACGGACGTTTGTCGGAACATACGCAGCCTAAGTGCGTAAACGCCATCCACAGAAGCGCGCATGTGTGTAGAAAAAAAAATTGACAATCGACATAGGACGTAATTAAACCTGTGGTGCCAATACTGTATAATATATTGTTAACGTGTAACGATTTGATAATATTTCCATCAAGTATTACTCTTATATCCGCGATTTATAATGAATTTATAAATTTGTACGACGCAAACGAGTTTATAATGGAATGAAGAAATACACGCGCAGAGTCCCGTTTGTATTCTAGAAAGAAAAAGAAAAATCTCTAATCTAGTCTTCCGTCGCGAGTGAGCGAAGAAATGTATGGGCGCGCGTGCCGCACGGACAAACGAGACTTCGAAAACTTACATGTTCTTTTTAAATTCATTCGGTTCGAAAGATTTTTTGATAAAAAAAAAATTGTACATTGATCGATGTAATTCGCGAGGCAGCTGCGATAAGCGAGACAAGAGCAGCAGCTTCTTTTTTTCTTAATTGTTAGCACGTTATTACGAAAGCGATTGAGGTCGATTTAATTCAATATAAAATGTATGCTCCGAATCGTAGTGCGCACTCCCAAAGAGATAAACTAGCGTGTGTATTGCACATCTACGATTGCGAGACTTTTACGTCGCTATTTACTAGTTTCGTGAACAAAAAAAAATATCATTTGTCAAAAATGTATTTCATATTGTACATATACATATTATATACGTAGATAAATCGTTGTTTTCTTTTCTGACCAACTTTGTACCGTAAGATAAATATTCGTACATTTTTCGGACTGGAGTACTCGAATTTGCGAGAAATAAAAAACCAGCGTACTCGCCGAACGACATATTTTCTTTTAATAGTTGCTCCGCGAAGTGATGGAATTGTGAGGACAGCCGCGAAATTTACGAATTCTAAATGTGTAAATTCAGGGAAAAAATGCACAACATTTTTCGGAAACAAATTTTTTTAAATAGAGATAAAAATCCAAAAGAAAATGCAGAAATATATGTTTTTATAAAAGAAGAAGAAAAATGTCGAAAATATGTAAATTCAGGAAAGGGCTATAATTCATAAAAATTCAAAATAGACCAACGATGAACATTTTTGAAAAATTGCAACCAGCAACCTTAAAAGGGTACGGAATGCCGGAGTCAAGCAAATTCTCTTACTCACCGGAAGTTACCCTTTCGGCGGCGCGCCGAATCCTCGACCCTGACGAAACTTGCATTTTGTGGCCCACAGCTCGCATTCTGTCGAAATCCTGATCTAAAACGAAAAAGAAACATACACTGTACAACAATGGGCAAACAAACGAATGGCTGACCGACTCGGGGGCAAGAAACATCTTCAAGATCTGCCTCTTCGAAATAATAACAATAATAATAATGTTCATTACCTTTCCAGATGTCCAAACGTCGTGAAAACAATTAATCCTTCGAGAAATCACTCACACACACACACACACTTGAAACAAACACGCGCGTACTAATTCCGATTGTTGATTCTCTACATTCGCGAGAAAACCGTTACAGCCCGACCCGGCAGAATAAATATTCGCGCACGACCCGCGAGTCGCGTTTGTAACCGTCAGCGCGTCCAAACACGAATGGATGCGCGCGCACATACAAAACCGTTACAGGCCGACTGCCGCCGATGCTGACGAACGCTCCGATTTCAACTTTTTTTGTCGCAGATATAATTGTCCATGTCGCTGACAAAATCGTTAACTGCACAGCCTATTATATAGATTTATAATAATACTCGATATTAATACTCTATAAAAATGTATGATTGTCGTCAAGACTCAAAGCATGTTCGAAGTATGTTCTCGCACTAACGACACTAAATATCCCACTGACGAAACTAAATATTCGCGCACGATCCGACAAGTGGCCGTAGCAACCGTTGCTAGGGATCCAAACAAGAACGTATGCGCGCGCAGATATAACAAAACCGTTGCCGTTCGACGCTCGCTAATGCTAATGGCCGTTTTGAATAACACGCCTTTCGCGCCGACAAAATTATCGATCATCGTATTACGTTTTCCGAGCCTAAAATATGCGGAGCTTTTTTTCACAGAGATGTCTGTTATTGACCCCACGAATTGAAACTACTGCGTCGTCGGACTGTATGAATATTTGCGCGCCTTCCACCGACTTGCAATGAATCTCGTTGGTACTCCCAAAATACGAATGTTCTAGAACAATTTATTTCTGCGATATCTGACAATAAATGAATAGCTCCAGGCTCGAATATTGGCTCGATACTTTTAATCTGTCGTACTCGAATGCCCGGACCCGAAAAAAATTCGAATTTTCCATCGTTCCCCGATTTTATCACGAGAGCTTTGAGATTCCCACGTCCACACACTTCGCCGATCTGGCAACAACTGGCCACCCAGCGACGGTTAGGTTTCGTCGTGGACCACGTGAATCAGCGCCAAGCCGGTCCAAAAGAAAACAGCAGACCACGCGAGAATCCAAAAATATATCGAATGAGAAAATAATGTACAGATTAAATTCACTATCTTACTATATTTACTATATTCACTGTATTCACTGTATTAAATATGGTGATAATCGTTGCCGCTAGTCAACTTCGATGTCGCGACAATACGAGACAAAAAATAATAACAAAAAAATGGGGATGTCATTGTCAGTATGTTTTCGATAAACCGTATTAAAAAAATGTCGAATGGCACACCGACTCAATTTTCATTTAATTTCGTATCTTGCCCGATGCCGTTAATTTTTCATACATAAAAAAATCGAATTTTCCGTCATTCACCAATATTATCGCCAGAGCTTTGAGATTCCCACATGTAAACGCTTCGCCGAGCCGGCAACAACTTGCCACTCAGCGTCGTTTAGTTTCCCTCGTGGACCACGCGACTCAGCGCCAAGCCGGTGAGGAGAAACAAGGAGAAAACTGCCGAACACGCGAGAATCCAAAAATATATCGAACGAGAAAATAATATACAAATTAAATACGGTCATAATCGTGATCGTTAGTCAACTTCGATATCGCAGCAATACGAGACAACAGCAAGTAACAAAAAAATGGAGAATGTCATAGTCCGAATGTTTTCGATAAACGGAATAAAAAAATGTCCAAGCAGCGCACTGACACAATTTTCGTTTCAACGATACTACGCGACGAATCCTCGGGATATATTGAAGAAAGTTAAAAAATTACATCCGTATAGAAAAATCCATCCATGGAAATCTCTTCCAGAATTTACGAAAAGTCTCGTCAACGGAGTCATACACAACGAGGGTAAGATTGTTGTTGTATTGTTTATTTATTTGTTTCCGGGACAAGTCCTCTACGATTGTTCTCCGTTGCTCAAAATAAATAATCTCTCCTCATGGAGTGAATTTAATTGTTCATAGTTTCTCTCTGCAATCAGGTGGTCTGGTAGCGATAAACAAACCCTACGCAATTTCGGGCAGGCATCCGAAGCAGGAGCCAAAATCTGTGACGGGTGTTGTTCACGAGGTCGACTACACGCTGGAGGATGCCCTTCCGGAGCTAGCCAAAGAGCTTGGCCACAAGTCGTTGAAACTCGTAAAAACACCCGAAAAGTAGGTGCATGATTACAGTTCAGAAAAAAATGTTAAGTTATTAAAAAAAAAGTTGAAATTTAATTTTTTCATATCATTTGCGCATAAGAAGTTGGAGATTGAAACCTGCACATCGCTTCCTCATAAATCTTCTTTTTCGTATCACTTGGTCAAAAAAGTTGAAAATTGAAATTTTCATATCACTGCCTCATAATGTTCCTTTATGCGTAAAGTTTTCTCTCTGAGGAAGTAGAAATGATTTTATTTTTGTATGTCCGATCGATGTCAGGTTCACCAGTGGCATTGCACTTTTATCTGCTAATAACAAAGTTGAAAATGCTGTGGAGAAAGCGATGGAGCGAACTCAGGGATTGAGGATCATTCCCGTCACCTACTGGGCAGTGACGACCCGGGTGCCTCATGAAATACATGGAGAAAAGAGATTGGCGATGAAAATGAAACAAGGTCCGGACAGAGGAAAGAAATTGGTAACGACGCATTATAATATTACTGTTGGAAGGAGACTTTTTTCTTTATAGCATAACTCTAATTTTTTAAAAATATGTTATAGTTTTTTACTCCTAATACACAGGATATAAATTATTACCAATGGCCAAAAATCAGCCCAGCAACAATAAATATAAATAAAATGCTCATTATTGAAAATCATATATACATAATAAATACATCATTGTGACTACCAGTACTTTAATTAATAATTCGATTCAATTCATTTAATAATTCAATGTAATTCAGCTACAATGCAATGATAGTAATGACACGCCTTGAATTTTGCAGCCGATAATCGTGGATTCCTGGACTAACAACGAGCGGAAGAGACAGGACATAAAAATCTTGAACGTCCAGTTCAAGACGATATCGAATTCATCGGAAAACTTGTCGTCGCTTTTGGAGATAAAATCGTCGACGAAGAAGTGGCACGCTTTACGATTGTTCGCCGCGACCGTTCTCTATAGTCCGATACTCGGCGACAATATATACGGCTCGAGAACGCAAAACGTAATGGGAAAGTGGATAAACATCAGTCCGTTCGTCGAAGCCGCGCAGGTTCCTCCCAAGCTCGACAAGGACCTTCTTAGAATATTGAAAATATCGCCCGGCAAGGAAGCGCTCATACCCGCCCATCTGCACCTGAGGGAAATTTATCTAAGAATGTTCCCGAGCAAAGATCGCGATCTAGTCCTGACCGCGCCGCCGATGCCCGAATTCACGTGGACGTGCCAACAGTTGAAATTCAAGCACGAACTGTTCGAACACGAGGAAGTGGAGGATGACTTGGAGGGAAATGCTCCTGACCCCGTGAAATGGCAGGCTGTAGCGTAGAAGTAAATAAAATTTTATCAAATTGTTATGAATCCATATTTCTCAGTTATGCAACTATTTTACTGATCAACAGCTGCAGTTTTCGTGATTTACGGGACATTTCTTTGGATCGAGCTAGGGCTATATATATATTTTTTTAAAAATCGGGAGAATAATTAATTTTCAGATGCTCGTTGCATCGGAAAATTAATCTCATTGCATCGATAGCCAATAATTTCTTCGTACTTGGTATAATTCAACGACTGAGAACGTGTTCTATATTTTTATATTTTTCAATTATCCACCTGTAACTTGAATTGACTTATCTTGACGCCGACTTAATCTCTGGAAGTTCGGAGTTACTGCTCCGATTGACCTGTCGTTTGCAAATTTTCCAAGAAAACGTCGTAATCCATGAATTGGTTCAGATGTTCATTACATCTTTATACATAAATATTTTGTACATTAATGGGATGTTCAATGACTGAGAACATGGCAGCCTTTCAGGATTCTTCTCATGACGATTCTTCTGCGTTCCGGCGTTGACATTCGCTTCTTCTATCCGTGAACCTTGAGTCTCTTAGTTTCTCTGGCGATCGGGAAGTGATATCTCATGGCCGTTCGAACTGCAATTGACCACCAGCTTCCACCGGCTACGACATTGCTGACTGTAGGAACGGCGTTGAATATCGTTCCGAATTGCCTGACGGGCAACGGTCCGATGCCTCGTCTGAAATTGTTCGTAATTCATTTGATCGACGTGACGGTTCGTAAAGAATAGCAGGGTAGGTTCTTGAGTGCAGATCTGCTCAGCTATACGACTGTCCACTGCTAGTGTGATTCTTTAAAGAGGTTGGACTCTTCCACACTAGTTAAATGAGTGCTACATATTTAAATTCGTTTATACAAGCTTTTATGTATCTATTGATTATAGTGGATGGTTATTTGTATTACAGCAGATGTCCTTAACTTACAAAAACATTAATTGCAATGGATTTGCAAAAATATTAACTGGTTTGTGCTAATTTTCGATAAGGTCCATTTTCGTTCAGTTTTTTCAAAGAATAATCGATCATTTTTGCTTTATTTTTATGTATCACGGCTCGTTGTCTTCGTTGAAATATAATGTACGGATTCACCTTCCAGATATTCGATAGTATTTTCCGTTTAAAAATGACAGCCTTTTGTTTATCCATCGTCGAAATTCCTTCATAAACAAACAGCTGTCAATCTTAAACGGAAAATACTATTGTCTAGATGGTGAATTCGTAGAGCATCTTTTAAGGAAGAGAACGAGCCGTAATACATCAAAATCGAGCGGAAATTACGGATTACTCGTTGACAAAACTGAACGAATATGTACCTTTTCGAAAATTAGCAAAAACCAGTTCATATTTTTGCAAATCCAATGCAATTTATGTTTTTGTAGGTTAAGGACATCTACTCTAATACAAATAACCATCCACTGTAATCAATAGATGCATAAAAGTGTGTATAAACGACTTTAAAAATGTAACACTCACTTCACTAGTGTGAAGCGCTTCAACCTACTTAAAGTGGGGCTAAAGATCAACATACGCTAAAAATATTGCGAATACGTTTTTCTCTGAAATGGTTTTATAAAATAAAAACGAATCGCGGGGCTCACTGCGTATTTGATTAACGCAATTTGTTTTTCATTTTATAGAATCGGTTCGGAGAAAAATAGATTCAGAATTTTACCTCTGCCTCTCTCGAGCTCATACGTGTTTAGCCTTCCGTTAATTACCAACGGTACATCCGATTCTTTCTGCGGCATACGTTTCGTCTGTTTTCATAACAAAATAACGCTCATCAAAGCATATTTTTGTTAAAATTAAATCCCGAACTGAGAGCAGACTGGAATATGAGACGACCTACTTCAGCTGCGTATACATTACGGGATTTATCCTGACAGAGCAGAACTGCATTGAAGAACGCACCCGTAAAGAGTTTAGCGGGTCGACTTAGAGCTTGGAAGAGTCCAGATACCAATCGTCCCAGCATTTTTCGATCGCTCGGTGTTTCAACTCGTGTTTGTTGATCTTGCTTCAAGGTTAGAAAATTTATATCGTTTGAGAACATTCTTCTCGATCAGTCGGGCAGGGTGAGAAGTCTCGTTGCGTTTTAACCCCTCCCGAAAGAACTCGCCAATGAGAATCTAGCATTTATCCCCTCCCCTCGAATAGAGTCGCGTGCGCTGCAGCACGCGACACTGCAACTTTCTTGGTTCATTCGTGTCCGGGAAACAAACGACAAACAACTGTTCCGATATTTTAGTTCTTATCAGGAACATTATCATTCTCTTCTGCACGAGCGATCATCATCCGGAAGATTTCCAAAGAAGATTCAACGGACGTTCGATTTTACGCGTTTCGCTGTCTGTACTAACCGGCTCTATCAATTTTGTTTGTTTCGCCTCGACGCCCGAGTATCCGCGCGAACGCCGCCGGTCATTTTTTGTCCCACGCCCCTGCATCGGATTTTGTTCGCCTGTAGCAGGTTGTTAATTCCTGTCCATTCCTGTTCCATACGTTCTTCACGACCGGTTTGGCCAGGCTCATTATAATGCCGTACGACCTTCCACGACTTTAGTTTAATTCAAGAAACGCGATACGATATACTCATTTCTCACAAACTCTAGGCGTTTGTCCTCCCATCCCTTGGATCACGTTTTCTTTGTTCGCAGCTCTCGATAGACTTTTCCGTTCAGGATACGCGGACAAGCAAACAAGTGCGTCGGTACTTTAGATTACTGCAGGCTCGGTACGGTTCTTCACCAGCGATTCGCGATAAATCATATTCTACCATTCACGATAAATCGAATTCTACCATTCGCGATAAATCAGATTCTACCATTCGCGATAAATCAGATTCTACCATTCGCGATAAATCGGATTCTACCATTCGCGATAAATTAAATTCTACAATTCACGATAAATCAGATTCTACAATTCGCGATAAATCAGATTCTACAATTCGCGATAAATCAGATTCTACACTTCGCGATAAATCAGCTCGATTTGACACATTTCGTTTTGTACGAAATCTCCATTCAACAAATTTCGTTTTAATACAACGGAATCGTACGAACGCAAAAAAATTTACGTCTCCGAAAAAATTCATATTGCGATCGCATAGATATTTGATCGTATAGAACTGATTTAAATCGAATATGCGTTACATATTTCCGTTTGTCGTCGATTACGCGGCTAGTGGAAGAGCGAGATGTCGAGAGTGCAGAGAGCTGATTGAAGAGCACTCGCTGAGATACGGTCAACGCGAGCAGGTAACGCTTTGAACATCAAAACGGCCGGCAATGGCAATGTAACTGGCGGTTCGTAGCGCAAACACCTAACTGCCACGGCGGCTACCTGTAATGCGCTTGGTAACCAAGCCAACGTCGGTGACTTCGCCACTGTCGGTAAATAACGCGGATGGTATATTCGAAAATTCGCGATTGTCGTCCAGAGAAATGAATTTTTCGTTTCGATCCGAATGGCGTTCTTATTAAATCCCTTCGAGATGTTTAAAATATTTTTTTTATCGGCATATATTGTGCATATTTAATACTAAATATGCACAATATATGCCAACAAAAAAAGTATTTAAAAAATCGCGACGAGATTTAATAAAAACGCCATGCGGATCGAAACGAATTTTTTAACTTATTTTAATACCTATTTTATTTTACAGAGCAAGACACACGATGGAAGTTTGGACAAGTGGTTCCATCCAACATGCTTTATCAGCAGAAAATGGTGTTGGAGCGGCGTGCCGAAACCGAGATCAACAGGCGATTTCGATAACTACGACAATATCCGCTGGGAACATCAACAGGAAATCAAAAAGATGATAGGTAAAATAAGAAGAAAATCAAAAAGTTCGATCTCAACGAGGTTTTAATAAACGACCCTACAATTTCAGAAGCTATGAATGACGATTGTAACGGAAACTGGCGAGAAATATCGACCGACGACTCGAGCGAGGATCTGGAACCACCGGCAAAAAAGATGAAAAACGATTGTGAGGATCCCATGGAGACAAAGATGAAGAAACAGAACGAAATGATGTTCAATATGTATGACGAACTTAAGACTCTGCCGAGGAAGGTCCTCCGATCGCTGCTTTGGAAAAATCGCCAAAAAGTACCGAGATACAAAAACGATATGCTGAACGCGCTCACAGACGCGATGTTTTTCGGAGCACTGGAACCGTGTAAAGAGTGCTCCGGCAAACTTTCCTACGTTTCCGGGCTAGGGTACAGGTGCACTGGCAATCTTACGAACTGGACAAAATGCGAGGAGGTAACGCTGGATCCACCGAGAGTCAAATTCGTCATACCGAGGTACTTGCAAGACAGGTCATGGGTGTTACAGTTGTACACGGCAAAGGTTCGAAAGAGGATCGTGCGAGTAACCGCTCTGTCGACACCGAGCTCGGAGTCTTCCCCAGACTCGAGCTCGAGTGGACAATTTCCAACGCCTATGATAGTCGACGACCAGAAATTGGGTACGCAAATGCTGCGAGTTACACGTTCCGGAGTCGTGGACCCGGAGAGCGGCATGGAAGAAAGCGCTCATGTTTACGAGCGTGACGGAGACATGTACACAGCAACGTTAGCCAAAACTTGTATCCAAGGCAAGAAGAACAGCTACTACAGACTTCAGATTCTGGACTGCGAAGAGCGCAACGAGTACTGGCTGTTCCGTGCATGGGGAAGAACCGGTTCGACGATCGGCGACACGAAGCTGGAGATTTATCCGCTCGAGACGTGTATCGAGATGTTCGAGCAGCTCTACTTTCAGAAGACCGGCAACGAGTGGAGCGCCAGAGGGCAATTCGTCAAGAATGTGGACAAGATGTATCCCGTCGATACGGATCACGGCGAAGAGAAGTGTCGGAGATCCGATGGAGACAATAAATTGGAAAGCAAATTGGAGGAACCCGTACAGCTTTTGATGAAGTTAATCTTCGACATCGACACGATGAAGAGAGTCATGATAATGTACAAGCTGGATTTGGAAAAAATGCCGCTTGGCAATCTTTCCGAGAATCAATTGTTGAAAGCCTACAAAATTCTGACAACTGTACGCAGCGAATTGTTGAGAAAAACCCCCGATCGCACGAGCATTATAGACGCGACCAATAATTTCTACACCCTCGTGCCGCATTCCTGCGGTCTCTCGAATCCACCACCGTTCGAATCGGAGGAGAACATCATGCTGAAATGCGACATGATCAGCGACTTGCTCCAATTGGCGATATCCTACAAGTTAATGAATCTCGACTTGGATACGAAAGAGCCAAAGTGCACCCTGGACGCTAACTACGAAAAATTAAACACCCATATAACTGTGCTCGACAAGAGCAGCGAGATCTATGCAATCATAAGACAGTACGTCAAGGCTTCGAGTCACAACGACACAGACTTCGAGATCGACGAGGTATTCGTTGTCGAGCGAGAGGGGGAGGACCGACGTTACGAACCGTTCAAACATATGCCGAACCGAAAGTTACTATGGCACGGTTCCCGCGCCGTTAACTTTCCTGGTATACTTTCGGGGGGTTTGAAAATCCCGCTACCCGGACCGTGCATAAACGGAAGCATGTTCGGAAAAGGTATATACTTTGCGGACAGGGTGGAAAAATCCGCGAATTACTGTTCTGCCGTCAACGATAATCCCACGGGTCTGTTGTTACTGTGTGAGGTCGCGCTTGGCAATATGTACGAATGTACGCAGGCGGAATATATCGAAAAATTGCCGGAAGGAAAGCATTCCACTATAGGTCATGGACAGAGCATTCCGGATCCTACAAGATCTTACACGATGGAGGACGGTGTCGAGGTACCTTACGGACCGAGCATTCCAACGCATATCACTGATCCTTTGGTTCTTAACTACAACGAATATATAGTATATGATGTCGCTCAAATTAAAACCAAATACCTATTAAAGCTAAAGTGCAATTTTTTTATGTAACGTTTTTTTAATCCTTCGAAGCGCAAAAGTATTGTTGCTTTCTCGTTAAAGTGGTATACAGCTCGATCAAAAAGTATAACATTTTTAGGCCATGCATTTTTACGCCGTTGTTTAACGACCTTGGTCGAATTAAAAAAAAAAAGTATTTATTCTGTGCATGAATCACCGCATTTTAAAAGGTTAAATCAATTAGCCTTGTCCGAATAAATTTTCGATTCGATGCTGCGATTAGCTTCCTCTCTCAGTGTGCCATGCAAAAAATTAATTTGTAAGTTTACCGCATTATCAATGTTATTAGAATATTACAATCATCTCAATTATAAAACTCCGGAACCTGCAATACCCCGGGATATCGAAATAATTAATTATTTTTTACACATTTTGTACGTTTTTTATAAATTACGTTTTTATAATAAAATTTATATTCTTCAACGCTGTCTGATTCATTGTTAATAATAAGTTCATCTCTAGAAAGGAATAACAGATGAACAGTATTAAATACAGTTCAAATAGCACACCAACACAATTTTCATTGCAACGATAGTATGCGACAAAAAATTAATTGTTCTAAAAGTTCCAGTCTCAAACAAACCCTCCAAAATGTCGGTCGAGCATCCAAAGGATACAATTAAATCAACAAGCGGCGTTGTTTACGAAGTCGATTACTGGCTGGAGAATGCCATTCTGGAATTGCGGCTGTATAATTTTTCAAGCAAATTAATCTCATTGCATCGATTACAGATAATATTTTCGTACGTTCTTGGTATTGTTCGATGACTGAGAACGTGTTCCATATTTTTATATTTCTCAATTACTCAACTGTTTTATCGATCGATCGCTATAATATCATCTAGACTACGACCGAATCTTCGAAGGTTTAGAGTGACTGATACAATCGACCTGGTGCTTGCAAATCGTCCAAGAAAGCGTCGGAAACGATAAATTGGTTCAGATGCCCATTACATCTTTATTGTTAAATATTTAGCACATTAATGGGATCACACAGTTTTCATGGTTAATGGAACATTTTTTTGGAGGCTCGAAGGTGCCTCTCCGATCGAGCCGGGTCTTTATAAATACTTGAAGAAAATTAGTGAAAAAATTAATTTTCAGATGCTTGTTGTTTCCGAAAATCAATCTCATTGCATTGATTGCAGAAGACTTGTTCGTACTTTCATGGTTGATATTTGATGACTCACAACGGGATCTATATTTTAATATTTCTCAGTTATCCGAATGTTTTATCAAACAATCGCTAAAATCAAGAAACACAATAGTATATCAATGCCTTATCTAGATTCCGACCTAATCGTCAGAGGTTCGTAGTGAATGTTCTGATCGACCTTTTCCTAAGGATACATCAGAAATCATGAATCTGTTCAGATGCCCATTACATCTTTATTGATAAATATTTCGCACATAAATGGGATTATTCAATGACTGAGAACATGGCAGCCTTTCAGGATTCTTCTCATGATGATTCTTCTGCCTTCCGGCGTTGACATTCGCTTCTTCCATCCGTGAACCTTGATTCTCTTGGTTTCTCGGGCGATCGGAAAATGATATCTCATTCTCGTTCGAGCTGGCATCAACGACCAGCTTCCACCGGCTATGGCATTGCTGGCCGTAGGAGCAGCGTTGAATATCGTTCCAAGTTGCCTGACGGGCAACGCACCGACGGATCGTCTGAAATTTTTCATAATTCATGTTATCGACACGACAGGTTGTAAAGAATAGCAAGGAGCGTTCTTGAATGCAGATGTACTCGGCTATGCATTCTTTTATATGATTGTCCACTTCTAGTATATTTCTCTAAGGTGGGGCTAAAAATCAACGTAACCTTAAAATATTCCTAACACAATTTTCTCCGGAACGGTTTTTTATAAAATAAAAAACGAATTGTGCAGCGCATCGCGTATCTGATTACGGCAGTCCCGCAATTCGTTTTTCATTTTATAGAATCGTTTCGGAGAAAAATGTATTAAAAAATGTAACTCCTTCGCACCCATACGTGTTTAGCCTCCTCTTAACCCTCACTTCATGTAGGTGTTTTCGGCATATTTCGGATATTGTTATTTAAACAAAAAATATTTTATCAAATATCAAGCAATGCGCGGAAAAACGCTTTTTTCCGCGGACAAAAACGACCCCCCTACATGGAGTGAGGGATAATTACCAAGGGTACATTCGGACCGAAGAATTTCCGCGAGATATGTTTCGCTTATTTTTATAACAAAAAGACGTTTATCAGAGCAAGTTTTTGACAAAATTAAACCGGTGAACGAAGAGCGGACTGGAATATGAGAACGTTTATTTTAGCTGCGTATCAAAATCTGGATTTAGCTGAACAGAGCAGAACTGCAGTCAAGAATGTACTCGCAAAGAATCACGGTCGACTCACGGTAGAGCTTGCAAAAGTCCAGACACAAATTGTCCCAGCATTTTTCGACCTCTCCGCGTTTCAACTCGGCTTGGTTGATCTTGCTTTGAGGTTAGGAAATTTTGTATCGTTCGAGAACGTTCTGCCGCGAAAAGTCGTTGTTCCTTCCGAGGAAACGGACCAATGAGCGTCTAGCGTTCATCCCCTCCCTTCGAACAAGGACTTGAGGGTGTAGTTGGTGTTATATCTTCCGCTGCTGCTTCATTCGTGAATGGGAAACGAGACGACCAACAAGTGTTCCGGTATTTTTGCGCCAGCGAGGAACGTCATCTCAAAGATTTGAAAAGATCATTGGACGAAAGGTCGATTTTCTGCATTTCGCTTTCTACACAAGGGGATTCTACATACTTCGTTATAGTTATACAACGAAGTTTGACTCCAAATAATCCCCGGTAGGCATTCGTCTCCTGACCCCGCATCAAATCTCGGTTGCATTTTCGAATGCAGTTCTGCTTTGTTCGTCTAAGTCCCGAAATGTATAAGCTAGCTGAAATACGCTCTCTCATATTTCAGTCTGTTCTTAGTTCAAGGGTTTAGTCTTCACACCAATCAATCAATGTGCTCTAATCCGCGTTATTTTGTTGGCAAATCAGACGAAATGTATCTCGCGGAAAGAATCTGATGCAACGTTGGCGAAAAAAAAAAAAAAAATTGTAAGAGCTAGAGTGCGAACAAACATTTTTGACGGGATACAAAATCGGGTGCAAAAAATACTTCTGCCCATTTTTTAATGAAATTTTGACACAGACACACACCCACACACATATCCGGACATTTTCTCTAAATGTGATTTTTTAATATTTTTGAATATTCTGAACACGTTTTCATAAAAATCTTAGATTCTTTAAAAACTTTAATTTGTTTTTTTTTCACCAAAACAAAGCTTCCTCCATGAGGAAGTAAGATACAGTAGCAGTGGACAGTCACAAATAAAAGAACGCATAGCTGAGCAGATCTGTGTTCAATGACGCACCCATGTCGTTCGACTGTATATCGATACATCTCACATCGCAAATATCCCAAATAGACATGTGACGGCACAGGATCTACTCGGTGCTAGCACGGGTACGTACGTCGTGCCGGCACAATGTCGTCAAGTACGTCCGCATTTGACAATATTGTGACGGCACGGCGTTTTGATACCAAAAGCTGCTTGCAAAGTTCCAGCTTGGCGTGGAGCTCCACCATCTTGACGTGAAGCTCCACAGTGAGCTGGAACTGTGGAAGCAGGTTTTGTTATCAAAACGCCGTGCCGTCACAATATCGTCACATGCGGAGGTACTTGACGGCATTGTGCCGGCACGGCGTGACGAACGCACGGCACGTTTTTCTATCTGGGATATCTTGTCCATTCCAGTTCAGTGAACGAAGAGAGCAACAGGTCCGCCGGTGCTTCTATCGCGGCCCGCGCCTTGTCCCTCTGTACATCCTATTAAAGAAAAGGACCAATATCGTTTTCTGCATGTAATCCAGTTCAATTAATTTAATATTATTCACGAGGCCGCACACCACATCCTCACAAACGCCGGCCGTTTCTCCTCCCATCTTTTTAGAATTAATTTTTCTTTGTTCGCAGACAACCCTGTCGTGATTTCTGTCGAAGTAGCGACAGACAAGCGACAAGTGCATCGGTACTTTGGGTCGCTGCAGACGCACTGTCTTTCTTAAAAAGCTATTCCCGCACGAACGGATTCTACACGATAACTCATTTCAGCACATCACCATTCATACATAATTGCGATCGTCTACTGGCCTAAAGCCATAACGAAAGAAGAATAAAAACCACGATCGTACACATTCATTTTTCTACACAACCGCATACTTTACATTTTTTTATTAATTTTACACTACACATCCGGTGTCTACCTCGTCGGGAGAATCGAGTCGAATCGACAATGGACGACATGCTGAGATTTTGCGTCGGATACGCGACGAACGGAAAATCCAAATGCTCACAGTGCAACACCAAGATCCGTCACCAATCACTGAGGATCGGTCAACGAGTGCAGGTAAGTTAGCGTTCCGAACTATCAAAGCCGCCGACAGTGGCCGATGAACGCAAGTATCTGCCAGTTGCAATAGCGCTCGTGGGCGCTTGGTAACAAGCCAACGTCGGTGGCTTCGCCACTGTTAGTGAATTCATCCTAGCTGGATAATCGAGCCGTGCTACGACGTGACGACTTAGTGCCGTCGGATGGTGCCGACCGCACCGGATGCCGGCGAACGGACGCCGTGCTGTGACAATGACGTCAGAGGCGATCGTATATGCTCGATTTCCGAGGGAAGGCTTAATTTTTTACGTTGATAATATTGATGGTCTAGTGCTAGGAGCGCGTATAAGGATAAGATTTCAATAGGTCGTGCCCTTATTGAACTAGCCCGTCGATATGTTCAATAATTCTCAATTGTTTTACGAGGGATTTGCTTATCAATTCAAAGCTAATAAACACTGACGAATAATCATGCATTACACCGCCGTCGGTAACAAAAACTGTACAGAATGGCGTTTTAAGACCGCAGTTCACCGTGAAAAAGTGAGACTCACTTCACATTCTGCATATATGATGTTCTCTACACCGCACTAATATCGCATAATATTGTCCGTAACGAATGCAGGGCAAGTGCTACTCTGTGCCTACTAATTGTGGCGTTGTACAGCCAGCGTGTGTAAGGTACGCGGCGCGTGCATAAAGTACGAGAAGCGTGCGTAAAGTAAAATCGGCCCGACGTGGGGAGGCACCGGGTATTTATAGTACACTTCCCTGTCGGTACCATCGACAGCATTTCGACTATAAATAGAACCGGTCCGTTTGCGCCTGAGATCCACCGCGAAACGATGGCAAATTCGACCGAATGCAGCGCCACCGCCTCGAACTGAACAACGGCAAGATCCTCGGCTAATCAAATTTATAGTTGTTTTGCTACTGTCTCCTTGTGGATTTAAGGAGGGTCGAGCGCGAGACTCGGAGGGGATAGGCTCGGTGGCGCGCAAGGTGCGGGGCAGGTCGTGTGCGGGTGAGGTCCGCCATGCGGCCTGTCACTCGCACGTGCCAAGCGTGCCGAGATAAAGCTGTAAAGTTCCATGTAATTGCTTATTGTTAACTAACGCTGAAGAACAAGTGTCTACATTTTTGTACAAAGCTTCCTGACAATATTCTTTACAGTTTTCAATCATTTGTTTGCAACGTTTCCGCATGAACTACTCTAGACACATTAAAATTCATCGTTTATTTTCAATCTGCCATGAGAATCAAAAAAATCAAATAAAAAAAAATCTCGAACGCATTCAAACTTTGCAGTTACACTTAGACCGTTCATATCAATGAGTAAAAAAAAAATCAGCATACTTTTCATGATGACGTTGTAACGCTCGACCCTCCTTAAGAAGAAGAAGTTGTTTTGCGGTCGGAACAATCAAGTACGACCTCTTTGCCACAAATACGGTTTACCGTATTTGTGGCAAACCAGTAGTTTGTTTCGGTCGGTCATGCAATCGTTTTGTGGTTGATTTTAGGCACAATCAGACCGGTGGATTTACTGTCGAACGACCGTCGAAATAGCGGTCGCTAGTACCGATAGGGTTGGCTATAATGCGCCATTTACGCCACTCTTGTCAGGCACGAAAAGTTGTACTTTTCATGCATGCGTTCATAATAGTACATTACTCCACGAGTTAGAAAAAGTGTTTCGCACGAGGGATGTACGAAATTTTTCATCACAAGGTGCGAAAATTACAAAAATTAAAATTAAAGTGGCCATTACCGCACTGAGTGATGAAAGGACAATTTCCTTTTTTCTCGACGTGTCTACGCTCTCAAAACGGCATTTCGTACAGTTTGTGTTACCAATCGGTATCAAAAACTGTAACAAACTCTTCTCACAGATTCTTTTGACCGTACATGTCAGAATCCATGAATAAAGTTGATGACAGTTTTTATCACCGACCGCGATATTGCACATGCTCTTAAGGTGATGTGAAACACTATGGAGTGCGTGAGAGATATAGCATCAGTGGTGCTCGCGGCGGAGCGAGAGAGACAGGCTGAGAACTGTTATTAAGGTGTTTCACATCACCTTAAGGGGAGGATGAAGGTCAACACAACCAACAAAATTTTCAACAAATTTTTGTTGAACCCGGCTGTCGTACTTTTTTTATGCGAGATATGTGACATTTCAAAAATATGATCTTCCATTATTTTAACTTGTAGAGTCTGATACGTGATGGCATCGAGACCAAGTGGTTCCACCATGATTGCTTCATCGCTGCACCATATATGTTCGACGGGCCGATGCCAAAATCACTGGCGGATTTTGACAACTTTGAAAACATCTCCTGGAAGGATCAACAAAACATAAAACATGATATAGGTGTGTAAGAATTACGTGTTTTTTATTGTTGTCATTTACACAGAGGCAAAGATGTTTCTTTTCAAATTAAAGAAATAAATTTTAATGTGTATCTCGAATAAAAACAGTTTCTGTAAGTGTACCTTCGGGGTAACGAATTTCTGATCAATGACTTCCTGATTTCAGCCCAAACGGATATTCATCATAATGAAAACATTCGAGAGAGAGCTCTGTCCGATGACGAAATCATGGATGCAGGACAGAGAGAAAGAGAGATAAAGGAACAGAACAAAATGATTTTCGATACGAGAGATCAACTGTTGAACCTGTCGCCGAGTACTTACCAGTCCCTACTTAAATTCGTCATCGGTGGCAATGGCAAACAGTTGCCCAGACGGTCTGCTGCGAAAATATTCGTCGTCGCCGATGCGATGGTTTTTGGATTCCTGAAACCATGTGAGAAATGTACCGGCAGATTCGAGTACGTATCTGGACTGGGCTACAGATGCACAGGCTATTTTTCGGTATGGACCAAGTGCGAGGAGGTAACGCAAGATCCAGCGAGAATTGAATTCGTTGTGCCAGAGATGCTGCGGGATTGCTCGCCATTCCTGCACTCGTACACACCGAAGGTGCGAAAGAGGATCGTTCGAGTAATAACTTCATCAACTTCATGCTTGAACTGCTACAGCCCAACTAGAAATCGTAACGTTCTCTCACAGTTAAACAGTTTGAAGAAGACTGGAAAACAAACGCTGTGGGTGACGAAATCTGGTGCCGTTGATCCCGAAAGCAATTTGACCGGTATAGCTCATGTATACGAGTGTAACGGAGTCTCGTTCACAGTTACGCTAGTTAAAACTTGTATCCAAACCAACAAAAACAGCTACTGCAAGATTCAGATTCTAAAACACGACCAACTTGATAAGTACTTCCTGGTAATCCAAAGGGGAAGAATTGGCACAAAAATCGGCAATAAGAAATGCGTGTCTCTTTCTCGGGATATTAGTTTAGAGAAATTTAAGACGCACTACCTCAAATACACCGGCAACAAGTGGATCGACAGAGGAACATGGGTACCATGTAAGGGTAAGATGTTCCCCGTCGATATGGATCATGGCGAAAACATTTGTCGGAAGGCCGATATCGAGAACAATTTGAAGTGCGAATTGAAGTGCGAATTGAAACCGGCAGTAGAAGATTTAATGGAACTAATCTTCAACAAGGACACGATGCCAAGAAGTATTTTTCAGTACGAACTGGATTTGGACAAAATGCCACTAGGCAATCTGTCGAAGAAGCAGTTACTGGATGCCGACATGGCTCTAACAACGTTGTCCAATGAAATGGAGACAACCGCATCTGATGATAATCATCCTTTAAAACTCATAGATGCGACCAACAGATTCTACAACCTCATGCCACATTCAAATGCACTGCCGTTCAAAATCCAGGCAGATATCAAGGCAAAACGCGACATGATCTCAGACTTGTTGCAAATGCAGGAGGAATACGCTTTATCGAAAAATGACATTAATTCCAATGAAATTGAACTAAAGAACCCTGTGGATGTTAACTACGGAAGATTGAAAACTGAAATCACTGTGCTCAACAGGACGTCCAAGATGTACAAACTTATAGAACGATACGTTAAGGCTTCAACATATGGCAACCACATGTTTGAGATTGATGACATTTTCGTTGCAAATAGAGCGGGAGAAGAGGAACGTTACAAGAACTTTAAAAATTTTCCGAATAGAAAATTACTATGGCACGGTTCCCGCGCTGTGAACATGCCCGGTATACTATCGCAAGGTTTGAGTATCGCACCACCCGAAGCCCTCTCGACCGGAGAAATGTTTGGAAAGGGTGTATACTTTGCTGACAGGGTCAGCAAATCAGCGCAATACTGTTGCGTCGAAAAAGAGAATCCATTCGGAGTACTGTTACTGTGCGAAGTTGCCCTAGGCAATATGTACGAACAGAAAAAGGAGAACAATATCAAGCAGTTACCGGAGGGAAAAAACTCAACGATGGGTCTTGGAATGAGACGACCGGATCCTACACAATCTCACAAAATGCGGGATGGCGTCGAAGTCCCGTGCGGACGAAGCATATTGACGAATGGTGAAGGCCCTTGGGCGCTTCAATTCAACGAATACGTAGTTTACAACCCTTCGCAGATTAAAGTCAGATACCTGGTAAAACTCCGTTTTTATCATGAAATGTAACGTCGTTTAAATTTTTTTATGTAACTCATGCATGAAAGTCCACTTTTATGAAGTAGTGTCGCAATATACTATTTTTTTTTATTTCTCAGAAGCCAGTGTATTTTATTATTTATCTTATTTACTTTATATACTTATCTTGCGTATCATAGATTATTTGCAATTTTTTAAGACCTTGAAAAATGTCACATTGGCGTATAACTACACGGTCTGTCTCGCTATCTTTTTTTAACTTGTCATCGAGACACTACCGTGTCTCTTGATTAGTTGTGGTAATATTATCGTTGGGTCCAATTTTTGACGGCGAGATGCATTATCAAATTTATTCTTGGCATGCTGAGAATGTATGAATGCGAGAATTTGTGCGAGAATCTTTTTTTTATCAATTTCGTGAAATTTATCAATTTGTATGCGTGAAATAATTATATTAATAAGCGTTATGAGCGACTGAATTTTTTATCTGGAGATGCGATCGGCTATCTTGTCTGACGAGTGCCATGCAAAATCTCATTTGCAATGCTCAATCATTCCATTAAGATAGCCGTGCAATCTGGTTATTTATTAGACGGTATTGTTAATGCTATTCAAATTGTTGATACATTATAATATAATATGGAATTGTAAGCTGGGATGGGGCTACCTCAACGGTTATTAGAGCACTAGAAAGTTTAAACAGGAGAGTTCTAAAAGTTATGTATAAAATAATAGGAGATTCCCGACAGACCAGCTGTATAATATTAATCAGGAGTTAGACGTGAGCAGGACATGTTACTGCCAAGTACTGAAACACTATATAAAAAATAGACTATTTATTTTTGTTGAGAATAGAAGAGAGGTCAGAAGAAATGCGTTGAGCAGAGTATCAATACCAAGAAGAATGAGAGAGATTGGAAGAAAGTGTCATGATTATATAGTGCCGCGAATTTTGAATGCATTGCCTGCGGAAGAATGTATTGCGGAATTTCTTTTGTGAACTTTTGTGAATACCTTCGGGGAAAATTAATGGATGGAATGCATCAAAGCGTAGACTGAATGATATATGGATCGTTATTTATGTAGAAAGTATATGTATGGAGTATCACTTCATCAACCCTGCGATATTTGTACCTGAAGAACTAAGATACGTAAAAATCATACGGGTGATATCCGCGTACGAGCTTTAAAGCTTCTGCGGATAGAAAATTCAATGTATGTAAAATAGTTTGTACCTAACCAATTAATAATAAATTAAATGAAAAATTAAATATACACCAAGGAGCTTAGGATCGAATCAATGACTAGCGTTAATACAAATTTTGTACGTTTTTTAAATAAATGAAACAAATAGTATATTTATGAATGTTGTCAGTCAGTTTCACAAATTGTACTCACTTGACTTCGGTGATCGGTATAAGACGGTCAAAAGTTGTTTTCAATTCTGAATACATTTTTACCATCTAAGGCCTGTGTATATATAGAGCGGCGGTAGCCATAAGGAAACATTTTCATTTCATTTTGCACCTTTATGCATATGGAGTGTATGGCATATCCTTATTGATGTCGGTGGCCGTGAAAGATAATGTTTTATAGTCAGTGTCACACGTGTGGAGACTTCAATTTGTACTGAACGTTAGAACTGGATCTTCCTTTAGTCGCACCACACGAAAGATAGTAGGTTGGCGCAGTTGCCGTAATCCACAAATCGATTCTACACACGTATAGTATGATCTGGTTTGTGTTGTATAGGAACTACGCGTGTGTAGAATCAGTTTGTGGAGAAACGTTGGACTGCCAAAAAAAAAACCCACCAGCAGCCCTAGCACAAACGCGGTCGCCGACTGAACGACCTTCGAAATCACCATGGTGGTTTTGTGCAAAAAGTTTACGAAATATTTTGTCGAAACCTTTATGATTATTCATATTAAACCTTTATGAGTCACACCGCCCGAAACCGTACCGAAAGGGGACTTAAAGGACGCGGAGTGGGGGCCACGTGTTGCTACGATAGCGCCTAAGAATGGCGATAGATGTGTGCCTTATAATAAATCGGCGGATGGAAAAAATTTGGGGAATAGAAAATTACTCAGGCACAGTTCGCGGATCGTACGCTTTCCCGGTATACTTTCGCAGGGTTTAAGAATCGCGTCGCCAGAAGCACACCGTCCAACACATGCTCGGAAAGGGTGTACTTTCCCGATAGAGTCGAAAAGTCAGCGAAGTACTGTTACGCGAAAACCAGGAATTCCATCGGACTCATGTTACTTTGCGAAGTAGCCCTCGGAAATGTATTTGAATGTAAGCAATTACTAGTAATTGCTTAATTCAAGTTAGTATCTGTGAGTATTTGTGAGTCCCTATCGGTACTTGCGACCGCTATTTCGACGATCGTTCGACCGCAAATCCACCGGTCTGATCGTGCCTAAAATCAACCACAAAACAATTGCATGACCGACCGAAACAAACTACTGGTTACACCGTATTTGTGGCAAACAGGTCGTACTTGATTGTTTCGACCGCAAAACAACTTCTTCTTCTTAAATCTTTTTGAACGGACCCGCAGTACCACACTAGGGCCGACCCGTTCTAGCCACAAGGAGAGCGTAGCAAAACAACTACAAATTCGATTAGTCGAGGATCTTGCCGTTGTTCAGTTCGAGGCGGTGGCGCTGCATTCGGTCGAATTTGCCATCGTTTCGCGGTGGATCTCAGGCGCAAACCGACCGGTTCTATTTATAGTCGAAATGCTGTCGATGGTACCGACAGGGGTATCTGTCGCAGATACTAACAGATACCTGTTAGTATCTGCGAGTATCCCCTGATGGACAAGCGGCACAAAAAGTAGTAGTTGGCGCAATAATTGCGACATGTGCCGCACATGTCAATATTGCTATTTTTCGCAGCGCTTGTCTATCAGGGATGTTTTAGTATCTGTGAGTATCTGTGAGTATTTGTGAGTACTTGTGTGAGTGTCCAATCGACATGAACTTTATTATTATGCAGATTATACTATACGGATCTTCGGATTCGTCAATAACAAAGTGGTCAGCGTCGAAGCAACGACTACCTTCAATACAGATATTATACGATTTGTAAATAAATAAAACATATACTCATCAACATTGTATAACGAATTGTCATTGAATAGTCCATCTCTAGGAGAAAAAAAAACGTAAAGTCTTGTGCAAGGTGGTTTCGCGCAAGTGGCCCGGGTTTGTCTTGGGTCTTTGCGCGCTCCTGGGCGCGCGACTGGCGCATGCGCGCGCGCTTTCGCTCGGCCATTGCTAAGGTCACTCGGCGAAACAATACATGAAATTCCCCACCGTAGTGTGCACACCGTCTTCGTAGCGATTCTGACAGGAGTTCCCCCGCCTCCTTCCCCAACCCCCCCTCTCGCCGTTCTTAATCCGATATTGCGTGCCGGACGAAAGTGCGAGAAGTACGGCGTTGTATCGCAAATTAACTTACAAAAAAAAAATGACAATCATCGAATGAACACGAGAGTCATCGATCGTTTCGAGAACCCGAGCCGTCGTGTCTGTTATGCCGTCCGAAAACTGTATCGGGTAAGTGCCAAATCGCCGTGCCGAGACGCAAACGACGATTGAGAAATAAAGATAAACAAATAATGTCACAGATATTCGTTGCGGGACGAGCGTGACGGGTCGTTCGACAAATGTTTCTGCGATCGCGGTGATTCCCGGTGGAAGTTTCGCTCTCGTCGGCGAGCAAAAGAGCCGCGGAGCAGATGGAATCGAACAATCGTGGGAGCAGCAGTCGCGGCGCGGGCTCCGTGATTCACGGTCGAGTCGAGTGCACGCAACTTATTAAAAATTAAAACGCCATAGCCGTATCGCGCGCGCGGTGGAAAAACCTGGCGAACGCTCTCGAGAGGGTGGTGACTAATAATATCGGAGGATCTCGAAGGTAGATATGGCATCGAAGCAAAGTCCGGCCAAAGTCACGCTAGCCATGATGAAGGGTAAGTTCTGTTACAAAAAAACATTACACATTTTTTTAATGAATAAAATTGAAAAATTAAAAAAGAAAGTTTCAATGAAAAAAAAACAAAATTCAAAAAAGTTTTTTGGTAAAAATTTTTTTATTTTCTTTTTAGATAAAAAAAAGTTTTCAAACTTTTTAGGTAATAGAATAAAAAAAAATTTTTAGATAAAAAATCAATAAAAATTACTGCAGATAAACAAATTTTTCAAAACTTTTTAGATGAGAAAATTCAATTTTTTCGACGACTTTTATGATTTGACCTTTGAACTTTTGTTGCGGAAGGAAAACCGATAGCGACGTCCGTCCCGTCGATCCGTTACCACGCGAACGACGACGAGCTCGAGGAGCTCTATCCGAGCACGGACGAGGAGAAGGAGGCGTCTCCGGAGTCGGAGCGGAGCTCGCCGAAGTCGAGTCCGTGCAGGAGCACCAAAGACAACAACGAAGGGAACAACGAAGTTTTCGAGAAACGTTCGTCCAGCATAGACGGGAGTCTGTCTGAGGGAACTCCGCCGTCGGACCCGTGGAAGATGTTCTCCGACTTCAGAGGCAAGCTGACGAGGACTCTGGAGGACAAGTTGTCGGAGATAAAGAGCGAGAAGGCCGGCAGGTCGAAGAACAGAAGCAGAGAAAATTCTAGCGTCAGCGATCCGGAGGACCTGGGCGACGTAACTCCTACGGAGGATTTCGTTCCGGAGAAGCAGGAGGGAGAAGTTCACTCGTCGGGGATTCGCAGGAGAGCGCACTTGTCCAAGTTCGGAGGTTTTTCGACCATCAGGACGGGTCTGAAGGCGAAGAACTCCGAGGAGGAGAGCGTGGAGAGCGGCGTCGAGGCGGCGGAGAACGTCGACGACGCGCCGCTTTCGGGCGGTGCGAGGAAGGCCGACGACCGCACGGACAGCGGCGGCGAGGCGAGACCGCGAGCGAAACCGACGAGCTCCAAATCCGATGGTCCGAAGCTGATGTTCGCTCAACTGAAGAGGCAATTACTCTATCAAGCGATAACGATGCCAATTGTACTGTGGCTCTCGTATTACATTCTCCCATTGCCCGAATATCTCGTCGGTCTGTTCGCCGGCGTCTTCGTCGTGCTGATGATAGAAAGGGCGATCGGGCGGGTGAAGAAGATTTTGACCGCGCCGATCCCGAGCGAGCCGGTCGACGAGCCGGCTGTCTCGATCGTCCAGATCGCCCCGGTGGAGGAGCACGCCGTCGTCGAGAGGTTCGAGGACTGGCTCAACGAACTTCCGTACGACTACGATCCGGACAATTATCACGTCGCTCGGACGCAGCCGGTCTTCTTCAAGCTCGAGGGCGACTCCCTGCGGATCATGGAGACTCGTACGAGAATACCGAAACGGGCGGTCTGGAACGAACCTCAGCACGTGCCGAAATTCACGAGGAAACGCGTTTACTCGCTCGCCTCGGCGAAAATTCTACTGCTGCCCGACGGCCTCACGAGACGCAGGTACGGAGGGGAATTACATGGGAGAAAAAAAAAAAAAAAATTTCACTCGGTGCTATAACGCGAGCTTTACGCACGCTTGGCGTACGTAAAACTTACGTTTTCATACCTTGTGAAATAAAATTTAGTGCGGCACCGTGCGAAAGACTTTTTATTAACTCGTGTGAATGCAACAATCGATTTTGGGTCGTACTGCCAAATCATGCCCGTCAGAAAAAGTTATTTCGCACTAGTATCATAATGTACTGTTTTCGCGCTAGTATCGTAATGTACTATTTTCGCGCTAGTATCGTAATGTACTATTTTCGCGCTAGTATCGTAATGTACTATTTTTTTAGGTTTGTCGGTGAGAACTAAATTGACGATAATTTCTTTTTTCAGACGCTGGAGCAAGAAGTATCCGATCTGCGTTATATTTGGAAAAGAGGGTGTCGTCGAGAGCGTGGATCTTAACGCGGGTTCGGACGACGAGGCTGCGAAGAGCGACGTGGACAAGGATAAAACGATTTTCGAGATGGAGGAGCTCGAGAGGGAGGAGGAGGGCGACGAGGAGGGTGACGACACCGATGACGATGACGTCGCCCAGTCGAAGGACAGGATAAAAGATGTTTTCGCCGACTGTCGCGACGATGAGGACGCAGACGATGACAAGACGAAATCTAAGATATACGTTTTTGCGAGAACCGATCGACGCAAGGAGGATTGGTAATTATATCCGCCGGTTGTCAATCAGTCCGTTCGGCGGTGTCTGCGGCTTCGGTGTGTGCGACCGGTTCGACGCGTAAAACGATATATTATTTTTCAGGTACAGACGCCTTGTACGGGCGTCGAGAATAAGCAGCAAACGTAACTCTGTATCGTCGTCGAAGGACGTCACACCGTCCTCGAGCTCCCCGTCTATTGCACCCGTAACGGGAGACTCGAAAAATTCGAGCGCGACCGCAATCGCCTCCGAAATTATATCCGAATTGTCGTACAACGCTTATATGTCTCGATACACCGACGTGAGTGCTCTGCCTATTTTGGTAGTACGTGTATGCCAATTACAAATGTTTGCACTGAAAATTCGAAATCGTTTTTACCGTTTGAGGGCAAATTTTCAAAAAGTCATTCCCGATTTGAGAATTTAATTTTCCGACCGGAAGTTACATTATACCGGAAATGTGTCACTTCCAGTGCCGAAATGAAATTTTTCGTCCGGAAGTGACGTTGTACCGGAAATACTTCACTTCCGGTGCCAAAATCTAATTGTTTGCCTGGAAGTGACGTCACGCCGGAAATACTGCATTTTCTTTTTGAAAACCTAATTTTACGACCGGAAGTTACGTCATACCGGAAATACATCACTTCCGGTTTGAAAATAAAAATTTCGACCAGAAATGACGCCATACCTGAAATACTTCATATCTGGTTTTAAAATTAAATTTTTGACCGGAAATACGTCATTTCCGGTTTGAAAATCTAATATTCCGACCGGAAGTGATGTCATACTTAAAATACGTCACTTCCGGTTTAGAAATCTCATTTTTCGACCGGAAGTTAAGTCATACATGAAATACATTAATTCCACTTTGAAAATATAATTTTTCGAGCGGAAGTGACATCATACATGAAATGCGTTACTTCCGCTTAAAAAATATAATTTTCCAACCGTATTTTCGATTTTCAGGCTCAATCAGCTTCATCGACAGAAGTTGGCACATCTCTCGCAGACAATGACGTGGTATGGCTGAACGCACTGCTCGGCCGAATCCTCTTCGACATGCACAAATCGCCGGAGGCGATAAATTTGATCCAAGATAAAATACAGCGAAAGCTCTCGAACATAAAGCTACCGTATTTCATGCAAAGCTTATTGGTCACCGAACTCGTGATAGGACAGGGCGCGCCGGTGATTCACAAAGCCAGCAAACCAGCGTTGGGCGAGCACGGTCTCTCGGTGGACCTCGACATCACTTACGAGGGATGTCTGACGATGACCATCGAGACGAAGTTGAATCTAATGAAACTGACCAGAGCAAACTCGGTCTCCAGCAATACGAACGATGTCGTGAATGCCGATAGGCCGAAGCCCGCGAGATCACCGATGTTCGATAGCGATGTCGAGGACAGTCCCGAAACGTCCACCGAGGAAGAGGACAACACGAATTTACCGTCCAATTCGGGCTCCAGAGAATCAACGTGAGTTATTAAATTAGTAAAGAAAAATCTGTCGCTGAGTCTAACTGACAAATTTAATTTTTTTTTTCTCTCAGCAAACTGATAAATTAATTTTTTTGTTCTCAGAACCAACCGATAAATTTAATTGTTTTTTATCTCAGAACAAACCGATAAATTCAATCTTTTTTTTTCTCAGCCCGACGCAATCCTCCGGACGAAAGTTTCTCAGCATGGTCGACAAGCTAGCCTCGAATAGATACTTCCAGCACGTAAGTCAACCCGTCTAATCCTCCGGCTCGTTAGCCGGCACATGTTACGACGCCTTCGTATATTCTCGTGTCCTTGTCAATTTTTTATCTCTCGCTCACGGTACAACGGCCCGCGGTCGTGCGAGAGTTGCCGCGAATCGCAGCGTGTCGGGGGAGGGGGGGAGGGCAGAGGAGGGCAGCCCCGTACCAGATGTCGAATTTAGAGCTTGAGAACGAAAATTTCGCTCGGCTCGCAGACGACAGGCCGACGCAATTTTATCGAAATAAATAAGTTCGAGCTGATTTTTTTTTTCTCCCCGCAGGCCGCCGAATTGTCGTACGTTCGCAGAGCCATGGAAGGTCTCTCAAACACGGAGATTCGACTGATGGTCAACGTCTCGAGCATAAAGGGCTGCCTGACGGTAAACATTCCGCCGCCGCCGTCCGACAGAATATGGTACGGTTTCAAGCCCGTACCGAGAATAATTCTCACCGCTAAGCCCGCGGTCGGCGAAATGGCAGTAAACATCGCTTTCGTCACCAAGTGGATAGAAACGAAATTGTTGAAGGAATTCGAGAGGGTCGTCGTTCTACCGAACATGGACGATCTGCTGATTAATCTCTGTCCCAACTATCCGTTCCACGAGGCGTAGTCGAGCGACCGATCGTTCTCTCGCCCGTCGTTATTCTGTGCAGCTGAGTGGTGAATGTCGGGAAGAGAAAAAAAAAGAAAAAAATACGAGGCCAAAGTATCGCCAAGTTACTTTTTTAACGTGGCTTGTGCGAGATGGGGAATTAAACGACTGGAGGATCAAACTTAGCCAAGTTCGTCCGAAACCGTCCGTTCGGTTTGCTGTTCGATTTATCCTCGGTACGAAAATGAAAAACCCTTTAGGGACTCCGATCAACGATAATTCGTTTATACCAAAGTGCATCCGAGGGGAGACACGCAATTTTTCGGCCGGCAGGCCGCTCCAATTTAAAACAACAGAAATATAGTAAATGTTTTTTATCGGATACGCCTCAGTGTCCAGGCTTATTCACGCGTATTTTCCATATCTTTGTTATAAGAAACAAACGATCGAAAAAAAAAAAAAAAAATTAAATAAAGCATTATATATACTTGTTGAGGAATTCGTATATGATATTGTGGCACAATTCCCGGCGGTGCGGAACTGAGAGTCGTTGCGATCGAGAATCGAGCCGAGAGGCAGCTGTTTCCTATTTCCACTTGGTCTTCGGAGGATTCGTCCGAAGTCTGGACTCGAAACTATTCGCGGTGTTCGTGATATATATATTTTTTTTTGTCTCAGACGACAAAGCTCTTACAGAAACGATGCGCTTCGCCAATCGCCGCTGGCATGCCGCGACTAAAATTACTATGGGTAATCATGACGTTGAATATTCTATCTCTCTCTCGGCGCTATCAATCGAGAGCCCGTTGTCTTTCTTCTTGTTCTGTGCGTTTGCACAAATATTTTTTTTTTTAGTAATGATTATTACTTTTATCACCTGTGATGTATGGTACAAATAAAAGAACTGTTTATTGGTGCAAGTTTCCCCAATGTACCTTCCGTCCTCCCTTTCGAGTTGAAGATTTACAAACCTTTTTTTCTCAATTCGTTCGCAACGTCAGGCCCTTCGTGTATGCATGCCGTTCAACGAGGACCTAAAATTTGCCAAGACGCAACCTCGGAACTATTCGAATAACAAGTTGATGTGCTAAAAAAAATGTGTAAAAATGCAGAGACGTATCCTGACGTGTTGTTTTTTTTACAACGTTTTTGTGCTTAAGGTAGTCGCAGCGGTAAAGTCTCGCCAAAAATGAATTTCAGAGAAAATTTCGAACACTTCTCGATGGGATAAAAATCTGAAAAAAATCAAGTATATGGGAGGTGCTGCAAAGATTGTTTTTGTGAAATAATAATTCCAATTTGTTATTGACAAATCGAAGATAAAAATCATTCTTCAACAAATTACGGGGCAACTTAACTATTTTCCTTCATAAAAATGATTCGTTTATTTTTCTGAATAAGTATGAATTTTTTCAGAATTTTTTGTGACCTTTGAAAATTGCGTTTTTTCACAGCTTGAACATAGAAAAAACACGATTTTCAAAGATTTCAAAAAACTCTGAAAAATGAATGCGTATTCAGAAAAATAACCGAATCATTTTTTATGAAAAAAAAATCGTTGAGTTGCCGGATAATTTGTTGAACTATTTTTTTTATCGTTAATTTGTCAATAACATTTTGGAATTATTATTACATAAAATCAGTATTTGCAGCACCTCCCATATGATTGATTTTTTCAGATTTTTATACTATCGAGAAATGGAATTTTTCCCTGAAACTCACATTTGGCGGGTCAGTATCGTTCCGACTACCTTAAAAGAAGTAATGGTCGTTTGGTCTCTGCAAAAAGTCACCCGTACTTGAAGGTTTAATTAAATTTCTGTCAATCGATGGATTGGAGGGAACAAAAAAATTCTCGTAAATTATCCACAATCAGATTTTTAATCAACGAGAACGTCGCGCGAACGCCCGGGCGCCCGAGACGTTGTAAATAAAGATGAAAAAAAAATACAATTTCACGCTTAAACCTCTTATAAAACAATAATATCACAGTTCGGAGATCGGTATATCTTATGTGCTCGAATTACGCACGGTATGTACACTCACGATGAATAAGCTATTTACGTATTTACAATATCATCGGACTTTCTTTAACATCGTGTACGCCCCGGACGAAGGCTAACTTCGCAGGAAGCACGGAGCGCTCTTGAGCTCCCGCACGGCCTCGGCCCAGGCCTCGAGCCTCGGCGCACAGGCCAGCGTCAGATCGCCCAGCTTCTTTCTCGCCATTATCACAAATTCACCCTGGCCGTGTCGGGCGTCGCAAGCCGTTGGCACTCGGACTCGGATCTCCCCCAGGAATCTCAGATCGCCGGAGTCCACCTCGTTGTCCTAAAAAAAAAAACATGCACAAATCAGATTTGAGACACCATAAAAAAAAGTTCTGATCGCGAAAATACCCTTGGACATTAAGTAAACGAAAAATTGCGCTATTTATGTCAATTTAATAATAACAATAATTCTATCAGTTTAATAATGATAATAATTCTAATTCAACAATGGTAATAATTCTATCAATTGAATAGTAATAATAAGTCTTTGAAACACCATAAAGAAAATGTTGTTCGAGGAAATGCCCTTGGACTTTTGTATCCGAAAATTTGGGCAATCTATTTTTTATCAATTTAATTACAACAATAACAATTCTATCAATTTAACAGTAATAAAAATAATAGTTTCATCAATTTGATAAATAACAAATAAGTAAGTTTTTATTACTATTACCGTTTATTAATAGTAAAAAAAAATTCAATCGTTAGGTTCAAAATATTGTCGATCGATATCAATTGATTTACGACGTGCAACATGTACGTGTGTTCGACGGTGTTTACAACGAAAATGTAACTCACCTCGTTTTCCTCGACGCGCCGCAGGGCCTTTGTGACCCTGAGAACGAGCTCGGCGGCTTCGAGATCGGGTCGCCTCTCGACGGCGCTGACGGTGCCCCTCGCGACGAGATCGCTCTTGCAGTAAGCCTCGGCGAGTTCCTCCTTGGAGCATGGTCGGCACTCGGCTTCCTCGTCCCTGACGACGAGGCCCTTCGCCGCCTCGTCGCTCTGCGGACTGGCGAGCTCGAGATCGTAGCGAAGCTTGACCGTCGAACGGCCGGGCGTCGGTTCGTCGGCCTCGACGTAGAGAGCGGCCAATTGTCCCCTCGAGTGAAAGCATCGATGGAGCGCCTCGTGCTTTCCGTCCCCGGGCGAATAAATCGGCCTCAGCGAGCCCTTTCCCTCGAGATAAACTCTCGCCGGCCCGGAGACCTTGACGCAGCCGCGAAACGTCCGTCCGTCGCTCCCACCGGAAAGTACGATCCTCAGTGCTCCGCGGGGGTAACGCCAGGCTACCGTGCCTCGGGAACAGCGAAGATAAACCGGACGCACGCCTCTTCCACCTCCGCCACTGTAAATAATTAAGACCATGTTAATTTTAGTTTTATTTTTTTTATTTTTTCTATTAAAAATATTTTTCTTTCTATTAATTCTATCGATATTTTTTTGCTAATTTTTTCTCTTAACATTTCGCTAAGTCGATTGCTTTAGACGAGAGAAACAAAGTAGCTGAATTTCATTATTATGCCGTTTGTTTCTCCACTCCAAATATCTATTTTCTTAACGCACAATGTGCGAAATATTTTCTTGTTTCTTTCTCTATATATACAAAAACATCAAAGATTTATTAAGTTGTTAAATAGTAGAAGGGATTTTTTTCGTCTACCAAATAAATAAATAAATAAATTATTGAAAAAAAAAAAAAAAAAAACCTCCGCCACTGTTAATAATGAAAGAATCGTTTTTATCATCTTATTAAATTTTTGTTTTTTCATAAAAATTTCGCTATGTGAATAGCTTTAGACGAACCAAACAAAGTAGCGAAATTTCATTATTGTTGAAAAAAAAAAATTAAATTGGCCTCCTCTTTCCTGTTAAACTAAAATAATCGATATTTTCCGGAATCGAAATGTTTATTATTTTTTACCATATTTTTTTTTCAAAAAACTATTTCGTTGTATTTATCGAACATCGAAAGAGGAGGAGCGACGCGTAAGAGGCCGAATGTAAATAAGCGCGTCGCCGCGCCGATCTACGGCGCATCCGTGGCGCGCTTATCCTGTGGGTGTCGATAATGGGAAGCGCGGTACGAAGTTGGGCTCTCGCGCATGGTAAGTAGACATTGTAGAAATAAGACAGTGGAACGGTAAGACGGCGGACGGCCGTTCCCCTTTGTCACGGAGAGCGAAGTTGAAAACCGGTTTACGAAGCCGCACGACCGGTTCACATTTTAATAAAACTCGGTTGCTTTTCTCCTCGGGCTATTAAATTATCATCTGACCGGGCGCTATTCCGCTGCCGTACGAGGCTCGCGAGCCTCGCTCCACGCGCGCGCACCCTTCGACGACTCTGATCTGTTATTCCGCCTCGGTAATATTTTTTTTTTCGAGGTTAACTCCGAGGGAGAACGTTGTTGTGTTAGCGATTATCGAACGATTGGTCCATGATTTTCGCGCGGGACTTTTGAAATCGGAATAAGGCCTTTGCGGACCAACCGACCATAAAACTTTGGATTGGATTTGAGTTGCTACAATCTATTTTAATTCAACCGGTCGATTGGTGCGCCAAACGGACTCTGATTCCAAAGTTCTGAAGGTTGGTTTTCGATTGAAATTTCAAAAGCAACCGTTATGTGCTCTGTAAGAAAAATTCGTATGAAACTTAATGGACCCGACTGGAAGTTTTTATGAAAAAACTGGTATATTAAATTTCATGTACAATTGTGATGAAAACTTAATATTCAGTGTATTAAAAACATTGGGCATACTTTAATTTTTATAATTTACTTTAATTTCAATGAAAACGTACATTCATTTTTCATCACAATTGTACATTAAAGTTAATGTAACAGTTTTTGCATGAAAACTTCCTGTTCGGTGCATTAAATTTACAATTTTTTTTTACAGTGTGTAACGAATAGAAAGTTGTTTTACAAACTTTCCCAAAACAACCCAACCTTCGACTCCATGTCGGCTCTTGGCCCAGTGTTGGAAATCGGTTTGTTTTAGAAAAATCCAACCATAAACCGACCGCCTATTCGACACATATGAAAAAATCCAACCGTAATAACGATTGGTATTACGTTTGGATTTTTAATATCGTCCAAAAATTAACTTCTCGAAGACCGGAATCAGAGTCGGTTTAGTGCACCAATCGACCCGTTGGTTCCAGGCTAGTCAGAACGCAAGGGCGGGACACACTTTGGCCTTGCCACTCTCGTTTTTTCCGTGCCTCACGGTCGAGCAATTAACGCGAAATACGATATCGTACGGATATATATATTTTTTTTATTCTCGTACGCAAACGACGTCGTTTATGACGCGTAGGCGTAATTGTAGACGCTACGAGTCATCGGACAGTTATTCGAAGAGAGCCGGGAGAACCGAATGATGGTACGTGAAGAGCAATATATAGAAGCAGATGTAAAAAGTGAAAGCTTATTTTCGGAAAATAATTAATAATAATAATCTTTCGAGCGAAGCTTCGAAATTGTAAGTTTTGTAACCTTTCCCGAGTAGCCATTTTTCAGATGTTACGAAAAGTTGTGATCGCCAAAATGTTATCCGTTCGACGTCTATGTGAGAAAGTTGACTCCGAGACAAACGATAGCTTATTATTATTATTATCATTATTATTATTTATATATCCAACATAAAATACAAATGATGCAGAGAAAAAGGTAATAAAACAATGGGCGATAGAGTCCGATATAATGAAATGTTATATGTTGAAATGAATTATAATTTCACTGTTTTTCTATTGGAATTGAAAGGTCTAAGCAGTTACAAGACAAATCTGTATTCGAATACTGGTCAAGGAGAAATCCGTTGGTAAACAAATAATACAATAACAATAATCATAACGGATAACATTCAGGAATTGGTAAACCAACGGACAGCTTTATCGTAACATCTGAAAAATGGCTACTTGGGTTTCGATCCTGTGTCCCGGGACGGAACGCTTCGCAGAAATTCGATCGGGTTGTAAACACGTGTTTCGTCGATGAAAACCTTGCGGTACAGAATTCTGGCCAGCGATAAAATAAATACAAACAAATTTTAATTGCCAGTGCCTAAAAGAGATGCCTTCGATGCAATATTAATTTTCCTACTGGTTCCGTTTATTAGGTTTTTTCTTTATTACAATTCTTTTTAACTGTTTGCTGTTATAATGAATTTAATAGGCGGTTCGCCCGTTGCGTGTCCGTCTACAGTGTTGCAGGAATCTCGCGTGTACCCCGTCTCGACTAATAAGGTTAGAAAGTGTAAACTCGCGGATAGGTGGCGTAAAGATTAATTTTTTTTTCGAGAGAGGGACACACCGTCGGTCTCTGACGTCGTTGTTGTTGTTCCGTTCCACTGTCTTTAATTACGACCGGGCCTCGAAGCCGGTGGGACACGACTTCGCGCCCAAGCCGAGCGGGATAGAGTTGTGAAAGGGATTCGTGATTATGCGAGAACGCCAGATCTCTCTATGCCAGAAATGGACAGCCAAGGCGCGCGCTGCTCTAACTTCTAAGCTAACGAGCGTCCGACAGTACCTTTTGTGGCGATTGTAAATTAACACAATCGGAATGGCAGTTTGTCGTTACCGGTGCGCCCGAGAGATCGATGAATTTTCCAAGAGACTATTTGATTGGGAAAAAAAATACTGTCGTTGCCCCAATTTGATAAAACTATATTCACGTAATTAAAACAAAAACGAGTCTCTAGTACCTTTCTTGGCGATGGTAAATTAAAACTGTCGGAATGGCAATTGTTAACATCGTTACACGATGCCCGAGATATCGATCAAGTTTCCAAGAGTTTAATACCGGTTGTGAAACAAAACAAATACTATCGTCGCCCCATTTTGATATAGATATATTCGCGTAATTAATAAAAAAAAAAAGGTCCGCCAAGCACCGGCGATGGTGACACATTCGGAATGGCAATTACTCTGTTGTTAACGTTGCTCGAGAAATCGATCGACATTTTTAAGTTTGCTACCGATTGCGAAAAAAATATTATTGTCCCCCCAATTTGATAAATCTATATTCCGGTAATAAAAAAAACAACTATATTCAAAGTTCTGTAACGTTATTGCTAGATAATTATTGAAACTCTATATAGCAAATATCTTTACGACGGTCAATTATTATTATTATTTTCCGAACACCCGTTGTCATTATTACTGTCTATTAAAAAAGGTCCTCTAGTACTTTTCTTGGCAATGGTAACTTAACATAACCAGATTGGCAATTGCTCGGTCGTTACCGATGTCCGAGAAATCAAGGAAATTTCCTGATTGCGAGAAAAATACTTCCGTCGTTCCAATTTTATAAACCTAAATATTGCCGTAATAAAAAAACAACTATATTTAAAGTTCTATAATGTTTTAGCAAGATAATTATTGAAACTTTATAGCTAATACTTTTACGAGGATCAATTATTATTACTATTATTGTCCGAACGTCCGTTACCATTATTATCGTCTGTAATACTTGAAAGGAACTAACCTTCCGCTCCAGTCGCACTGATCGGCGCTCGGAACATTGGCCGAGGCGTGGGTCGGCGCTGCGCAAGCAGTTTTCGTAAATAATACGAGAGTAACAGTTCCGAGAACGATTATTGCGAAGCGAGATGAGGGGGGATCGACGTTTCTCATCATCGTGTTTTCCCGCGGGTTTATAGTCGTTCGCGCTCGTAAATTCCGTGCTACAAGGATTCCAAGTTTCGCCGATGCGAAACGTTTAGATATATCCTCCTCTCCGCAGTGTCTCCTCTTGTACTCGAAGGATTCACGTTCGCCTCATCTCCGCCCGAGATTGTCGTCGAAAAGCCTCGAAGCGAATTTTTCGCTCTGCCGCTTTTTTCTCGTTACCAGCTGAGCCGAACCGACGACGCCGAGACGAATCCGGTTAATAAAATCCACCGGCACTGGTCGACGTACAAACATGCGCACTCGTTCGTCACTCACGACCAATCGACGGACTGCAAATCGTTTCTTTATCAACGAATCGGCATCGACTACGGTCCTACACAAATCGCACTGCTGTTTTTTTCCTCATCCATCAAACCGCCGAATAACTTCACACTTAATATTTTTATTATTATTATGATGACTTTTTAAATTTTTAACGTTGATTCGATCGACTGATTTTTTATTTATTTACGATAAATCGGGCCGAACGGACGAGCCTCGATGGGATTTAGCAACGAAGCGCGAAGACTCGATGAGCGCAGCGTGGATTTCTGGTGCGTATCTCGTGCCGCTTCGACATGACGACCCACCCGGTAGCGAGTGGGAAATCGTACTGAAAGTATCGCGGAGGCGAGCGTTAACCCAGAGCTTGCGCTTCGGTCCCCCGTTCGTCAGTGGTCCCCTCCCCTTCTCCCGTCGTTTCCCCCTCCCCCTCGACTGTCCCGACGAAGTTTTACACAGCCGAGAAACAGCACGGCCGAGGGCTCGTTTTCTTCGTGGTGGGGACGCGCCGGCCACCAGCGAGAGCGGCAGAAACTACAGAACTGTCGATGTGTGCACGACCGTCAGTCCAACTTGCGTCACTCGAGGACCAGATATACTACGCTCCTTCTCCGGCGAGGGAATCTACTTTTGTACTTTCGTTGAGGTCGCTTTTTTTTTTAGTCGTAATTTCACATCCGGATATTTGTTTTGCTCATTTAGGCATTCAGCCGCGCCACTCATGAGATCATTGGAAGACAAAAAACAGCTGATTTTAGACTTCGGCGCATCGTTTTTTTACGCCTGATTACTATTATTTTACATGTCGAATTTTACCGTAAACTTTTTTTTATTCCAATTTTAAACCTTCTTTAGCATAAATTCGAATTGAATTAATGAAAGTGTAAGAAATTTGTACCATAAACAAAGTAACAGCTGTTCGGCTGGTTTATCGTCAAATTTTATAACAAATTTCATCAGTCAAGTAGACAAGCGCTTTGTAGAAAGTAGAAAAAGCTGATTTTAGACTTTCGATCATTTGACGCCCAATTACCGAATTCTAATTTCGTACTTCATCCTCAAACTCAAATAAAACAAAAAAAATTGCATTGAAAAAAATTACAGCTCTCCAGCTGGTTTATCGTCAGATAGTATTAACTGGTTTGTGACTACTTTTCGAAAAAGTACATATTCGTTCAAATTTTTCAAAAAATAATCCATAATTTTTGCTCGATTTTGATACAGTATGGCTCATTCTCTTCCTTGAAAGATACTCTATAAATGCACCGTCCAGATCGTCGATAGTATTTTCCATTTAAAAATGACGGCCAACGCCAGCTGGTTTATCGTCAAATAAAAAACACAAATCCGTTAAGTAGGAAAGCTATTTGCAGAATATAGAAAAAAAGCTAATTTTAGACTCTCGAGGCCCAATTATTTTACGCCCAATTACCGAATTCTAATTTTGTACTCCTTCCTCAAACACCGAATAAAAAAAAAAACAAAAAAAAAATGATATCGAAAAACCAACAGCTCTACAGCTGGTTTATCGTAAAACAAAAAAAAAACATAAAGTAGCGTCTCGCGCGAGAATGAAGGCAGCGACGTTCGAGCAGGATGTCGAGAGAGGGGAGATAAGGACCGCGGAAGAGCGCGACGCGGCCGCAAGAGCGGAGGCGGACGAGGGTGAGCGGAGAGTTTCTCGTCCGTAGGTCCGAGAAGCAACAAGTTGCCCCGTAGCAAAGTGGCCGGGTTGTGGGGTAACACGCACACCTAAGGTTCGCCGGGTTCTCCTTTCGTTCGTTCCTCCTTCCTCCGTCTCGCGCGCCTTTTGCTCTACACGCTCCGAGCAGTCCTTTCCATATAGCTGCGGTAACCACCTTCGACCACCGAGTGCGTCGAGCGACTTTGCTCCGATTCGCCGGCGACTCACGCATCAATACACACACACACACACACACACTAGTCTCTCACTCGCGCGAACACAGCGAGAGCCGTCGGAGTCCCTGCGGTGCGAGCGTGCGTCCCTCGTTACACGATCGTAGCACACGACCGCATAGTTCGTATGTTATGATTATACGCTGTACGGTGTACTAAAAACCGCAGTCATACAATACCGCTCGCGAGGCTGGCTCGGAGGTCTCGTTTTGTTTCGATAGGACTCGCCCGTTTCCCACCCGACCCGTGGGCAAGTTCGTCACGGATTGAGAGAGGCGAGAAACAAATTTGAGAGGTTGTTTGGACGAGCTTCGACTCCTAGAGGGCCTCGCCGTACCGGGAACACATCGCTTCGCTTTCGTTAAACGAAGGTTGAGCGCTTCGCGGTAGTCCAATGAGTTCTATATTTTTTTAAGTCGTTTATACTTTTTTTATGAAACAGTTTTTCACACGAGTATCGTAAAAATCTTTAGTTCGCTGAGTGCCTAAATTGCAGTTTTACTTCACTAGGTTGCGAAACTGAAATTTATAAACACGCGCAATCGTACTTCGCACCACGTGAAGTAAAATTTTGTACGATACGCGTGCGAAAGACTTTTTCTTAAAAATGTTTTTCCGTCTCACACACTCGTTAGAAAACGTTTTATCGTACTAGCACCGTTAATGACCGTAGTGTGATATCGATTATAGTGGATGGTTATTTTTATTAGAGCAGAGGTCTTTGAACTAGAGAAACATTAATTGCAATGGATTTGCAAAAATATTAACTGGTTTGTGACTACTTTTCGAAAAAGTACATATTCGTTCAATTTTTTCAAAAAATACAGTTTCAAATAATTTTTGCTCAACTTTGATATAGTATTATGGCTCATTCTCTTCCTTGAAAGATACTCTACAAATTCACCGTGTAGATCTTCGATAGTATTTTCCATTAAAAAATGACGGCTATTCGTTTATTCATCAGCGAAATCCCTTCATAAACAAACAGCTGTAATTTTCAAACGAAAAACACTATCGAATATCTAGACGGTGAATTTGTAGAGCATCTATCAAGGAAGGGAATGAGCCGCGATACATCAAAATCGAGAAATTACGGATTATTATTTAAAAAACAACTAAACAAATATGTAGCTTTTCGCAAATTAGCACAAACCAGTTAATATTTTTACAAATCCATTGCAATTAATGTTTTACCACCTTAAGGACATCTAATGTAATACAAACAACCATCCACTATAATCAATCATACGTAAAAATTTGTTTAAACGATTTTAAAAATATAGCACTCATTTGACTAATTTGAAACTTCATACTTGTAAAGAACGATGTATTTGAAACTTCATACTTAAAAAAAAGAATGCTTCAAAGGGTTAAAGTTCCGATAAGTTGGTTCCTCTTTGCTCGACGCTCGAGTCGTCACGGATCGAGAAACGCGAGAATCGAATTTGAGACGTTGTTTGGACTAGCTTCGATTTATAAATCTTTCGCGGTACCGAGAACACATTCTCGTCTCGCTTTCGTTAAGGCTCCGATAAGGTTGTTGCTGTTCGCCCGACTGTGTGCGAGCCGCGAGTGTCGATTTCGAAGAGTTCACCGATAGTACCGTTTCGTGAAGATAATGCCGGAGATATTTCCGCTCGACGGACGACGCGGAGAAAAAGCGTCTCGTTCGTCGATAGAGATGTAGGGCGATTCCCGATCAACCGTGACTCCGGACGCGCGACCGTGTCGAATCTGAACTGTAACATATTCAGATGCAAGATAACGAGCGGAATTGGAATTCTCGAGTATGCTTTATTTTTATTTTTTCGATATACACTCACCGCTGTTACTTTTGAAAGTTGACCGCACGATGCGAGCGGTTTGTTTTCTTACCGATCATTTCGGAGAGCATCCTCACCAGGCAACGCTTTCTGTAAAAGGAAAACAAATATTAGCATCATACACATTGAAGGCTCTTAGAATGAACACTGGTATATTCATTAATAATCATTAATCTTCTATACCGGGGACTCGTCATTTCCGGTTTGAAAGTCTCATTTTTCTATCGGAAGTGACGTATTTCCAGTATGACGTCAAACCAGAAGTGGCGCATTTCCAGTATGACGTCAAACCGGAAGTGGCGTGTTTCCGGTACGACGTCACTTCCGGTAGAAAAATGAGATTTCCAAACCGGAAGTGGCGTGTTTCCGGTATGACGTCACTTCCGGTAGAAAAATGAGATTTTTAAACCGAAAGTGACGTACTTTCGGTAGGACCACGGCCGGTCGAAAAATGTGACTTTTCAAACCGGAAGTGACGTATTTCCGGTATGACGTCACTTCCAGTCGGAAAATGAGATTTTCAAACCGGAAGTGGCGCAGTTCCGGTAAATGTACGAAAATCTAAATTTCCCGAGTCACAACAACCTACAATTAATTGTACACAATAATTGTCATTATTTATATTTATGCGGCAAATATTGCTCGCCGTCGTGGCTTGGCGATTTCGAGTGTTCTTGTTTGCAAGCAGAGAATTATTCCCGGGCAAGAGCGTCGAAGTCTCGTGAAGCGATAACGCTCGGCAAGATTCGTCTGATAAATCAACGTAGTAGTGGAATTATTCGTGTCGTCGTCTTGATGGGTTCCACTTGACCCAAAGATGCCTGACGTCACGGTCGTCGAGACTGCTCGCGATGCCCGTCTCGAGCTCCGCATCGCTAACTGTAACAGCGAACTGCAGTGCGTTTGTGTGTACACAGTGGATTGTTGTATCGGTAATGGCAAAAGCGAGTGTACAGCCCGAGCGAAGTAGAAACGGGAGATTGAGCGGGATGCGAGCGCTGGGCAATTGAACTGAATTACGAGCGCGGCACCGAGCACGCGTCTAGTCGCGATACGCTCTCTCTTCAGAAAATCATCGAGTCAATAATCGAGTGACCCGCCGAGATAAATGCCGGACGGAGCGTCCAGCGAGAGCTGGATTATTTTAATGGCACAATAACGAAACAGTATCTTTCTCTGTTCGTTGAATAAATCACACATTCTTCCTCTGGCCTAGCTGGAGATTCGACAATTTGGCGAGGTCAAATTCATCGAGCGACCGAGGCCGACCTCCCGAAAAAAATTTGCAAGACCTGCAGAAGAAATTCCCGTTCTGTCCTATTTTCTTCGCAGGAAGTCATCGAGTCGTCTCGGAAGATTGTTACTAAAAATCCATTACTAAAACAGAAATTGAAAAAAATGTATTATTATAAAAAAAAATTATTATAGAGCCTAATTAGCTCCGAAACTGCAAAGAAATCTTGCTATTCCGAGACAAATGCTGGGCGGAGCGTCCAGCGAAATCTGGATTATTTTAATGGCACAATAACGAAACAGTATCTTTCACTGTTCGTTGAATAAATCACACATTCTTCCTCTGGCCTAGCTGGAGATTCGACAATTTGGCGAGGTCAAATTCATCGAGCGACCGAGGCCGACCTCCCGAAAAAAATTTGCAAGACCTGCAGAAGAAATTCCCGTTCTGTCCTATTTTCTTCGCAGAAAGTCATCGAGTCGTCTCGGAAGATTGTTACTAAAAATCCATTACTAAAACAGAAATTGAAAAAAATGTATTATTATAAAAAAAAATTATTATAGAGCCTAATTAGCTCCGAAACTGCAAAGAAATCTTGCTATTCCGAGACAAATGCTGGGCGGAGCGTCCAGCGAAATCTGGATTATTTTAATGGCACAATAACGAAACAGTATCTTTCACTGTTCGTTGAATAAATCACACATTCTTCCTCTGGCCTAGCTGGAGATTCGACAATTTGGCGAGGTCAAATTCATCGAGCGACCGAGGCCGACCTCCCGAAAAAAATTTGCAAGACCTGCAGAAGAAATTCCCGTTCTGTCCTATTTTCTTCGCAGAAAGTCATCGAGTCGTCTCGGAAGATTGTTACTAAAAATCCATTACTAAAACAGAAATTGAAAAAAAATGTATCACTATAAAAAAAATAATAATTATACAGCCTAATGGTTAATTGGCTCCGAAACCGCAAAGAAATCTTGCTTTTCCGAGACAAAAGCTGGACGGAGCGTCCAGCAAGATCTGAATTATTTTCATAGTACAATAACGAAACAGTATCTTCCTCTGTTCATAGAATAAATCACAGCAGCTGTTCTTCCTCTGACTTATCTGGTGATTCGACAATTTTGCGAGGTCGAGTCTATTTACAGACCGAGGCCGACATCCTGAAGAAAATGTACAACGCCGGTAGAAGAAATTCCCGTTCTATAGTGTATTCTCCGCACGAAGCGATCAAGTCGTCTTGGAAGATTGTTAGCTAAACGAAAAAAATAAATAAAACAAATTAATGAAGTCGGATGGTCAATTAACTCCGGAATTGCAAAGAAACCTTGTTTCTCCGAGACAAATGCCAGACGGAGCAACCAGCAATAGCTGGATTATTTTAATAGTACAATAATGAAACAGTGTCTTTCTCTATTCACAAAATAAACCGCAAAATAAATCACAGACAATTTTGCGAGGTCACGTCCATTTACTGACCAAGGCCGACATCTCGAAAAAAAAAGTTAAACACCTGTAGAAGCAAGTCCTGTTCTATCCTACATTCTCCGATTGTTACTAAAAGTCTATTACCACAATAGAAATAGAATTATAAAAATGTATTACTCGAAAAAAAAACTGAATACAGTCAGTTGGCTCCAAAATCGCAAAGAAACGAAATCATCGAGTTGTCTTGGAAGATTGTTACTAAATAGTGCATTACGATACTAGTGCGAAAAATGTTTGTCGCGCGAGTATTTAAAAAAAAATTATTTCACAAGGTGTGAAAATGGCCATTTTTCTACAGAGTTAAATAAAACCTATGGCTAAAATAAAAAAATAATTATAAAAACTATCACTAAAAAAAAAAAAAATTAATACAGTCCGATGGTCAGTCGGCTCCGAAATCGCAAAGCAATCTTATTTTTCCACGCGGTGCATGAGCCGTGCTCGACGCCCGGCGATCCGTTATCGGCGGGGTCGTGTGCCATTCCAGGCCGGCGAGCAAGAACCATGACGGCGTAACAGCAGTCTCGCGAATGCACAAAGACTCGGGCCGGGCGATGAGCAAGAACAATTTAAATTTTCTTCGACCCGACGTTGTAAAGCGGAGGCTCGAGCATCTGCACACGGACTGCATTCGATACGAAGATCGCAATATGGGAAAAAAGCCCATCGCGTCGAATTATCGCCGAGGCGGATGATCCAATAAATTATATACGTTACGCCTTTTCTCCGAGTAAACATCGTGGGCGCTCCATGCCGGAGGAGGATTTTCCCAGGATGAGACGAGCAGATAAAGAGCTCGCTGCCGTATTACCGACAGCCCGTGTGGGAGCGAGATTCGAGCAGTGCTGCGCTCTCATTAATAAAATTACGATAAAATAAAAATAATGGCTCGATGCTGTTGTTTTCTTACGCCTCGTTCTCGAAGGTACTTTTATCGACTCGTCCGGGCACAGTTTCACGAGGATTATTATCGTAACTCGCGATTCCTAGAGTCTCCATGCCGGTCCTGTACTCGTCGAGGGAGATTTCACCCAAGCCTCCCGGATCCAGACTTTGGAAAAGACTCCTGATGTGCCTGAAAAAAAAACAAATGACATACGATCAGCATATTTAATATTACAAGATTTTTAATTCTCCCTACAAAAATAAAAATATTTCTTTGTAATTTAAAAATCTAAGAAAATACACCGTATCCGTTCTTGGTAATTACCAATGCCTCGGTGGACCTAAGTCCAGAACCGTTATAGGTCATTGGTGGTGATATTAAAAGATTGTTTGCAGCGGCAGCGGAAATGAACGAAACTGTGGGAGGTCGAGAGGCAAAGCCTATTTGATATTGGAAGATGTTAGATTTTCAAAAAAAAGACACATCCGTTTCTGGAAATTACCAATTTACATTGTCCGATGTTCAGCCGGCATTACCAGATTTTGGATTTTTCCTACACAATACAAAATAAATAAAAAAGAAAATGCGTCATATCCGTTTCCAGCAATTACCACTGCCCGGGTGGAATTAAGGCCCGAATCTCTTCCGGTCGCTGGTGTGACATTAAAAGATGGTTTGCGGTGGCAACGCAAATGAACAGAACTATGGAAGAACGGAGAGACAAACCGAAGAAATTACACTTTACAAAATGACCTCGGCGTCTTAAAATGATTAAACGTGAAAAAAATACGTACGATTAGCTTATCTGATAATCCTCGATTTTAGATTTTCCCCACCAAATAAATAAAAAGAAAATAAATTGAAAAATAAGAAAATGCATCCGTTTCCAACAATTTCCGCTGCCCGTGTGGACTTAAGCCCCGAATCGCTATCGTTCGCTGGTGCGACACCGAAAGATTGTTTGCAGCGGCAACGGAAATGAACGGAACTGTGGGAGGACGGAGAGCGCGAGGCGAGGAGACGACACTGTAGAGGCGGAATGACCGCGGCGTCTTAAAATTATTAACCGTAGCACGACATCGCAAACTCTCCTCCATCCTCCCCCGTCTCTCCCCGTCGGGTCTCATCCGCTCGTTCTCGTCCTCGTCTTCGCTCGTACGGCTTTCGAGGCGCGCGAGGTATAATCTTCACCAATTCCGTTTGTCACGAGACCGCGGTTCGTGGGCTGCCGGCGACGACGACGCTCCTCACCGCGAAATTAAGGCTCGCCGTTCGCAGTGGCGAACTCTTTCCGCGCTGCTGTTTACGCGAGCTGCCGTCTTGATCGTCGTCCGGCGATCCACCGAGGGCGAAGTTGCGGGCGAGAGACGAAATGCGAAAGCCCGAGGGAAGATGTATTATTACTTTCGTCCAGTAATAACGACGACGTCGTCGCTCGTGCCGTCCGCGAACGACGAAGAGACGACAGGATGCTCCGGCACTTTTCTTTGCATTAGCGAGGAGCCGAACTGCGGATGGTGAAGATGATGATTCACTGTTTTCTTGATTATCAACCCCTTCGCGAAATCCACGGTTCGCCTCTTTGATTAGGAACGGTGAATTCGCCGTACCGCACCTCCGGATTTCTTCTTTTTCTTGAAAATAAAAAAAGAAGAAAAGAAACAGTTCCTGCGTTAATGGGCGAATAGAGCGAGGATTGCAATTACCGGGGGTCGAAGAGCAACGGCGGCTCGGCGAGGCCCGATCTGAAGAGCGTACACTTGTCCAGCAGATCGTGCAGATAACCGACAGGATCGTCCGGCTCGTGAACGAGCAAGTGGCCGATGAGGAAGTTGAAGAGCTCGAAGATCTTTCGGTCGGCGAGATAACTCTCGGCTTGGGCCTGAGCGCTGAGCGATCTCCGCTGAAACAGAAATGGAAAATATTTTATTGATAAATCTTCTGTGAATAAGATTATGTTTTAATAAATAATTGAATTAATAGTTTTTAAAATAACATGCAAAATGTAACGAAGCGATTTTTTTGTTCTCTGTTGAAATAAAAACAGAAAATACATTGATAATTGTTATATCGATATAATTGTGTATAAATAGAAAACTAAATAAATAAATATAAAAATAACATGCAAAATAGAACGAGGCCATTTTTTCTTCAGTGCTGAAACATAATCATAAAATACATTCATAAACGCTCATCGATACAATTATGTGCAAATAAATAACTAAGGAACTAAATTTGAAAATAACATGTAATATGGAAGGAAAGGAATTTTTTTCGTTCCTTGCCTTCGCCGAGAATAATAGAGTCCGTGGAAGGAAATATTTGTCTCGGAATTTAGGAGAACCTGCAACCGAATAAATAAAAAATAAACATGCAAAATAGAACGAAGCGAATTATTATTTTTCTCCGTTCCCCGCCTTCGACGAGAATAATAGACTCGGAGGAAGAAAATATTTGTCTCGGAATTTAGGAGAACCCGCGAGCGAGGGGGCCGTGCGTCGATCACTCGAGAGTTCATTTCGGCTGTCCGTGGCCTTTCGTTTCTCCGGAGAGTTAAAAATTGCCCCGCGCTCGGGACTCCGCTCGGTTAATTCGTCGGAGTTGCGGTAGCACGAAATTGAGCGTGAACGCGCGAGGGCGAGCATAGCGGGTCTTCCGACCTCCCCCTCGAGTGCCAAACTGGCAGAGGAAACGTGAAAAAATTTAAAAAAGAATAAGAAGCCAATCATGCGGGCGCGCAGTTCCCCTTTGGCACTCTCCCCGAGGAGGATTTCGAAATTGGGCCGATTCATCGAAATCCATCGTCCGGAGCTACATAATAGCCGCGCGGTTTTCTTCTTTCGCTCCGTCTCCGTCCGTCGCGTCGGCGTTTTGTGGGATGCTCTGCTCGTGCCCGAGACGACCCGGAGAGGTCTGGATATAATCGGTCGCCCGCCGGCTAAGACCGACGAGGTTGCGGACCGGAATTTATTTATCGACTGCATTCTTTCGGGCGTGAGAGGTCCTCCCGCTTCGCCACTCGACGCCACTCCGGCCACGTCGGGCTCTGCACAGTGTATCCTTTCGAACAGTCGTAGATCGATTTCTCGACTCGATGTGCTCTCGCAGGTCCGCTACGCAGTTTGCCATCTCTAGATAAGGGGACGTCGCAGATTTGGCGGACCTGAAATTCAGTCACTTTTTAGATTTCGTATAACAAGCCTCAAACAAAATGCAAACAGTTTTCCTTATGGTGAGCATGTATGTCAACATTGTTACGTAGGAAAATACATTAAAAATTATGATATTATTTATAACAATCCTTGTTATTGCCGTTTGTACTAAAAAAGCACTTTTCACTTATCACCACGAGATAAATGAAAAGTTCCGGTAAAATTATCGAGAATAGCTTTAGTAACTGTAAAACGAAAGTTGTTCCCAATGCCCTCCTTTATCGACGGAACGGAAAGAAAAATTTATAAAAAAAATTCACACAACGCCGAGCTAAGAAACAAAACATGAAAAATTTGGAACAATCGATAGTAACAATTTTCGAGAATTTTTGTTCTATCTTCACGAGATCCGGATCCTCGAATTTGCAGCCAGTTCTTCGGTGAAGATCCGAATGGCAGGCTCATTGACCCCGGCAATTTTTTTTTCGCAGCTGACTACCCACGAGTAGATTTCCGCGCGTTTCAGTCCGTATCAGAAACGCCTCGAAGCTCCACAGACGTTACGCGCGATTGTGCACGGTGACCTGAACTGTACACTCGGGGCACAATGTAGGAAACTACGAAGTGCATAGTGAGTATCTGGCCGAGCATAGGAGGATACTCCGCGTCTGAAGAGGGTCGTTAACGTGCCACCGCTGTTTACCGTAATTCCATGGTGGATATGCAGCTACGTAATGCGCACGGCACGTAGTACTACGTTCTAGCACAAACGGCGCACTCCTTTCCGAACTAGAAGAAAGAAGAAAAAAATATCGTAAAATAACATTTTTTTAAACGTAAAAAAACAAGGTAAAATCAAAAAATTTTACGTAAAAGAACCTCAGGCTTGTGATAACGCATTAGCCATATTTTTCGACAATTCTATATTTCAAAGATATCCAAAAGCTTCGATCCATATTTCTTGTTCTTAAATAGACGAACTTTTATTTATCTCCCTGGGAGTTTGACGAATTTTTGAACGATCGAGAAATTACTCGCACTTCATTGAATAAAATGAATACAACTCCTTCCGACATGGAAAAAACAGGATAAAATAAAATTTAAAAAATAAAAATATATGGTAAAATAAAAATTTAAAAAATAAAACCACCTCAGGCGTGTGATAACGCATTAGCCATATTTTTCGACATTTCCATATCTCCAAGGTATCCAAAAGTTTCGACCAATATTTATTGCCCGTAAATAGACGAACTTTTATTTATCTCCCCGGGAGTTTGTCGAATTTATGAACGAAGTAAGAACAACAGAAGCGAAGCTACCGGGGTTCCGCCTCCCTCGCGCAAAGTCGAGGGTCGTTGCACAGGGTACGACAGGCATTACCGAGGGGTGAACACACACGCACGACGGCCACGTGTCGTCCACGCAAGGGGAACGTGTCGAGCGGCTGCCTCTATGTACCTTACTTCGCTCGGCTGTGTTCATCATCAAAGGAGACTCGGATATAACGCGACCGTGGGAAATCGGACTCGCGACGTAGCGGCGAACTGAGGGCTTTTATGTGTAACTTTACAGTACAACTTGCATGCGTGCATGCTAGAAGTTCCCCCTGACACACGGTGCATACGCTCGAATCGTCACGCGTCACGAGTCGATTTTTTCTGACTAAGTAATCGATCGTTCAGTCCGATCTTCATTTTTAATAAACTAATCATTATTTATATAAATCAATAATAATAATAATAATAATAATAATAATAATAATAATAATAATAATAATAATAATAATATTTTAATATCGCGTGACTAAAGCCAGAAAGGCGTATTTTATATGCTCACATAAAATAAGATACGCTCCTTCGATACTTGTTTTTACTCACGCGATTTTATCAATCCAATATATTAATATGTATTTTCGTAATGGTATATAATTATTTATATAAAAAAAAATGAACGGTTAATTTTATCTTCCCACGAGCTCAAAGAGATTCGATAGAACGGAAAGACTTGAATTTATGAGGTTGTAAAATTATCTCACACGTTTTCCAATTTATTCGAATCTTCGAATTACGGCGACGCGACAACTGTTTTTTTTTATCTAAGGGCCGCGTGCGTCTTGCAGATAAATCAACAAAAATTAATCGACCCGCGCAAGCTCCGGCTTATCCGTGCGTCACGAAAGGATCCGTCTGTAATCTCGAATATTAATCATTATAAAAGCCTATCCTCTCCTCGACGCGCGGCTTTCGAGCAAACTTCCGGGCGGCCACGTGTTGCCTCCCATTTTTAACAAAGTAATAATTACTTATTTGTAGAAATAAAAAAATAAATAAATTATCAATATTTTAATATCGCGTGACTAAAACCAGAAAATCGTATTTTATTTGCATACACAAAATAAGATACATCGATACTTGATTTTACTCCCGCGATTATATCAATATAATATATTAATCAGGATTTTTGTAATAACATACAATTACTTATATAATATTAATTATATAATATATAAATTATTTGTATTTATGTTTTAAAAATCTGAACAGTTATTTTCACCTTCCCACGAGCTCAAAGAGATTCGATAGAGCGAACAGACATAAATTTACGAGTGTGTAAAAACTTATATCTTCCACATTTTTCAATTAATTCGAATCTACGAATTACAGCAGCTCGACGACTGTTTTCTTTTTTTTTATCCAAGGGCCACGTGCGTCTCGCAGAGAAATTAACATAAATTAATCGACCCGCGCAAGCTCCGGCTCATCCGTGCGTCACGAAAAGATCTGTCTCTAATCTCGAATATTAATCATTATAAAAGCCCATCTCTCTTCGACGCGCGGCTTTCGGGGAAACTTCCGGAGGGCCACGTGTTGCCTCGGCCTGAAGTGACGCAGCGGTTGTGCGTAAAATGCCAGAGTCCCGCGACGACGATTCTACAACCGAGAAGTAAATGCGTCAGGGAGACGGTGGTTGCTATTATTAAACCCGGCGAAACGAGGGCCATCGGAGGAGAGCCCTAAGTCTCGTCATTTACAAACTCGTCTTGGTCCCTCGTGCGCATGCGCACTTGACTGTCCATACAGCACGCAATATTTTGAAATAGTTTTAGAAATATTTTCAATATTGATAAAATATTTTCAATATTGATAAAATATTTTCAATATTGATAAAATATTTTCAATATTGATCAAATATATACGTACTGTTTACGGCTTTGCCCTGGTGCGCATGCGCACTTGACTGCCCATGTAGCACGCAATATATTGAAATCATTTTTTACAAATATTTTATATCTTTCAAATATTACGAAATACTTCTGAACTATTCTATCAAAATATTCCAACGAAACGTTTCGTAAATATTTCAGAAATATAAATAATCTTTCAACACATCTGAAACATTTCTTATACACAGTGATAAAATACTTTGAGATATGTTTTTCTTATTTCTACCAATGTTTCCTTGTTTATACAGGAGTGTATATGCAATTTGGATCGGTGATGCAATCTTTCTCATTTTACTGAAACGTTTAAAAAATAAAACTTTCATGCGAAACATTTCTAAAACATTACAATGTAAAAATATTTTCAATATTGATAAAATACTTTCAATATTTCAATGAAATATTTTCGAGCCCTTTAAAAAATATTTACGTGCTATGTGGGAAGTCTCGTCATTAACAAACTCGTACTAGACTGAGAGCTCGTATGGCGCGTCAGAGTCGAGTTTTACTTACTCGACTGGCGACTATATGAGCTACACGAATCGTACAACGATATACATTACATGGACGGGGAGTCGAAGGGGGCGCCTCGCATTAACCGAGCACCGTGGCGCTAAAGCAAGCCGGGGCTCCCCCATCGCGTCCCCCCCCCCCTTCCCTCCCGAGGCGTTCCTGTGGGAAACTCGCGAGTTTCACACACGCACAGTTTCGAGCAATAATAAACAGAGGGAAGGGGGAGGCACAGGGCGAAGCCCTTCCTGGCCTGGCAACCTACTTACGGAGCACACAACACCACTACGAAGCTTGGAGCTTGTCAGACGCTACGGGCGATTCCTTGCACGTAGCGCACGACTACCATAAGCCTGTTGGTATGTGCGAACGAATGATCAAAGTCGGAAGGGCTTGAGACTCGGAGTCGGAGGGTTTCTACACGCTAAAAAAAAAAAAGATTCGTACATGTGACCAACATTTTTCTTGTCAATTTAAGTTTTTTTTTTTTCTACAGATAACTGAAATTCTGAAGAAGAAAAAAAACAGTGGAGAAAGAAAATGTTTGCTATATGTACGAAGGTTTTTTCTTATTATCGTGCACGATGAGGTTTTCCTTCGTAGATTTGACCAACATCTGGCTTACTAATTTAACTTTTTTGCGATGCGTAAATTCGGATGATCAAAGTCGGAAGGGCTTGAGCCTCGCAGTCGGAGGATTTATACACGGAAAAAAAAAGATTCGTACATTTAACCAACATTTTTCTTGCGGATTTAACTTCTTTTTTGTCAGAGAACTATAATTCTGACTGACATCAAAAATAGTGAACAAAAAATGTTTGTTAAATGTATGAAGCTTTTTTTTTTTACCGTGCACGATGAGGTTTTTCTTCTGGTATTCGACAGTCGAGATTCGTGTGCATGCGCCGCGGAATAATCGTCACACGCATCAGGGGAAGAGCGAGGCTTGCCGCTGCGTCAAGTCGATAGCGGAGCGAACGCACGTAGAGTGTACAGCGTGTGCAGGAGTGGTGTGCGAGACTCGAAAAAATCAAGTACCCACGCTTCGGGATTTGATGAAGAAAAAAGAAGAGCGGGGGCGGGGATGGAAAAAATTTGAATGGGAGAAGAGCGATGGGAGTGGAAAAACGAGGAAGTGTTTAGGCTCGGACGGATCACACGACTTCGCACCTCCTTCGACGTTAAACGTGGGTTGTCCGATTCTGATGGTCTTCGTTATTAGGTCGCTTTTTACGCTTCATCGTTGAGTCGCTGGAATTAATGTTTTTTTGTTTTATTTTATATTGAAAGACAAATTGCGTGGATTGTGGGACTGTAAGAGAAATTTATATTTCTCTTACAGTCCCACAATCCACGCAATTCCGGATAATTCGAGCATTATCGGAAATTACCCGCATCGGAACTTCCAGTTCATCGCGTGCAGCTTCGAACTAAACTAATCAAACTAGCCTCACCGGCTGGGAATCGCACTCGATGTTAGATAAATACTACCGATTTTTAGCCTCAATCCGTTGATAATCACCGCATGAAATTCAATTGGCTCATTATAAATAGTGCCGATTTATATATTTATATTTTAGATATTTTAACTAAATAAATTAAACTATTCTCACCGGCTGGGAATCGCCGTTGATTTTAGCTTGATCGATCATCGTTGAAGATTGGTCCTGCCGGTTCCTGGAACTCTCGTCCGGATTATTTGGAATTCCGGCCGCATCGTTCCTCGAGATCTCGTCCCCGGAAGCTTCGCTCCTGCCGGCCTGAAAGTTCATAGTCCTTTCACCACCTTGCTTCAGTAAGTTCTGAGTTGATAAAAAAAAAATCCGACTTTGGTTTAATTAAACGTCGGAGAAATTCCTGTCGATTCGCGAGCGGAACAACCGAGTGCGATCTTTCCGGAGAACAAGAGAGTAAAAAAAAAGAACGAGCCGAACGCCTGGAGGAGGCGAAACTCAAAAGGAGTTGAGCCGACATGCCATAACCGTGTATTCCTTAATTCATCCGTTTCTGTCGCTGGCTTCATTCGAGGTGAATTCCAAATACATTTGCGACGTAATCACTCGAATTCTTTTACCATTTTCCTGTGTTCCTTAAATTCTCACGCTTTTGTTACCCGCTGCACGAGAGATCCATTCCAGGCAAAAATTGAAAATTGTCTCGGTAAAGTCACTTTCGATTTGAAAATCTCACTTTTAACCCGGAAGCGACGTCACGCAGAAATTTTTTAGAATTTTGTTGCGACGTCGATTCCTGATTAAAAATCCCAGTTTGCAGTCGGAAGTGACTTCGTACCGGAAATAAGTTACTTCCGGTCGAAAAATGAGATTGTTAAACCGGAAGTGACGAATTTCCGGTTTACAAGTGAAATTTTCAAGCCGGAAGTGACGTTACGGAAAATATTAAAATTTTTCTCCGGAAAAATTATAAACATAATTCCAACGTGGTTCCTCAAATCAGACAGAAACATGCGAGTTAAGAAACACTGGAAAGTGAGTAAAAGAACGTATGTGATACGAATTAAATGTATTTGGAATTTCTCTCGAATGTAGCCAGCGACAGAAACGGCTGAATTAAGGCTGGGGGACGCGGAGAAGAAATCGACGAATCGAGGTGTAGGTAGTACACAGTGCGCCGAGTTTGAACGCCGAACCGGTCGATTAAACGAGGAGAGCTCCCTAGGGTCATCGAGAAGAAGTGTATAAGCTTCCTCTCTCCATTTCGCTAACTGCGTAAAGAAACAAACTCGTGCGCGTGCAAGAGATCCGCGGGTTTTCCAAGAAACTCACGGACGAGTCGGCCCGCCAACCCTTTCCGCCAGCCTTATAGGGTCATCACCTTCCTCGGTGTATAATACGCGCCGGTGCAGACCAAAGCCACCACCGATGGACACAGCGTATAGGATGGATCAGCTCTCCGACCGTCTAAGGTCGTTCGAGAACGGATTCTTTTTTTTTTTTTGCGGTTCCCTTTTTGCCGACTCGACTCGATTTTTCGCCTCGAAAATAAAAACTCAACCCGCACAACGATCCTAAGGTCGTAGGAGAGTCCATCGATCGCGAGGGATTTCCGATCAAATTTTTTATGACCGAAAAAAAAAATCGACGAACCGGCATCGGATTCGATTCTTCGTTTTTGCCCGAATCGCTCATTGTTACAGTTCTCTCCTTCCTCCGTCGGTGCCTTCGAAGGCAAAAAGAAAGTCGAGGGCTTTCGAGGCCTCGACTTCTTTTATTTGTTACCGTGGTCGAAACATTATTTTTCGATATGAGAAACAAAGTTAAAAATCTTCGTCGAGTCTCTCGGGCGCCCTCGCCTCGTCGTATCGAGAACCGATCGAAGACATTTCGAGACGATAAATCAGACGGCGTTGGAAAGGGGGCGAGCGCGTGCGATCCCCGCAACGACACAGAGCACGCAGGCGATGCTTACTTGTTTTCTTTTTTTTTATATTCTTCTTCTTGTTATTCTTCTTGTCCAGCTTCCTCTTGTCTCGCTGGAGCACATTCGAGGCGGGGACTTCGTAACGGTCTCTGGGTGGAGCTCGTTCGAGCCTCGACGCCAGTTCGCTTCACCGTCCGCTTTATAATACACAACACGGACCCTCCGAGAGTCTGCAACAGAGCGCATATTATATACATATATATACATTAGAGAGACCCGATTGCCCCGGAGCCTCGATGACTCAGCCGTCGAGTGCCCGCGAGACGAATTTTAACAGAGAGAACGCAGAAAGGGAATTAATATTAATGTTTTTAAAAATCTCAAACTGTTCGCTCGGTAACAAAGAAGAAAAGAGAAAACTAACGAAGCTGAAACTCGTGACTCCTCGAGTCATGTTTCTTTCCGTAGAAAGTTTCCTTTTAACCTGTCCACTCATCGTCGAAACCTCTCACCGATGTTCCTATCTTCCAAAAAAAATTTCGACTCTTCCCGATAACGCTTCTGAGTGCCTCGTTCTCTTCATCCGGCGGCCCGAGCAGCCTGAAACATGCGAATGCCGTGTTATGGATGTTGTTTTATCGTACACTAAAGCTTATGCTGTACGGAGATAAATGCAGTGCGAGCTGAGTGCCTCTTCGAGGCCTTGCGGATTTTGGATTTTTTTTTTTTGTCGAGAAGCGACGAGAGGAAACTAAGAGAAATTTCAAATTCGGTGCGAATTTGTGCAAATGAATCTTCGCTTACATTTGTAAGAGAGGAAATTAATAAAGGCGTGGAAATTGTGGGTCGGTTGTCGAAAAGAAAGATTAAGGAGCGAAGAGAAGAGGAAGAACCGAAGAAGGCAAGAGGGCATTTTTGTTCTGTACCGTTACTCGGTAAAGGTCCGTCTTTCTTCCCTCCCGTATGCGTTCAAATTTTCGAGTCATCCCGATGACGCTTTAGAGTGCCTCGTTCTCTTCATCCGGTGCCCCCGAACAACCTGAAACATGCGAGTGCCGTGTTACGTGCGCTGTTTTATAATAAACTCTATACAAATTTATTTTGAACATTAATTAACCGTATTGAAAGATTTTTTTTACACAAACTGTTTCTGAAATTTCAAACACATGTGTTTCTCAATTTTGCAGTAAAATGTTTTATTTTTAATGAAAAACTTTTATAAATGTTAGATAAAATATTTGTGATTTTAATACCTGGTATCGGACTGGAAGTTTTTATGCAAACTGATATATTAAATTTCATGTAAAGTTGTGATGAAAAATTAATGTTCACTGTATTAAAAACACGAAAAATACTTTATTTTTAATCAGTGTCTTCAATTTTACTATAAAAGTACTTTAATTCTTTATAATTTATTTTAATTGCAATGAAAAAAGTACATTATTTTTTTATCATAATTGTACAATAAACATAATGTACCAGTTTTTTTTTCATAAACCTTCCAGTCCGGTACATTATATTGACAACTGTATTTTACATTGGTATGAAATTTAGTCTCGTGCAGGTGGTTCGGATTTCGTCAGATTTTTTTTACGCACCGAGAAGCGACGAGAAGGTAACTGCGAAAAAGATAAAATTCGTTGCAAAGAAGTAAAGAGAGGAAATGAAGAGCGGGAGCGTAGAAATTGTCGTTCGGTTGTCAAAGAGAAAGATTAAGGAGCGGAGCGAAGAGGAAGAACCGAAGAAGGCAAGAGGAGAATTTTTGTTCCATACCGTTACTCGGTAAGCCTCCTTCTTTCTTCCCTCTCGTACGCGTTCACTCCTTTATTTCTTCACTCGACGACGAAGCGGAGTCAGGGTCATTATCTTTATCAATCTCTTGGATGGGGGCCGCGCGGCTGGACGACCGTTCCACCGGGAGCAGCGAGCGGCAGCTACGGGGCTCCTTCGTTCGTGACCATCTTTGGTTGCCGAGCAGGACGGGTTTACGGAAGAGAGCTGCCGAGGGCATCAGCGGCGAAGGAGCAGGAGCAATGCCATCAGCCGAGAGACGAAGGGAAGGCACGAGCGAGACTAGTTTCTCTTGCTCTCTTCTTTAATCTTCCTCCCGCTACGAGCCCGGTGAGCCCTTTGCCTTTCGGGTTTTTAAGTAACTTGTCCTCCACACGTTTCCCTCCTATCGCACGAGAGCTTCGCTGAAATGAGATAATAAAAAAAAAACAAAATAATAATAATAATAATAAATCAAAATAAAAGACGAAGCAGTACCGCAACTCTTGGACGTTGCACGTGCGCGACGTTTCGACCCAATTGCTCATATAGCTGCGCAACTTTTTCCTCGTCGTTATTCCTTACGATCGGAATTTATGTTGCTCGCGCGATCGGAAAAAAAATCGATCGAATCGTACCACGAATTACATTTTTTCGGAGTAATAACATTGATGTTGCTTTTACGTGAAATTTCTTTTTTTAGACAAAATCCACCAAAATGTATAGGTAGGACAGAAATAAAATGTATATTGGCCTTTCGACCCAATTGCTCATATAACTGGGTAACTTTTAACTCGTTCTTATTCCTTGCGATCGGAATTTATGGTGCTCGTGCGATCGGCAAAAAAATCGATCGAATCGTACGACGAATTAATTTTTTCGGAGTAATATTTAATTAAATTGATTTTACTTTTACGACGAATTTTCGTTTCAAACAAAATCCAGCAAAATTAGTCGACAGAACGAAAATAAAATGTAAAATATAGTGATTATCCTTTTTCTCGTAAAGCGAGATTTTGTGTAAAAATTTGTCTGTAAAACTTTATGGGAATTCTAATGAGGTGCCTCGTCTAGCTCCGGTCGACCTCCGACCCCTCGACGAGAGACCGCCTGGATCTTTCGCGCGTTATATACATCTCGTAAACATTGCACGTAATTGAAACAACAGAGGCTGAGCGGATCCATAACGCCGTGCTTAGCTTTTTTCCCTTTTTTATGCTCTTTTAATATTTATGGTCAAGTCGCGCACGTGACTCGGCGTCTATCGAGATTTCCTCGGACGGATCCTCGAGGATGAAAGAGACGAGACGGTAGGAACGTGCTCGGGGCACGTTACACAATCCCACTCTTTATCGGAGGTAGCATCTTTTTTTTTCCTCGGTGGTTCGTTACAGCGCTTGTTCTTCTGACCCAGGGCTATAGCCGGCCGGAGATCCCGACTAGACGAGGATGTTTTACCTGTTGTACAAAAGACCACACTGTTGTTAGAACTACGAATAAACCTGCCCCGTTCATCTTTATTGTTTTTCTTCTCAGCGGTCTCGAGCAAGTGAAAACTATTAAAATTTTTCCGTAGAATTGTTTTTGTTTTTTTTTTCCCTCATAATTCAGGCCACTGGAATTTTTTTTTGTTTCGCTCTCTGCTCAACAATATGTTTTTACTGTATATTGTTTGTGTGTGTATGTGTTTACTGTATTAGTAAATTAGAATAAACCTGCCCGTTCATCTTGATTGCTTTTCACCAGACTCGAGAAAGTGAAAAGTATTCCAATTTTTTCGACTGAATTATTTTGTTTTTTTTTCCTCATAATTCAAGCAACTGGTAATTTTTATATTTATTTTCTCGAACAAGTTCTGCTCGCTGTTCAACCGGGAGTTACGGAACGGACGAGGGTTTTTTTTTGTATATTAATAAATTAGAATAAACCTGCCCCGTTCGTCTTCACTGTTTTTCTTTTTTACCAGTCTCGAGCAAGTGAAAACTAATTAAATTTTTCTGTCTCAATTATTTTGTATTTTTATTCGTCGTAATTCAATCGACTGATCATTTATTTTTATTAATTTCCTCGTCCAAGTTCCGTTCACCGATCGACCAGGAGCTACCGGATTAGCAAGTTTTTTGACTATGTATTAATAAATTTGAATAAACTTGCTTCGTTCATCTTTATTGTTTTTCTTTTCACCAGTCTCGAGCAAGTGAAAACTATTTAAAAAATGTCCCTCTCAGAATCGACGGTACAGTTTTATTTATTTTTCTTCATAATTTATTCAACTGGTATTTTTTAAAAAGTTTCCTCGTGCAAATTCCATTCACCGATCAACCAGGCGCTACCGGACTAGCGAGTTTTTACTGTATATTAGTATATGTCGAATTACCGGCTCAGAAAAAAAGAAGAGAAAAGAGAATGTCAGAGCTACGAATAAACCTGCTCCGTTCATCTGTAATGTTTTTCCTTCCACCAGTCTCGAGCAAGTGAGAACTATTAAAAATGTTTCCTCATAATTCAATCGACTAGTAATTCATTTCTTTTAATTTCCTCGTACAAGTTCCATTCACCGACCAACCGGGAGCCGCCGGACTAGCGAGTTTGTTTTTGGCAGTATACTACGTATGCCGAACAGGCTCAGAAAAAAATAAAAGAGAATGTCAGAACTACGAATAAACCTGTCCCGTTCATCTGTAATGTTTTTCTTTCCACCAGTCTCGAGCAAGTGAAAACTATAAATAAATGTTCCGTAAATTTTTATTTTTCCTCTTAATTCAATCGACTGGCAATTTTTTTTACTTCCACTCGTAAGTTCCGTTCACCGATCAACTAGCGAGTTTTTCCTGTATATTAGTATGTCGAACTACAGTCTCAAGGAAAAAAGAAGAAAGAAGAACGAGGGAGGAGAATGTTTGCGTGGATGAAATTTGAGCAAGGTTCTCGCTCGGTTTTGGAGTCCGTAGGATAAATACCGTCGAGCTCCGGACGGGTGGAGTGCAGAAGCGAGGGAGACGTGCCGTTCGAGCAGGAGCGGCGGTGAGGCAACGGTCGTCGGGGGCGGGATCGTAAAGAGGAGTCAATCTCGGTGTTATGACGGCTACGAGAACCCTACGGGTAAGCTCCGACGTCGTCATAGTCTCCGGCACGGCCGTGGCAACGGAGTCACGAAACACGACGGAGAAAATATTTGTCGAACGACGAAGCTCGGAGACTCGTAATCTTCCTCCCACTACGAGAAACGTGTACGGAATTAGATCCTTTTTTCGGGCCCCTCGATCCTTGTGTCCCTCCGTCCAGCGTGCCCAAAATCGACTCCGTTGCTTCCCTGGCGACAGGAAAAAAATGCATTACTTCAGTAATTTTGGACAAAAAAAATTAAGAATTATTTAACAATAAATAAAAAATAAAATAAAATAAATTAATAATAAATCTTCATTCAACTCCGAGAAACCTGTATGAAATTAGATCCTTTTTCGCCCCCCTCGAACTTCTGTCCCTCCGTCCAGCGTGCTTCAATAATTCTCAAAAAAATGAATTCAATAATTCTCGAAAAAATGAATTCAATAATTCTCGAAAAAATGAATTCAATAATTCGCGAAAAAAATGAACTCAATAATTCGCGAAAAAATGAATTCAATAATTCGCAAAAAATGAATTCAATAATTCTCGAAAAAATGAATTCAATAATTCTCGAAAAAATGAATTCATTAATGCTCGAAAAAAAAGAAACGAAAAGTCGACCACTCGAAAGAGAGTGGTAAAACGCACGGAACATATCTCTACGTTATATGGCCCGAGTGCTTCACCGGTATTTCTTCCTTTGCACGAAGTGTTTATAATGCTCTCGAACGATCCGGGCAGGACGAGTAGATAAAACGCGAGGGGCAGCCCGCTCTCGGTTTCGAGTTCCTCGACTCGCGGCATTATCGCACTCGAAATTCCGAGGAACGGACTACGTTTGCGTTGCACTCTCCGCAGACCCGACGAGTCTCTCGAACGATCGCTGATGATAATTGACGCGGGAAGTTTCGGCTGGTTCGCGGAACCCCCCTGATCGATGACCTAACGCCGGGCCACACGGTATTAATATATAGAAGCACGGAATATTTTCGCGGTTCCTGCGGGTAGAGCAAATAATATCGTAGGGCAAACCTCGACGCGAAAGACAAACAGCGGCCCGTCGCAATTGCTATCCGGAGCAAACAAGCCCTCGTGGCTTTATCAGCTGGCGAGAAAAAAAAAATGAGGCCCCCTCGTGTACGTGTCCTCGCTAAGCTCGGCTTATCTTCGACATATTGTTTCCGTTTCTATTCCCCGGCTCGCGGTGTCTTATTTGCACAGGAAAAAAGAATCCGATAACCCGAGACGGTACAAAGAAGAAATATCATAATAAAATAATTTTTTTATGTTTATTGTAACGAGGCGAGCGCTTTACCTTTCGAGTTTTTAAGTAACTTGTACTTTAGACGTTTTCCTTATATCGCACGAGAGCTTCGGTGAAATAAGATAATAAAAAAATAAAAAGGTGCAAAGTAAAATTACTTTGCAAATGCACATGCTTTCGTCACTTATTAAAAATTCGCGCATAGTTTTCTCTATGAGACAGTTCGTTGAACGATTTTAGTTTCCTCATACAGGAAGCTATGCGCAAAATTGTAATAGACGATGAGCCGTGTGCAAATTACTTTGAACGTTTTTTCGTAACATTAAAAAATTTCTACTTCGCATCAAATTGCAGCTCCACAGCAACTCGAATTAGGCCGTTTGTAGTCATTAAAAAAAATCCAAATTCCATACAATGCAACGATAACATTAAATAAACGCTTGGATAGATTTCGGCCAAATTCAATGCCAACAGTCTTTGATCATAGTATTATATTTGTATGCAGTTTTGGACGATAGCTGAAAATTCACGTAAATTAGAACTACAACGACCGTTTTTTAAAAAATTCGACATCGCGTAAAATCTTGAACGCGGCCTCAATCTTCATGGAAATTGGATCGAGGGAAGAGACGTGACCAATCTGTTAGTGTACTAAATTTCAACTGCCTATCTCAAGCCGTTTCCGAGGTAAAATCGCATTTCTAGACGGCTTAGACTATTTTAAGTACTCTGACACTAAAAACTCGAACATTTTTTTTTTTTACAAAAACATAGCTTCCTCTATGAGGAAGCAAAATAAAAGGCAAGGTAGTGCCGCAACACGTGGTCGCTGCACGTGCGCGAGGTTTTGACCCAATTGCTTATATAGCTGTGCAACTTTCCGCGGGGAAAAATCTGATAACCCGAGACGATACAAGTAAGAAATATAATAATAAAGGTTTTTTTTGTACTCCGTTCGCGGATTTCGTGTTCTCTCGTCCCCTCCTCGCGGACTCTCGTGAATTCATTCCGGTACGAGGCATTTTACCGAGAACGCTATAGCGGGTCCGCGCGAGAGATCATGACGGATAAAACCGGCTGCGCACCACGTCTCGAGCACTGACGAGATGTGTAATAATCCCGTTTCTCTTCTTACGCGTACGGTATGAGCAAGCCGGAGTAAAAGGATTATTTGCTTCACTCGCGCGTCTCTATCGTGCACAATGTCCGATCGTGGACTTTTTGCTTCGAGCCGGAAAATATTTCCGGGGCCGATGCGTCACAAATGACCCCGAAGATATCTGCACGAGACAAAATGCACCGAACTGGAAGTTTTTATGCGAAAGCTGGTACATTAAATTTAACGTACAATTATGTTGATAAATTAATATACTTTATCATTGAAATTAAAGTTAATTATTAAAAATAAAATACTTTCATAGTAAATTAAAGTAAATTATTAAAAATAAAGTATTCTCAATGTTTTTAATACACTGAACATAATTTTTTCATCACAATTGTACATGAAATTTAATAAACTAGTTTCTGCATAAAAACTTCCAGTCCCGTGTATTAAATTTCATACAATTTTTTTTAACGTGTTGATTCATAGCCGAAGCTCAAAGCCGAAGATCGGAGTAAGAGAGTATTTCTAGGTGTAGTCCGGAGATTGTTTTAAATTCAAGAGTGAATCAGCTTTTTTGTGGAGACCTTTGGACTCGAAGACCCGGCCCTTTTTCTCGTTCTCTCTTCGCCTCGTCATCGTCGAAACTTGGAAAGAAGCGTCGCGTCGTCGAGGGTCCCCAGAGTACACACCCAGCGGTTTTAACCGTAGGAGAGCCTCGAAATGAAAATACCGCGCCCAAGGCCTAAACACGTGCGCTCGCTGAAAAAGAAAGAAAAGTTAGAGTCGTCGGGATTTTTTTTTGTTTATTAGCTCTCCGAAGTCCTTTCGGATGAACTATTCTGTACAAAAATTTGTATCACAATGGAGAATCATTAATTACAAAAATAAATCATATTAACTGTTTTCATAGACCGAAGTTATTTGGAATATAATGGGCCAGCGCTTGTGCAGCATGTGTCACTAGAGTGCAGTCGATAGTATTTAAAAAAATTTTTTTAAATTGGCTCTCCGCCTGCGATTCGGATGAATCATTCTCTACGAAAATTTGTATCCTAATGGAGAATTATCAATAAAAATAAATAAATCATCTTAACCGATTTCATAGGTTGAAGCAATGTGAATAATTGCGAGACGACGAAGCAGGACTGGAGAACTAGAGTTCAGGCGATCGTTTTTTTTTTTTTTTTTTATTGGCTCCCCAAGTTTGTTTCCAATGACCCATACGGTACGAAAATTTGTATCATAATTGAAAATTATTAATTAAATAAAAAGATCATGTTAACTGATTTCATAGGTTGAAGTTATGTGGTTTAATGGTCCAGCGCTTGTGCAGCGTGTGTCGGGACATGGCGAGACGACGAAGCAGGACTGGAGCACTCACGACAGAGTGCGGTCGATGGTTTTATTTTTTTTCTATATTTTTTTTTTTACTCTTTCGATCTCTTTCCCTTTCTCGAGCGTGGGTGCGGCTCTTACCCGGGGGACAACGTCCATTGTTGGACGCCTCCTGTGTGAGCCCGACCGAAAATAAACGAAATAGAATGAAATGAAAACGCGAGACGAAGGCGCGGCCGGTACCGAACTCGATCGCGCGCCCGCGCTCCAAAGCGAAAGAGACTGCGGGGGACTGCGCTCTCCGCTGCTCTCTTTTGCGAAGGTGGAGCAGCGACAGACACACACATCGGCGATAAGGAAATAAAAGGGAGGACTCTTGCTCCATTGTACGCAGATACCCCCCTTTACCTACCGGCATTGTTTATGCAGAACTCCGCTTCGCGGATCGAATTTATGCAGGACTCTCTTTGGAGAACCGTTTAGGCTGCATTAACGTAAGTACTCATCCCGGCTCGTAGTACGAGTTGACCGTGTCTATGTGCTCTTCCAGCGAGTCCAGCCTCTGGTCTGCCTCCGCGCCGATGAATTATCTTTCTGAAAAATAAAACGTAATGTTATCGATTTTTAATCGTAAAAAGCAGTCGTAATAAAAAATAAAAAAGAAGTTGCGATTGACTGACTGACTAATTTATGATATTTGTATTTAAGATTTTATTATTTGTGCGGTAACCGTGGCTAACAATTTGGTTTTTTTTATATTTTAATTTATCTTAATATTTATCTTCATATCTGAACGTCAAAACTCGATCGACCCTTTTCGTGTACTAAAAAAATCCATTATCCAAAGTGTATCGAGATGAGAAAAGACTCTTGCTCTGTTATACGTCGATATTCCCCTTTACTTACCGTGCCTTGTTTATGCAGAACTCCGCTTCGCGGACCGAATTTATGCAGGGCTCTCCTTCGAGAATCGCTTAGGCTGCATTAACGTGACTACTCATCCCGGCTTGCAGTACAAGTGAACCATGTCTATGTGCTCATCCAGCAAGTCCAGCCTCTGGTCAGCCTCCGCGCCGATGAATTATCTTTCTGAAAAATAAAATGTAATGTTATCGATTTCTAATCTTAAAAAGTAGTCGTTATTTAAAATAAAAAAGAAATTGCGATTAACTGACTGTGACTAATTTTTCCCAATATTTCTATCCAAGATTTTATTATTTGGTTTTAATATTTTTATTTATCCCAATATTTATGTTAATATCTTGGCGTCGAAATTCGATCAATTCTTTTCGTGTACAAAAAAAAATCCACGATCCAAAGTGCATCGAGATAAGGGAGGACTCTTGCTCCATTGTACGCGGATACTCCCTTACGTACCGGCATTGATTATGCTGAACTCCACATCGCGGATTGAATTTATACCGGCGTCTCTTCCGAGAATCGTTTACGCTGCATTAACGTAACTACTCATCGAGGCTCATAGTATGGATCGACCATGTCCATGTGCTCTTCCAGCAAGTCTATGTACTGGTTTGCCGCCGCGCCAATGAATTATCATTCTGTAAATCAAAATTTTATATTATCGATTCTAATCGTAAAAAATAGTCGTAAATAAAAATAAGAAAACAAAATTGTAATTATCTGACTCTGACCAATTTATCCCAAACCTTAACGTCGAAATTCTATTGACTCTCTGCCTATAAAAAAAATCCACTATCCAAGGTGTGTCGCGATAATCGAAATTATCGTTGTCGATTAGTCTGATCGCTGAAAAACCATTCACGAAGGTCGCGCTGAAGCAAAAAAAAACAGTTTATCACTCATTGACAATATCAAATTTACAAAATGCTAATGTATTCCTCCGAAAAAAGTATCTCTCGTCCGAAGGCTTTTTCGAAGCGCTCTCGTAAATTTGTATTTTTATTAAAAAAAAATTATATTCACTCGTACAAAACATACCGTGTATGTTTTATCCGTGTAACATGAGCAGATGCAAGGGACTCGTGCCGGCAAGTTTATGGGGCACGTGCGGGGGCAGTGCAAGGCAAATCGTACAGTCACGTTCGGCGAGATCCGCGACGATACGTGAGCGACAAGCCTGTTATACGGTGCCGCTCTTTTCCTCAGCATAAGAGAGGAAACCGAGTGAGGAGAGAGAAATCGGCCCCGCCATAAAATCACGAACCTCTATGCGTATACCTGTGGGCGCTTCCATAGTATAACATCATATAAATATATGGGGCATTCCATGTCGAATCAGCGGCCCACGTCCCTCACCCCCGTCGATTTTATCCATTTTCTTAATATGATGTTACCTACCCATAACGGTCTCGGAATTTTTTCAGATTTTTTTACACCACCAGTGACATTTTTTAATCCTCGAAAAACCAATTCTGAAAATGCCGTTTTAAAAAATCTGAAAAAATTCACACCGACTCTGTGATTTAAAACGATTTTATTCTATAATTTTTATTATTTTGTTATTTTTATTCTATGACTTTTAAGCACCACCCGATAATGGGGTCGCAATATTTACTACTTTATTTTTTTATATCATTTGCATTTGGACCTTCTGGTATTTTAATAAACTACAGAAAAATTTTAATCTATTGATATTGGAGAAAAATGATGAACGATTAAAAAAATAAAAAATTCCAATTGCGACATGAGCAAAACGAAGAACTTGCGAAAAATAGTAAATATTGAGATCCCATTATCGTGTAATGCTTAAAAACCATATTTTAAATCATAGAGGCAGTGTGCATTGTTTCCGATTGTTAAAAAAGGCCTTTTCGGAATTGGTTTTTCAAAGATTTAAAAATGTCACTGCTGGTAAAAAAAATCTGAAAAAATGCCGAGGCGCTTAGGAGTCCGTAGCAACATTGTACTGAAAATATGAGCAAAATTGGAGGGGGAGGGACAATTGCTGCTGATTCTACGTCGAATGCCCCGTATGCATATCTATATATCCATACGTGTCGGGCGCTCGTGCCCGATTACAGTAGAAGCTGTCGGTTCCCCGAGGTACAATTCCCGTTCTCGTACGCGTCGTTATATTCTCTCGGAGCTCTCGGTCTATGGTAGACACAGAATTCTACAGTACTCTCGGGGTCCACCCATGCTCGGTATGAAGAACGAGAAGGGGGGCCGAGGTGGAGAGAGGAAGCAGAATAAAAGTTGCTCCGCTGACCGGATCACCGCAGGGCCCCAAAGCCAGCTCTCTTTGCCGTAGCTCTTTGCGCCCGGCCAGGGTTCTCTCCCTGCTCCGACCGCGCTTATTACCATCGTGGACCGAGCATCACAAGGGCATAACTTAGTCCCGCAATCACCGCAACGCCCCGCGGGCTCCGGCCTTAAAACCTCCCTCCACGGCCCTCTTCCCTTTATTATTCTTCTTATTCTTATTCATCGGGCTCCTCTTGCATTTTTGTTTTTACTTTTCCCTGGCAACGTATCGTACCGAGCACCATCGACGCCGACGCCTCCGGCCTTCCCCCTTGTCCGTTCGCCAGTTTTCTTTTACGTTTTGTTTTATCTTCCTTTCTGTATCCTCATTTTTTTTTCTGCTTTTTTTCAATTTTTTTTTTCAATCTCTCCCCAGCGCTTTCCCCGGAGATGTTGGAGTTGATTTTTTTTTGTTGCTTGTAACGAGAGGATAGAGCGTCGCACGTGCGGCCTTTTATTAGTACATAATAGTACATGGCGAGTCATATAGTATGAGCTCGAGTAATATGTATACTCCGGCCGTCGATCCGTTACGGGCTGCGCGCGATGAACAAGGACGAGCGGCGTTTCGTCGACGCCGTCCGGCTCGCGCAGTTGATTAAATTTCACAAATTAGTCGAGCGAGGCTAACTGCTGTCGGGTCTCGTGTTACCCCCCGGCAGAGCATCGAACGGTCGAACTCCGGACGCTGCGATGGGGATTGTGTTACCTTGGCGCAAAACTTATTTATCGGTTCGACGAGTCGCCTCGTTCCTTTTATTTTCCTTCCGTGATATAAGATTTTTCTACTTTTTTTTTTTTTACTGTGCGCGTATCGGCTTTCCCGAACTCGGGGATATTCGTTTCCATCCCTGTCCGGCACTCTCCACCGGAAAGATCGGCGGAGACGCGGGGAATACATCGGCGGTTTATAACGCCGCCAAAGATTCCTCGACGCGACTGGAGCCGAGCGGTGTATGAGCAATAAATTAAGGCTCCTCTCTGAAGCTCCTCTCGGCCGAGGCCGGGTAAAGCGGGAGCTTTGAAGGAGCAGCGCCAATTAGCACTCTTAACGGTTTTCACTCTGCATCTGTAAGAGTTTGCGACGCCACTCGAGTCCGATAATTGAGGACTCGGGACGAGCGAGAGAAACACGCCCAGAAACTTCTCGACGCCTCTGGACGTTCACTCTTCCGAATCGCTGAAGAATCATTCCAAATTTCCTTTTTTTCTAGCCAGAGCTTTCGATTTTTCTTTCTCCGTGACGAATTCCTAACTTCCGAATCCATGTGGAGCCTGCAACAGACAATTTTTTTACGCCCCGAAACATTTTCGTCAATTTATACCTTATTTAGTTCTTTACCGATTTTTTTCATTTTTTATTTTTTCTGTAATTGTACCGAAGAAATATTTTTTTTGTCGGTACTCTGGACGTTCACTCTTCGGAATCGATGAAGAATTCCAAATGTCTTTTTTTCTACTCGCTCGGAGCTTCGATTTTCTTAATCCGTGACGAAGCGAAACTTCCCAATCCATTCGGAGCCTGTAACAGAAAATTTATTTTACCGTTCGAAGCATTTTTCGTCAATTTCGACCTTATTTATTTCTTTACTAATTTCTTTATTTTTTCTATGTTTGTGTCGAAGAAATATAAATCTTTTGCTCGAAACTCTGGACACTCACTCTTGGAAGACCGAATCGCGGACGAATCTTTCCAATTGTATTTTTTTCCAACTCAATCAGAGCTTCGATTTTTTTCCTCCATGAGGAATCGAAACTTTCGAATCCTGCAAGAGACTTTTTTCACGCTTAAAAGCATTTTTCGCCACTTTAATTCTACCTTATTTATTTCTTAATCATTTTTTTTTTAACAAAAAGAAACATTTCTATATTTCTACCGAAGTGAAATATATACCGTTTTGGTCAAAACTCGTTGCATATATTCAAGAGGGGGTTTCGAAGGGCGAAAGCCTAAGGCCGAAAGCGCGGACAAGTATGGAGTAAGTTGCAGATGAAAGCGGCAGCGCAGGGACAGGACACAAAGCGATCGGCTCGCCGATCGCGAATCGGGTATCGGTCAGCTTCTCTCGGCGATCGAGCTTGCCAAGAATGCGAATCGGCGAGTATACGTCGAGAGAGAGGACCGTAGCGGCAGCGGGATCGGCGAAGCCCAGGGGCGGATTCGCTCGCCCTTCTCGATACGTACCATAAGCAGAGTAAAAAGGGTTTCGCGATGCGGCGGCGACGACGAAGACGACGACGAGGATCGCTTTCTCGAGAGAGTCCCGACCGTACGGGAACGACCATGGACTCCTTTCGAAGACGAAGGACGGCACGCACGATCTCGCGCAAGCTTGAAAGAGAAAAAAAGTAAAATTATTACGCTGTTTATCGATCGAGAGTTCGATGCGTCTTGGAGAAACTGAAAAAAAAATAAAAAACGATTGCGATCAACTTTTACCGGTCGTGAAGATTAAACCTACTTTGAGGGGGGGGGGGGGGGGGGGGGGCAAGACGGACACTTGTTTTACCGCTGGAGATGAGACTTTTTTATGTTATTATTCTGTTTATAGATCGACAGTTCGATGCGTCTCGGAGAATCGGAAAAAATAAAACAATTACGATAAACTTTTGCCAATCGAGATAATTAATCCTACTTTGAAGGGGGCAAGGCGGAAACGTATTTTACTGGTCGAGGTGAGATTTATTTTTTAATTAATGTAAAGATTCGAAAAAAACCGCACTATTCTAATGTCGTTAACCCTTTCGCAATTGGTACGAGATAAACTATTACGATCAAGTTTTGCCGCTCAGGAAAAACTAAACCTACTCTGAGGGGCGCGAGACGGACACGTGTTTTACCGCTCGAGATCAGATTTTTTTTTCATCAATGTACCGGTGTACGCGATAGATAAAAAAGTGCTAGGAATCTCGATCGATTTATTCGACCGGATCAACATAATAACTTATCCTTTCAAAGACGAAGGACGGCACGTACGATTTCGCAAGTTTGAATGAGAAATAAAAAAAGTAAAATTATTACGCTGTTTATCAATCGACAGTTCGGTGTGTCTCGAAGAATTCGAGAAAAAAACTATAACGATCAACTATTGCCGATCGAGAATAATTAAACCTACTTTGAGCGGCGGGGCGAGACGGATACGTGTTTTTATTCACACGAGATGACTTTTTTTACATCAATGTACAGGGTCGAAAAAAAACTAAAACCGCAGCTATTTTAGTGTCGTTAACTCTTTCGCAACTGGCACGAGATAGACGACTATAATCGAATTACCTGTAGCGGTATGCTCGAAGGAAAAAAAAAATTCTAGGAATCTCGATCGATTTATTCGACGGGATCAACATAGTGCCTTATCCGTCTACTGCAAACTCATTCTTTTATGGTACTCCGCCGACTACCATATTTAAACGGATTCTCTGTCTCTCGGTCAGCAACAGCCGAGCCGTTCTCCATCGGCGTTACGGCAATTCCGCTCGTTTATATCTCCGTGCTTTATTTTCGCACTGGAGGCATTGAGTGGCCAGGAAAATGCTACAAGTGGTCTGATAAGGCATGCTGCTCGGCGAGAGAGCTCGTGCCAACTCACTTGGACCGGTCCTATCGGCCGCGCGCGCCACTCGTATGTTCTCCTATACACTGTGTATACATAAACATTATATATATAATATGGGAAACTGCATGTCAAATCGGCAGCTAATTTTTTTTAATATGTTTTTACTAGCCCATAAGGGTCTCGGGATTTTTTTGAAACTTTTTTATACGACCAGTAAAAAATTTTAATCCTCAATAAACCACTTCCGAAAAGGCCTGTTAAAAAAATTAACACTGATTCTACGATTTAAAATATGATTTTTAAACACCATCAGATGATGGGGGGTCCATATTTACTATTTTTTTCTATTTTTATGACATCAATTTTATTCGGGCCTTCTGGTATTTTTATAAACTTATGATTATAACCGATCAAAAAAATAAAAATTTCAATTGCGACTTGAAAGAAACAAAAAACTTGCGAGAAAGCAGTGGAAGATTGAGATCCCATCTGTGTGATGCTTAAAAATCATATTTCAAATCACAGAATGAGTGTAAATTTTTTCAGATTTTTTGAAACTGTTTGCGCAATTCATTTTACGAGGATTAAAAAATTTCACTGGTGGTGAAAAAAAATCTGAAAATTGCGAGCCCCTTACAGTCCGTTAAGAACAACATAATAAAAAAAATGAATAACATCGAAGGGGATGAGGGCTGCTGATTTGACGTGGAATGCCCCAAATATATACATATATATAAGTGTACCAGATCACATATATCGACGGCTGAAATTAAAAGGGCGTAACTCCAACGTTAAACGCCACGAGTTACGCCCTTTTGATTTCCAGCCGTCGGCATATACCGTGGATTATAGAGACTATCGTCGTGTACCGCGACGGGGAGTGGCCTAAGCAGAAAAGTCCTTACAGCCCCGTACAAAGGAAAAAAAAAATAAGCCGGTTTCTGTGCACGCGCTCAAGTTGTCCTGCTTTCTGCTCTCCTCGCTTAAATGCTTGGCTTCTTATGTCACCATACCGCGACCGTATGTTTTATTCCTGTACGCACAGACACACACATATGTATGTATTTACGAGTGGGCAGAAATCGTAGAGATAGCAGTGCTCCGTTTTAGGCTGTTCCAGTTCACCGATCGTCGCTTGCATTAACGAGATATTTGCAGTCGCGAATATACTTACATCTGTGTGTGTGTGTGTGTATTCGGAATATTTGCTTCGTTTATGCGCGGACACAGACGCGAATCGAGATGCGATATGGGAGTGGCACGATCGCGAGATTTCATGATTATAATATTCGTGCCGCTTACGCAGTTGGCTAAGAGATATATGCACAATATATCGCGTGCGCGAATATAACTCGTATAACCGTGCATCGAAATAACACACGGGTTAACGTGCAATTTTCGTTGAGTTTCTCTTGGGGGTAGTTCTAGTCGCTTTTTCTATCGGTACTTCGTGTGTTATTTCTTCTTTCCGCTCTTACTTTGCGCTTTACCTTCGTTGCTTTTAAAAAATGTTATATTTTCCGCTACGCTGCACCCTATTTACCAGTCTTAGTTTCTTTTTTTTCGGTTCCGTTATCTCTTCATAGGCATCTAACTGTGGTTTTTCATACTAGCCATGATTTGCAACATGTGCGGTATTTGCCGGATCAGTTATTTTCAATAGTTCGGTTGGACGATAGCAAATTTTTTTTTTTAATGCACCGAATATAAAGTAAGAACTACTTTACGTTCGTTGCATTAATAATTTTTAAAAATCCGTTACGCTTCACCCTATTTACTATTCTTATTGTCCGTTTCGTTTCGGTTATCTCTTATAGTCTATCCGTGGTTTTTTATTACGAGCTACGATTTGTAACAAGTACGAGATTAGCTGAATCGGTTGTGTTCAATAGTTCAGTTGGACGATTGCTTTTTTTTTTGGATAAGAGTATCGGAGTTACTATTCGACCTTACAAATTTTTGCTATTTTCCTAATAATTGGCAAATCGTTGCTGCCTTCCAAAACAGCGAGGAGTGTCATTCAGCTCGAGCGAACGGCGCCGGAGAGCGATCAGCGAGATTTCAGATAAGAGACGGATAATCTCACCGGATCTATTCGGGCCGATCGTCTAAAGAAACTTTGACGAAACTCCCTGAATATTAGAATCGTCGATCAGTTGAGTCGGGATCGGTCGATCCGAGAGAGCCGTAATTAGGCTGGGGTAGCCGAGCGAACACGATCAACCGACCGACAAGTCCCCCCCCTGGTGGTGTGCACAGAGATCGAACGTCCTCCTCGGCGTCGTCGTCGTCGCTCGTGTGGTTGTCGTCGTGCTCGCGCGTAGCCACTGAAAGAAAACCAGTTTGGTGAGTCGAGAAACGGCCGCGAATATATTATATCGTGTGTTATAGTATAGCTTGTCATAGCCTATATAGGTATCTATAGAACGAAGAAGAAGAGGTCTCGATCGAGTAACAGGGATAACGAAGAAGAAAGAAAGAGTAAGAGAAGGAAAAGCAACGAAGCAAGACGAGGAGAACGAGGAGGCTGAAGAAGAAGTCTCGATCGAGTAACAAGGATAACGAAGACGAAAGAAAGAGAAGGAGAAGGAAAAGCAACGAAACAAGAAGAGGAGGGAGAGGAAGAAGAAGAAGAAGAAGAAGAAGAATGAGGCAGAAAAAGCCCCGGGCGCGCCCGTGCTGCATACGATTACTACGCGCTCTGGACCCGATCCGAATTTTCGGTTAGCGACAACGCTATGTTATTATGTACGTATGCACGACTCTCATATACACACGCGTGCATACTGTAATCTCGAAAAAGGCACGGTCTCCATCGACCCGACCGAGCAACGACGCTTCGACCGAGACCATTAAATATTGAACGTTTTCTTTGCTTCGAACTTTTTTTTTGTCTTCTTCCTCTGCCTCTCGCGCATTCCTGCCGTTCTTCTCTCTTTTTCATGCATTATACCCTCGACCGCCGGAGAGTAATATCCGTTGGTTATTTTGCGAAATGCGAATTCCTAGGAACCAGTGCGATATCATTGTGTCCCGTGAAACGATGGAGCGCAGGATCGAGCCGAGACGAGCGAAGGGCTATGGAAGGGCGAGAGAAAGGGTGAGCTTCGCATAAACCAATTCGTGGCAGATCTCTCTGTCCGTTGCCAACCTTGGGATTAATGCTGGTCCCTGTCTGAGACTCGAGGGCGTAGGTGTGTCCTCGACTCGGCGCCCCCTCGTTCGGACTCGCGCACCGCCCGTACCGCGAACCTCGAACGGCGATACATCCATCCACATCGAACGTCCGACACTCACGAGATCGTGTACTCTCCGCTGCCGACTACGTGTCCATACTTTCATCGACTTTACTCCTGAAATAATAATAAATATTATAAATCGCAATCGCAATCGCAATCGCAATCGCAATCGCAATCGTAATCGTAATCGTAATCGTAATCGTAATCGTAATCGTAATCGTAATCGTAATCGTAATCGTAATCGTAATCGTAATCGTAATCGTAATCGTAATCGTACTCGTAATCGTAATCGTAATCGTAATCGTAATCGTAATCGTAATCTTCGTTAGTCGAACGAATCACATTGATATATTTTTTCGGCGGAGCTTCCAACAAAGCCTTATTTTTATTGCCCGTACCGTGAAGCTCCAATCGCGACGCATCCTTCCACATCGAACGTCCGATACTCGCGGGATAGTTCGCTGTCCGCCACCAAAGATGTGTCGATACTTTCATCGACTTTGATCCTAAAACAATAATAACAAAATCTTTATTAGTCTATTAATTTTTTCTGAAGAGTTTCCAATGGTCTTATTTCCGTTTCAAGCCACCGGAGTTAATTTTTTCCATACGCTCGGGCTCGATCTATAAATAAAACTCTGACGACAATAACAACGAAGACTGTTTGTGTATACCCGAGGCAGACTGACTATTCATATGCGAACGTGAGCTGGATGCGTGAATCGATTTCCCGACTGCTCCGACTCCCTCGGAACTAAGTACTCGGGAGGCTCTCGACGAGCATCCTCGAAAAATTTAACTATGCAACGTGATAGGAATTCGTCATCGCGCTCGTTCACCCTGCGTCCCATATCCGGTGTCTATACTCATCAATTTTTTTTTAACGTGAAATTGCCGTCGCTTCTTTTTTCACATTCCAATGTTCGATCGTTTTCATAGACGCCGTGAGCGATGAGAAAGTTGAAAAAAAAAATCAAAAAGGCTTCGGCAACGATAGCAAGATTCGTGGGTGAGCGAGCACGAAAATCTTCCGGTTCCGTGAAAGTCAGCGCCGTTCGAGTGTGTACACGGGACGAGGCACAGTTACCGCATTCCTCGGTGGATATCGTCTGGATTCTACCGTTGAAGCGAAGATCGGGCGGGCAGGACGAGAGGATCGATAAGGCTTCGGCTGGCCCGAGGAAGCTCGTGAAGAATCGATATTCGATCGAGCGAGAGAGTTCGCCGACTCTGCGAGACCCCTCCTTGTCCCCGCGTAGCCGCGAATATGCCGACGAGAACGAGGACGAATTAAAAAGTTCGGGACACTCTCGAACCGGTGACGACCGAGCGGTTTGTCCGGACGCAAAATATCTTAAGCATTTCCTGCTCGTCCTCTAGCATGTCCGATCTTTTGAAGCACTAGCGTAAGGACCGAAAAAACTAGTCGATTTTCCACGTTTTTTTAACGCGGGTATTAGGAGAGTATCGGGTTTTTACACACAGTTAATACAAGGTGTTATGAAGTTTGAGTTTTTTGTAATTGAAAAATATCAAATAACAATTAACAACGGACATCGATTTCAAAATCTATTCGTCCGATTAAGTTGAAATTTGAACAGATCCTTGATTATAACATTTTCTATCTAATGACGGGATGATTTAAAAAAGTTTATTTATTTGCTAATAACAAACTATTAAGATCGTTTTTTTCGTCGAAAAAAACAACATTGATCGTGTGTTATTAATAGATAACTGAATTTTTTCAAATTATCCGGTCATTAGATAGAAAATCTTATGATCTGTCCAAATTTCAACTCTATCAGACTAATAGATTTTGAGATTCGATGTCCGTTGTTAATTGTTAATGAGTCCGTTAATTTATATTTTTCAATACCAAAAAAAAACTCAAATTTCATAACACCTTGTACTAACTGTGTCTAAAAATCCGAACTTGTCCTTCCAATAGCCGCGTTAAGAAAAATGTTGAAAATCCACCTGTTTCTTGACCACCTTAAAGCCGCTAATCGTTATCCCTAGCGCGATCGCTCGTTTCCTCCCTTGAACATGAAAAAGCGATAATTATTTCTATTCCAAAAGCGATAACCTGTTGCTTTATTTTTATTTTTTTCCTACCCGATAACGAACGGCTCTCTCGAGCTCGCTATGGCGGAGACACCCTCAGGCACGTCTGTTTACTGCCCGCCGAGAGGGTACATAAGCTGCGGGGTTTCCAAGTGCACACGACGGAGGGGCTTCGAGTTTCAAGGATCTCATGTGGCAGTCTCTCCCTCGGCATCTCCCTCGCTACGGGGCCTGCACGGTAATCCTAATCCACCGGGGGCAGCAACGAGACCTGAAAAGAACGAAGAAAAACTTTCAGTTCCGATTGACTCGTCCCTCGAGCCTACTACAAAATTTTCCTCAGCTAAGAGACAATTTTGGAAACCTGTTATAAATCGCGGAAAAAAATCGAAAAAATATCGATATTTTTTCCAATATTTTTTATCAACGAAACATGCTGACAAACGATAACATTTTTTAAACTTTTCATACGATAGGGATAACAATCTCACTCGTACCGTGACCTGCATGGTAATCCTAATCCGTCGCGAGCAACAACGAGACCTGAAAAGAACGAAGAAAAACTTTCAGTTCCGATTGACTCGTCCCTCGAGCCTACTACAAATTTTTTCTCGTCTAAGAGGAAACTTTGGAAATCTGCTACACATAAATCGCCGAAAAAAAAATCGTTTTTTTCCCATAATTTATCAACGAGAGATCCAGACTTTTCCTAACATTTTTAAAACTTTTCCTCCGATAAGGATAACACTTTTCGAGCCGAGATTGTATCATCGTAAAAACCTCGATATATCGAAATTCGAGTTGAGTAATCGAAGAGAGAATTTCTCAACAATTTGAAACTCGACGCTAGTTAATATTATGGTGTAAAAAAACCCCGCGCGCCGTTGCACCCTCTCTCCCTTTACAAGTACGAAATACATTGGCGAACGAGGAAGTCCAGCAAAAAAAAAACGCCCAAAAAAAAATCTCTTTCCCTCCGCTTATTAACAGGAGATGCAAACCGTCCCCGAGATTCTAAGAACTTTTCCTCCGATAAGGATAACAAAATCTTCGAGACGAGATGGTACATCAGCGTAAAAAACCCCGTATCGAAATTCGAGTTGGGTAATCGAAGAGAGAATTTCTCAAGATTTTGAAACTCGACGCTAGTTAATATTATGGTGTAAAAAAACCCCGCGCGCCGTTGCACCCTCTCTCCCTTTACAAATACGAAATACATTCGCTAGCGAGGAGGACCAGCTGCGCAGTCTCGGCTCTCCGAGTGTCTTCGGGCGACCACGATGGAGATCCACACATGGAGCGACGGCGGGTCTCCAGTTCCACGAGCAAACGAGAGACACCCTTCGACGAAAGCTGGCCTGTTATTCATGCTGGTTGCAGGGAAGCGAGAAGCGAGCAGGAGGGTGAAAAGCGACTACGAAATAAGGCGCGCCACGTGCAACAGGTCCCTTGGCCGTGCATCGCGCAGCCCACGTGTCTCCCCCCCCCCCTTTCCTCGCTCGACGTCCGCACGGTCCGAGAATCATAAAGCACCCGATCTCGCGGACGTAGACGAGAGGTCAAAAGCGTCTCTAGTATGATTCAACGGGTCGCGCCGAGCATCAGCGGCAACCGCAGCAGCGGGATTGAGAAGATGATTGAGAAGATTGGGAGCAATGAGATCGAGAGCGAACTGCGTTCTCGACACAAAACCCGCTCTCCGTTACTTCTCTCGCGCTTACCCTCCAGTTTAGCCGTCAAACTCGTGACTCTTTTTTTTATATCAACCCTTTGCTTCCTGGAGCTTCGCGATTCCTCTCTGACGCATCTTCGTCGAATCTTCTTTTCCTGCGAGAAAAAAAAATATAATAATAATATTAACCAGTTTTAAGAAATGTTAATGAAACACCGAAGGATTTTCGTGCAAATTCGAAATAAAATTTAATGACCTTCCGAGGATTTTCCGAAGAATTTCGAGGATGTACAAAAAATAAAAATTTCAAGGTCGTCTCCTGGTCGGTTCAATCCTTTTCTTTCTGGAGCTTCGGGATTCCTTGCTGAGGCATCTTCGTCGAATCTTCTCTTTTTCCTAGAAAAAAATAAGATAGAAACAATAATAATAATAGAGTTTTAAGAAACATCACTAAATATCGAAAGGTCTTATTACAGATTCGAAATAAAATTGAATGACCTTTCAAGAGTTTTCTCAAGAATTCCAAGGATCGAAAAAAAAATTCAAGTTCGTTTGCAAAACTTTAAGGTCAAGCGAAATTCATGGACTTCTCAAGGATTTTCCTATGTTTCAATGTTCCGATTATTTGCTTACTAGAGAAAAAAAATCACTCTTGCCAATTGAAAAGCCGCGTCTCGGAAATGTTCTCGAAAAAAAAATGTCTTCCCTAAGCGAAAGATAAATTCGGCGCGGTTATAGTCGCGACCGGTGAACACGTAGCAGGAGAATATGTAATCGGCATTCCTTGCTGACGCAACTTAGTCAAATCGTCTCTTCTTCCTAGAAAACAAAAAAAAAACAACGATAATAATAACTTGTTTTTAAAAACATAAATAAAATCGAAATAACATTGAATAACATTTCCAAGATTTTCTCAAGAATTTCAAAGTTCTCAAAATAAACATTCAAGTTCATTTCCAAACCATTAAGGTCAAACATGTTTTATGTTTTCATGTTCCGATTATTTGATATTTCTTTTCCTCCGCTCTTCATAATAGCCAGCAAAAAAAATCACCCTAGACCAAAAAATCCGAGTCTGAATCGTTCTCAAAATTAAAAGAAAAAAGAAATGTATATCCTCCTTAAGCGAAAGATAAATTCGTCGCGTTTATAGCGACACGGCCGGTGAAGAGACGTAGCCGGGGAATATGTAATTCTCGGGTAACATAGATATATACATATATACGTAGCTGGAAACTATTGAGGCAATACGAGAAGCACGTAGGAGGGCACGTAGGTGTCGGGATTTAAGGAAGGTTGCGCGCACAGCGGAGGCAGCAAGCGACGCGAGCGCCTCTCGGAATATGCAAGATATATCACGATTCGGAGATCGTGCGCGCGAGAACGGCGACGCTCTCCCGTGTGTGTGTGAAAAGAGCCGTTCAGAGTGGCGTGCACGTATACTTTCGTACACGGCGACGCGCGAGCGTAAGGCCGAGTGGCCTGAGGCCGGTTAATATGTGGGCGGCAGGAGAGCGCGTGCTGTTCTGGAACGGCCCGCACACGAGACCGTTCCAGATCGAAGAAACGCGCGCTCGCCTCTCTCTCTTTATCTCTCGACAATGGAGAGAAGAGCTCTCCTCTATCTGTCCTCGCTCGTGCCTCTCGTTTCGAGACGGCACAGCTGCGTTAAGAATGGAGAGAATTACGGCTTATTAAGAGTCGCCAGTGGACCGCACACTGTCACGAACACGAGTGAGCCTCTTGCGCACTCTCGCGTCGATGCGTTCGTGCGATAGCTAAATTTATCCTATTACGATGTGTATCCTTGTAGAGAAAGAGGAAAAAATTAAGGAAAATGTAGCTCGCTGGAGACAAGTTTTTGTTATTCGTAAGGTAGGAGAATGTTTTGCCGAGTTGAAACTTAAATTACCTTCTCTTCTACTGTCACTCTACTTACATGATGCAATTCGTGCCATAGCTGAATTTATTCGATTACGATACTGTCTTTGTTACGATATATATATCCTTGTCGAGATAGAGGAAAAAAGAAAAAGATAAGGTCCGCGAGAGACAAGTTTATTATTCTCAAGATACGAGAATGTTTTGCCGAGTTGAAACTTAGAATTGCCTTTTTTCTACTGTCTAATGTCACTTCCACTTACATTCCCGTACAGCACGAAATATTTGGATATCATTTTAGAAACATTTTCAATATTTGAAATCTTGCGAAATATTTCTTAAACATAGCGACAAAATATTTTGAAATATTTTTATAAATCTTTCAGCGAAACATTTCGATAAGACCAAGGTCAAAACGTAAAATGGGTCTCTTTAAAAAACCAAAGAGGATTATGAAATTAGACCGTTTCGAAGCCGCAGCACATCGATGAGATTTATCTTCTCGTCGGTTACAGCATTCAACAACTATATTTCGATAAGATTTATGAGCGAACAAAAAAATATTTTCAAAACGTTTTTAATATCGATAAAATATTTACGTGCTATATGTGGGCTGTCCCGACCACGCAAGCCTTGCGCACTCGCGTCGATGTATTCGTGCGATAGCTAAATTAATCCTGGTACGATACATATCCTTGTAGAGAAAGAGGAAGAAGTAAAAATAAAAGAATACAGTCCGCCAGAGACAAGTTTATTATTCGTAAGATACGAGAATGTTTTGCCGAGTTGAAGCTTAGAATTACCTTTCTCTTCTGAGGACGGCCATTATCTCGATTGCACGGCCACGGGACGCCTGCTAGATAATCATAATACGTTCTAGGAGGCTGTACAAAGTCGGTGAAAGTATTTCCGGTTTCGCCTCAACGCGTTCGGGTTACCCGTATGATTTTTTCTTTCAGGAAAGACATGAAATGTTATGTTTGGGAATTAAAAAAAAGAAAAACAGGAATTAGAGGAATAATCCAAATAAGCGTGCAACTTACACGATAAGGATGAATCGTCGCGTTCATTACGATCGCCGAGTGTTGAACATCCGGCCTTGCGTCACTTCGCTAATGCGTCCACATATATATATATATATATATATATATATATATATATAGGTATCAGCGTTAGGTCTCACTAATCTCGCCACAATTACTGCAACTTCCTCGTCTTTCTTCTCTTTTTTCGTGCCGCGCTTTTCCGGCACTCTTGATTGTACGTTCTCACGATTGAATGATTGTTGTCAACCCGTTCGGCAGGAACATCGCGTGAGGCTGCGCTGGTTATGTGACGCTATGCCGCAAAAAAATTGATCCTTCAACGATTGGATTAAAAAAAACCATTGTTTCTTTATCGTCGAAAATAAGATCTCTTTGATAAAGCGTATAATATCGCTCACCAGCTTCACGCAAACGATGTTAACAACGATATTAGAAAAAAGGAAATGTCCGTAATTAGTAAAAAAAATATTGGAACTTGGCCGGACGACCCAACTGACTGTTCAAGGGCTCTGGAAATTGGTAAACAAACACACTGCCCGTTCGAATAAAATAACGTTTCTGACTATATATAGATTGTTCAGTTGATAAACATGCAATCGGGGAGATTCCAAGATCTCAGCCGGAATAGTAAGAATAAAAGCGCACGAAAAAAATGTTTACAACTTCGACAATGTTAAAGGTCGTCAGAGATATTTTGTTGAGCGTCCCGATGTGTTTTACCGGCGCGCGGGACGACGCGCCGATGGCGCCATCTCTCGCGAACAAGCGGAACTACAACGGCGATTTCACGACGCCAATGCGCATGCGCCGTCTGTTCGTATGGCGGACAACTCTCAACAACACAAAGCCTAATTTTTCTCGATTCCGCGAACGGCGAAGATCTTTAATCGTGAGAATAAAGAGCCGGAAAGACAACGAGTAATTATGATTAACGACGGGAGTAATTAACATGCCAAGCTCGAGGCTCAGTGATGCCCGGTTTAGAAGGAAGAATTTGGTTCGACACGACCTCATCCGCGCACGGCCTAATGTCCGATGGAGTCTCGTCCGAGCAAGTGAAAAAATTCTTTTTCACGTCTCGTCGCTCCCGCGAAGAAGGTGAACACGACGAATCGTTGGAAATTTACATTCCCGAGGTGAGCCCCGACGTCCTGCACTCTCGATCTGTCGCACTGTCATAGCGGTTGATTATTTCTATGAAGAAAAAAAACTGAAAAATTCCTACTGGGGTTACGCACTTTTTTTTTTTGGTTAGTCCCGAAAATTGCCGATCCATTCGGGAATCCGTGACGATAATCGGCAATTTGCCTCCTCACCGTTATTTCAACCAATTTTCGACCGAAGAAAACAATGTTTCAGAGATCGTAGCGAAAATGTTTTAATAGTTTCTAAAAATTGTCTCCGTTTTGTGAAAAATTATGAATACTTATTATCTTTTTAAAGAGTTTGCATTTTTTCTTGCACTTTCGATCTCTCGCACTGTAGTGTTTAATTATTTTTACAAAAAGTAAAATTAATTCCTACCGGTGAATCGCACTTTTTTGGTTCGTCCCGAAAATCGCCGGCTTGTTCGTGAATCCGTGACGATAATTGAAAATTTCCAGTTTCAATCAATTTCCGACCGAACAATAAATGTTTCCGAGACCGTCGTGAAAATGATTATTACTTATTGTTATTATTAATGTGTACAGAAAGGAAGTATAAACTTATATAATCTACTGAAAAAAAAGTCTGATATCAAATAAAGGGTTCATTCTTAAATGCAGATCGACTCAGCTCCGTTCTTTTAGTTTGCGTTCTTGAATGCAGATCAGCTATGTATTTTTTCATTCGTGACTGTTCACTGCTAGTCGGTTTTTAAAAATTGCCAACGGTACATCCAATTCTTTCTGTGGGATAGTTTTTGTCCATTTTGATAACAATAGAATCCTTATCGGAGCAGATTTGTGTCGAAACTAAATCCTGTCCTGAGAGCAGACTGGAATATAAACATGCGTATTTCAGCTGCACATACATGTGGATATATCTGGAATATTTCTGGATTTAGTTGAACAGAGCAGAACAGCATTCAAGTACGCACCCAAACATATGGGAGTCGAGTTTGTTTTTATACTGGTTCACTGCTTGAGCATCAATAATTGTCAATACAAGCTTTAAAAAAAAAAGTAAAAAAATTATTATTAATAGGTAAAGTAAAAAAAAAAGATTTCTTTAAAATCACTCCGTTTCTTAAAAATATAATGAGTATCTACAATATTCAAAGATTTTGCACTTTATCCAGGTCTCTTGCACTGTCCCAACTATTAATTATAAAAAAAAAAAGTTTCTACTGCTCTTGCGCATTTCATTCTGGTTAGTGTAAAAAATCGAAGAAAATCGAAGACTCGCTTCTGCCGCGTGGTTTCCATAAATGTCCTCGCAAAAAAACTTTCCAAAATCGCCTTAAAAACAAACGAAAAAATTCTCAAAAAATCGCTCCGTATGAAAAAACTAATGAACATTTGTGATTTCCACAGCTCTTGCAAGCCAGTTACAGCTTCTACACTTGGCCGTCGGCTCCGGTTCTCGCGTGGTTCCTCTGGGAGCACAGGGAAGATCTAGTCGGGAAGAGAGTGCTTGAACTGGGTTCGGGCACGGCTCTACCGGGCATAGTAGCGAGCAAGTGCGGGGCCCTCGTCACACTGAGCGATTCGGCGAGTCTGCCGAAGAGTCTGCAGCACATAAAGAGAAGCTGCGAGCTTAACGGCGTCCTCTCCCAGGTGAAGATAGTCGGAATAACTTGGGGAATATTTCTCTCCGGTCTGTTCTCGGTGGGTCCACTGGACCTGATTCTCGGCTCCGACTGTTTCTACGAACCATCCGTTTTCGAGGAGATCATCGTAACGGTCGCTTTTCTCCTCGAGAGAAATCCCTCGGCAAAGTTTCTCTGCACGTACCAGGAGCGCAGCGCCGATTGGTCGATCGAGCATCTGCTGAGCAAGTGGGGACTCGCCTGCACTCACGTGTCCCTCGTCGGACTGGGCGAAGATTCCGGAATAAGCGTTCACGAGTTGATGCAGGATCACACGATCCACCTGCTGGACATACGCCGGGTCGGTTAAATACGAAAAAAGCAACAACAAAAAACCATTCAAACAATCCAAATTTGTCATGGCTGCTAACAGAGCCGGAAAGAGTATCTACAGATTATTCATCGGCAATCTGCCGTGGACCGTGTCCGGATTGGAGTTGAAACAATATTTCTCCCAATTCGGTCCCGTATCGGCGGCCAAGGTGATATTCAACCGGGAGACTGGCATGAGCAAGCACTACGGTTTCGTCGACGTACTAAACAAGGACACTTACGAGTCCATAATAAACAGGCGCGTTCACAAGCTCGAGGGTAAAAACCTCATGGTCAAAACCAGCAACGTATAGAGAGCTCCCGAAAAAGCTATTTTTTTTTTTTTTATCATCGTCATTTCGCAATCACGTAGTTTTCAACTATCGAGGGGTGGGGGAAAATAGAAACACTAGAGAGAAATAAAAAAAACACTAAATAAACGGACTCGAGGATGGCCGATTGCGAGAGTCCGACATCGAGCGAGCTCGAGGAGACTTTTTCCCGTGCGGCGAATCACCTTCAGTCCCTCGTCGCCGAGCTGGACACCGGCCAGCTTCTGGGATTCTACGGGCTCTACAAGCAGGCGACATCGGGCATGTGCGACATACCGCGTCCGAACTGGTATCAGACACAGGCGAAGCACAAGTGGGACGCCTGGAAGAATCTCGGAGGGATGAGCAAGGAGCTCGCTATGGAGAACTACATACGCGCGGTCGGCAAGCTCGATCCGTCCTGGGAGCAAAACTCGCGACTCGGCTCGAGGGCTTGGGTCGCGGTGAGCACGCTCGCGAGCACCGACGCCGAATTGCGCGACTCCGACAAGACACTTCTCGACTGGGTGAAGGACGGCGACGATGAGAAAGTCCTCGCCGCACTCGCTGACGATCCCTCGGGAATAAACGACGCGGACGAGAACGGCATGATGCCCATTCACTGGGCAGCCGATCGCGGACAAGTCGCGACGATAAAGTGTCTCGTCGAGGCCGGGGCCGATCTCGACGCTCAGGACTCCAACGGACAGACCGCTCTGCACTACGCCGCCTCCTGCAGCCACGTCGAGGCCGTCGAATACCTCATGTCCCTCGGAGCCAAACTACTCGAGGACAACGACGGCATGAGCCCCAAGGACGTCGCCGACAAACAGCTCGTAGACATGTTTTGAACTATCGATCTATTTAAACAAAAAATATAATTAAAAAATTTATAAAAGTAATAGTCGTGTAAACTTGATATATTTGTCAACCTTGTATCTAGAATTTGTCAATAAACCTATGATGAACGATGGGAATCGACGACTGTCTTTTTAACTCACTGTAAGGAATGAGATTTTTTAAATAATTGAAAATCGGGATCGTCTTGTAATTTGTTTTTTTTTTACGTTTTGGTGGTCATTAGTAAATCTAGAATTTGTTAATAAACACCGGTGATGAACGATAGACGACTGTCTTTCTAGCTCAACGTAGAAAGTTTTTGTGTAGATAACGATAAAAAAATGTTTAATCGGGATCGTCGATCGGAATTCTAATTTGTTGTTTATTTTTTAGTAGAGAAAAACTTTATTTATGTACAAATAAATCCTCTAATACTCCAATTTACTCACAGCCTAAGCTTTCCTTAGGTAAATGCGTGCTCCTTTTTCAACGCCGCCGTTACAATTTAACGCGCGGACGTATGTTTAAAAAAAATTCGTTTATCAAACGATCGTTCATCGCCCCCCAACGGGAAAATAGTGAGCGATGCGGTTACACATTTTTTTCATTCTTTTCTTTAACTAAAAGATCGTTATCGCTACTCTTCGTATGCATAGATCGAAAATTTTCAATTAACAATTCGCTGATTTCTTTCCGGCATTTTTACGAAAAAAAAGCCTTGGGTTGGCGCGAATAAAATATGTGTTTTCGTCAAGGAGATATTTAATTTTAAACAAATCGGCGATCGTAAATGTTCATAGCCCTGATAGAGGTTTTTTTTTTCCTTCATCGGATTCACGCACACGATCTCGTCAATTGCGACAAAGTAGTCCCTGAGTGTCTGACACCGGCTGGACTCGTGTTTATCTCCCACGTAATCAATCAATTAACTCGTCGTTCAGCGCCCCCTTTTTTTCTCTTTTAATCCAAACATTCGTACAAATGTCTCAATAACGAGCCCCAGTCTCGAACAAGCGTTTAATAAAATAAACGCAGGTAAATCCACCCTACGACGATTCGCATATCACATTTTATCTCGATACCTTATCACCGAATCACACAATGAGCTCGAATTCAATCGACCTAACACAGACCGCTTTACAATCGATCCGATAACGCGCACCGCGATACGAGAGCCAGCACAATTTTTTTCTCTTTTTTTTTCTTCTCTCACAAGTCGGGCTTTTACAATTCACGAGCACGCCGAGCTTTGTGCGCTATTACGATATTTTATAGATACAAACAATATTTATCGAAATATCGAAGATAGAGATCAGGGCCGGGCTATCTTGCGACGAACTCTCCGTTATCTTTCAATTTTTTTTTTCCATTTTGTTTTTTTCATTCTTTACTGCAAAGTATGTATAAAAAATGCTACGCCGTAAAAAAATACGAGGCCAGAGAGAATGTGTTCAAGAGAGACATAATTTTTTCATTTTTTGTTTATATACGTAAAATATTTGAAAAAATGTCAATTGCTACGATGATATATACGTATAGTAAATAAATCTCGAGGCTCGACAAAAAAAAAAAAAAAAAAAAAGAATTGGTAGAAGCTCTCAGTGATGATATTTTTCATCGTCGACTCTAAATGGCAGGATTTCTCACATTCGAATTAAATGATCGATTGTCACGTTCCTTGCAATAGTAGTTAAACTTCTACCCTCGTAGTAGTAGATAAAAAGATAGTTTGTTCGATAATGTATAAACGCGTTCTCGATCGTCTAACATAACGATCCCCTTCGTTTATCGATTCGTTCGTTCGTTTATTCGATTTTCATTTATTATTTTTTCATTCCTCAGAGATTGGTGCTCTCTTGTTCGGTTTTGGGTCGAGGAGTCGGCGGCGGCGGAGGCGGCGGTTGGGGCCGGGGCGGTCGCTGGACGATCCGCGGCGAGGCCGGGGTGTGTTGCTGCGGCGACTTAGGAACGATCACTGTTTCAGTCTGTGTGTGAACGTCGATAATGTTGCCCTCGGAGCGCGTTCTGGCGTGGGCCCTGGTCTGCTCCGGCATGTCGGGCCTCGGCGGTTTCTCCGGACGCTCGCCGGACAGCGACATCAGCGAGGCCGGTCGACTGCCCACGCTGGGACTTCTCTGCAAGTTCGAAGCCCCGTTTCCATTGCTCTCACTGGACGCGCTGACCAAAGCGGCGTTCGTTCCACGAACTTGTATTATACTGACCTGTTGCTTGTCGACAGAGTACATGTGAGCCCTCTCCAGAGTCAGAGGCTGCATCGGGCATCTCAGTATTATTTTTTGTTTCATAATTTTCTTTACAGGATTATTTTCTTTTTTTTTAATGCATGTAAAAAAATTATGTGAACACGCGGACATCGACGATAATTAAATCGCGACGATCTCACGTCTGACTTACCCCGGGATCGCTATCTAAGTTAACGTCGTTACTGTGCCTCGACGATTGCTGCTGAGGCGGTCTTATCAGGCTCGAGGGTCTCGCCAGTCCGGCCGGACGTTCGGGAATCGCCGGCTTGCTGTTTCTCTCCACTGTGGTAACGCTGTTGCCATCGGTCTTGCTGCGCAACTCTATCGTCTCCTCTGTAGACACATTTTTTGTTGGTGTTGAAAAATAATGTTAATTTATTCAAATGGTGCAAAGTTGTCTGCAGATGACTTTCTCATTTTTTACTGTTTTGCGTATAACTTACGCTGTGAGAAATTTCGATGCTCGATATTCGAATTCAATAATTAGAAAACAATTTTCGCAATAAAAAAAGGAAAATGTTTTATACTTTGATAATTCGAGATTTACGCAATTTTGTTGTGTATTTTTCATGTTCATCGATCAGATGCCGTTCGAAATAAAGGATCGAAATGTAGCCTGGCCTTTTACGATTCTTTACATTCCATAAAAAATATTATCACCGCACATTCCGAAGAGAAATCTTCAATTGTCTGAATCTAGTTATAGCGTTGCGCGACGCATACCTCTACCCCCTCCTTTCATCGCACTCCTACATCCTCAAAAGATGCAAGTCTATCACATACATACATACATACATACACACACACGTACAATCCGGGCACCAGCCAAAAATTGCATTTCTCGAAGATTTAGACTATTTTAAGTACTTTGACATTAAAATCTCATTTTTTTACGAAAACATAGTTTCCTCTACGAGAAAGCAAAAAAAATACTCCAGCATTGAAACTTTCGTTCGATTAGAGATCAACTCTCACCTGGATTCTGTTGCGTCGCGTTCGGCAAATTCCTCGGTGCAGCGACGGGCATTCTTCGCCTCTCCAAGGTGGAGGGTTTCTCGGCCGGAACGGGCTTGGGCTTCTGCGTCGCGCTCTCGGTCTGTTCCGATTCGCCGCTCTTGATATGTACATTGGTAATATTTTCACGCGCGTTCACCAATCCCTCGAATCCGATCGGTGGAAAGCCGTGATCGTAATTTCCGAGTCTCCGCTCGGGTTCCGCCTCGATCTTTGGCGCGGATTCTTGATTCTGTACCCGCGGTTCGGCGACCACTTCGTTGTTGTCCGACGGAGGATAATCGGTTTTCGCTGCAGCTTCGACCGTCTGCGATTTCTGATCGCCGTCGGTAGTCGGCTTTTCCGCGCTCTTCTCGGCTTTGCCGTCCGAGTGCGGAGCCAATAATTCGGCGTTCACCTCGTGCTTCTGGGACTTGTAGGTGTGACGATTGAGAGTCGCCGTTGTCAAGGGTCGCGGAGGCTTGTCCGGCGCAGGAGGTGGTTTGTCGTCGGATCTTCTCTCGTGCTTGTCCGGCGTGCCGCTCGGCGGTGTCGGGGCAGGCTTGTTTTTTCTCCTCGTCGCTGGCTTCGGACTGCCCTGGGGCGGACTCTCGCCGTGATCGCTCAGACTGCTGTTCGACACGCACCGTCTCATACCCACCACCACTTGCTCCTCCGAACCGTTCAGAATACCTATGCGGTACCTGTAGTCCAGATCACGGTCGAAGTCTATGTCGCCCGGGAAGAACCAATCAGCGAACGTTATTAGCTGATCGACTATAAGACTAGAGTTGTTTGCCGTGCTCATGTTCATCCTGGAAATTTTTTAAAAGCCAGTTAATTTTTTTTTCGTCACTAAAGATTGACACGAAGAATTTATCGAAGGATACATTTTTAGGTTTTTTTTTTCGTTAGTAAAAGGTGACAAGAAGAATTTATTAAAGGATACATTTTTAGGGTTTTCGTTTTTGGTCACCGGAGTGAAAAAAATGCATCAAAGGATACATTTGTTGGATTTTTTTTGCGTCACTAAAGAGTGACAAAAAATTGACCAAAGGACAATTTATTTTTGTTCCGGGTAGACAAAATCCTCTCATCGGACGGGCAACTTACACCATCGTATTTATATCCTCCTGTGGACTCCATATAAGATTCGGGGCGATAACGATCGCGATGTTCTGCGGCGACATCTTATTGACGTCCTGATTTTTCGTGAGAACCGCGAGAAACTTGATGAGGAATCGTAGATTCTCAAAATTCGCCGGTGGTAATTTGTGCATCACCTCCCACAGTGCCCGTAGCCTCGCGTCTATTTGACTTATCTTAGCAGCTGCCATCCATTCAGGATACAATCTGCGACAAAAAAAAACGTAACGTATCGAGCAAACATTCTAACAATGACAAAATGTATGTTAAACATATTAGATTAATTCGTCGAACGGCACAGCGCAGCTGGACGGGTCCGCGAGTGCCGATTTATATTATATTGGTACGAATGAGTTTTGATCGTCCCAATTAGATTGCATCATTATTACATTAAGCGTGTAAGCATCGCGCTCGCTCGGCGGAGGAGTGTCGAGTAAGTGCAACGAGCTGCCCGAGGTCAAATCAATTCCATTCGTCGCCTCGGAGCGTTAGTCACGACGTCGTTTCTCCGATGTGTGTAACGCATCGCACTCGGTGTGGCGTTACTTTCTACTTATCTACTTGTTTCGTTGAAGCCGAGCATGAATTTTTTTTCGCGACTCTCTTATTTTCGTCAATTGGAGAACTCACTTGTAGGTGAGGAGAGGCTCGGGTAATTCTCGGAGATACGACTTGAGAGCACCGGCGACGACGTGCGGATCTTTGTACTCCAGAGCCGTTGGAAGGGTCAGACAACACGCGTCGAGGCTGAGCTTGATCCTCCGCAATTTTGACGCACCGCCGGCTATTCTGAAGAGTCCCTCCTCCTCCATGCCGAGTCGGAGCAACGCGGATACGCAGAGCTGGATCGGCAGAGCGATCTTTCGGTTCGTCACTCGGAGATGCTCCTCGAGAGGGTAACCGTAAACCGGCTTCATCTCATTGTCGTCTGTAATAGAAAAAAAATCTCTCGATAAAATATTAATTCAATGTCCCCTGTCTTTTGATCGATCAATATCTAATCCATTCATTTTTAAGCAATATCGATCGTTCTCTGTATCTACAATTTTCAAAGATAGCAAAAAAAAAAATCGCTCGATAAATAAAAATTCAATGTACTTTCATCGATCAACAATTAATCTATTAATTTCCAAGCAATCGTCGATAGTTCTCCGAATCTACAATTTTCAACTACTGTAAAAAAAAAACGTCGATAAATAAAATTTCAATGTCCTCCGTCCTTCGATCGATCAACAACTAATCTATTAACTTCCAAGCGTTCGGCGATTTTTAAATATCGTAAAAAAAAGTATTCCTCATTGATCTCATATACGAATAATATCTCACTTATGTAGCTCTCGAGTCCCGGTATGAGATCCGCCAGGCAATGTAAGGCACTTTCGTGATAGGCTCGCTGCAGCTTCACGTACTGTATTATCGTTTGAGCAAGTTCCGTCTCCCGCGACATAAGCTGAAACATTTCCGCGGCGAGTTGATCCCTGCACTGCTCGACCTTCGACTCGGCCTCCTCCAGTTCCTCCCGCAGACTGTCGACCTTCGTCGCTCCGGTACCTTCGCAACAGAATTCGTCCCGACGATTATACAATTTAGATTGACATTAAACAATTTCACTCGGAGAGCAAGTCGAGCGAATACGCTTGGCTCACCTCCGCCGCTGTGTTTATTGGCCTGCTGGTAACGCGTTCTCGCGCTGTCCATGTCCAGAGTCAGACGCGCAAGGTTTCTCTTGTGTTTCACGATATTCGGAACGTCCGTTTCGAGTATGTGCTGCAGCGGCGCCGCGACGTACTGCTCGACTTTGGCTTCGTGATCCACGGCCTCGTTCGCCAGGGCGACCTGAGCGCGGCCGCACTCGGCGAGCGCGAAACTCATCAGACCGTCCTCCGACACGTTCTCCAGCATCGTCTGGCCCAATATGTATTCCGGGCATTTTTTCTGCAAAAAGAAGACCATTTTTTTTATATCGATATAATTACATTTTCTTCCTGACTAAAAAAAATGTCCGTGTTAAGAGACATAATTTAAAAACTAAAAAAGGAAAATAGCGAAGAGTATTTTTGTCGTTTTATCGGGTATTGCGCGAGGCTGAAGCTGGAAGCTATTTCCGAGAAAACTTAGTCGAGGCGTAAAAGAAAAAAAAATGAAAACATTTCTCTAGGCAATTACCAACGTCCGGCTTGGCTCTAGGCCAAAACTGACATCGCATTTGTGGTCGATGCGGCAAAAATGCATCGAATCGGGTGATTCAGCAATTGTTTTGGAACACCTCGATTTGATCAACAAAAAAATGAACTAAACAATATCACGATTTTTTCGCATATTTTATCGTCCTTTCACGGATCGAAAAATCGGTTCCAAAACTCTACTGAGTACCCTATCTTGTGTATTTCTTTGCACTGAACACGATGGGCATCTCGGTTTCGTCGAGAATGAGTCGAGAAGCGACGATATCGCTATCTGAAAATATCGAAAATCTCTAATTTACGTAAAATTTATCAGGGAGAAAAAAAATGATTTTCGGTGATTTCTAATGCTCAGCTTATCTTTAGGCAAACATTTTCATGAGGTTCGCATGTGGGTCGAAAAAATACATGGAAATACGCTATATGATAATTTCTCTGGAAAAAAAAATAAATGTCCACATTTCAATTTTTCCCAACACTCTTTCATCACGATTTTTTTTTTTTTTTCACTAGCAAAATATTCAACATAAAAATCCATGCCCCAAGTGAAGTACTGGACAGCTAACTTGCATAATTCCACATAAATTTATTATTCTGAGCTCCAAATAGGGCTGGGGAAAAATCGATTCTTTGCTATAAGTATTTTACTAGACTGAATTATTAGAGGATTAAATCAGCACCCGTTATTTACTTAATATTTTCTATCACACTTATACCAATATTAAACATCTACATCAAATGTACCAACGCCTAGTCACCGTTACATAAATAAACAAATCAATAAATAAGTTATGATTTATTGTAAACTGGATGTGAAACGAGAAATCCGTTGAATAAATTAAATGAAAAAATTTAATGAATCGATTGCATGAATTTCAGGATACCAACCAGACGTTTCTCTTTGTAGGCTGGATCCTGAGTCACGGTAGGGTTCTGAGGTGTGCCGAGACGTTTGCTCAACCCGGTGAGCGCGGCTCTTATCTGTTCGACGTGCTTGTCCGCCGCTTGCAAGTCGTCCGTCAGCACCTCCGTCTTTCCGGCTCTGAAAAAAACAATAATAAAAAAATATATAAATAAAATAATCTCAAACCCGCAGTTACATTGAATCTGCTCTCGCACTCGCAAAATTGTCTCGGGAGCAAAGCTGTGCGCTCGCTCCGATAATACTTTCATTCATGCCCACAGACCGGCATTGTAATCTGGATGATTCATCGTTTACGCAGCGCTAATAGTCCCGACGGATTATCAGGAGCTTAAAATTTGTGGGTGACTTTTGACCCGCCGCACGTACACAGTAATAATGGAAGGCAGATAAAATTTCCAAGCCTTCCATTGTTAAGTTTAATCACAAATTACACTTAATCGCCGGATAAAAAAAATAATAATAATTCTCCATGAATTATGTAATTTCCTCGAACGACGTTCTTTCGCAGATTCGTCGCCGAATATGGCCCGATTTTCGCCACAGACACGTCAGAATAATTATTATCGATAATAAAAAAAAATTAAAAGAATCGCTCCTGGCTTGTTTACGCCAGTGTCCAGCGAAGCGTAAACCGTGTTTTTCCTAAATTTTCGAAGCGCTCGTCCCGCAGGACACGAGACAACATGCGACTTAATGAAAAAAAATGATATCGAGCGACGTGAAAATTTAATGGAAACTTAGGATTTACCTCGAGAACGTCTGATCGGCGAGTTGTTTCACCCTGAAAAATCCCTTCTTCATGGCTGGGCCTTCCGACGTGGGGTCGCCGTCGAAAACGTAGTCAATGGAACGTGGAGAAACAAAGAAAAAATAATGTTGGCAAAAAAAAAAGGAACACAATTCACTGTTCTGGACCGTCCGGTCCGCACTGATAGATTAGCCGACGAGGATTTTATCCGAAGCTGACGATCATCTCTCGATCTCGCGCGTTGTCGAACGGGCCCGTTTGTTTTTTTCAACCGGGGCGCGTCCTTGCCGTTTTATTACGATTTACGGCAGCAGGACGGATCCTCGGAGTGTCGTTGGGCAACAGAAGAGTCCGTCATAATGCTCGCGCCGTGATCTCATACTTGACACTAACACACGGCTGAGGTTTCCGGACGGAGGGAACGGCGCATCGACGAAACCCGAGCGACGATAAAGTCGGTCTATTTTTATCGACGAAATTGTTTTCCCTCTTTTTGTCGGGCCGAAAAGCCTCTCGGGAGCTCGCAGCGTGCGGTCCCGTCGTGTCGTGAGACGGAGACACGCGCACACGGCTCTCTCGTCGATAATCAGCGATCGGGGATAGATTAAATTCACGAACGGCGATAAACACTGATACGGGGGGGCTACGTGTCAAAATGACGAGAGAAAATCACAGCCGGCAACATCGTCAATCCTCGCCCAGGAACGGCCAAAGAGTCAACTGACGTGACGTCGTTATTTCGCGTGTATAGTCCGAGCAGGAAAGTGTGTCTCGCCACCGCCGCCGTCTGAAGTGCGCTGCGGCTCTCGATCGATTCGCGAGACTATCGTGGAAAAAGGACAGTGCGAAACAAAAGGATTAAAAAACCTAAATTGTTGCGAAATAAAGTTTCATTTGTCATCATGACAAATTACTGTAAAAAAAATTGTAAATTTAATGTACCGGACTTGATGTTTTTATGCGAAAACTGGTACATTAAATTTAAAGTACAATCGTGATGAAAAATTAATATACTTTTTCATTGAAACTTAAGTAAATTATAAAAATTTAAATACCTTTATAGTAAAATTTAAGTAAATTATTAAACATTAAGAATTTCCAATGATTTTAATACACTGAACATTCATTTTTCATCGCAATCGTATATGAAATTTAATATACCGATCTTTGCATACAAATTTCCGCTCCGTTACATCAAATTTCATACGAATTTTTTTTACAGTGTAATGTATAGCGGACTGGAAGTTTATGCATAAACTGGTATATTAAATTTCATGTACTATTGTGATGAAAATTTCACGCACATTAAAAACTTTAGAAATTAATTTTTAATTTTACTCTAAAGGTCCATTAATTTTTCATAATAACAAATGTACATTAAATTTAATGTACCGATTTTTGCATGGGAGCTTCCAGTCCGATACATTAACTTTACAATGTTTTTTAAACAGTGTAATTCCTCCGTCGTATCTTATCCTCTCTTACATGTCCGAAACGTATTATTTATTGCTAAAGTATATATTTCATTTTTCACGGGGCAATATTTTTTTAAAAGTCGAAACGATATATCGAACAACCGAGAGCGGGACGAGAATCGATTGTCGTTCGACGTCGGCCGACTTCGCGCCGAATCGCGCTCTCTCCCTCGCGCATGCGCAACCTTTGCCGATATAGTGAGAGCGAGCGGCTGTTAGGCATTTAGTTTACACACAAAATCACGGACCAACACATACACGTACAGCTACCGAGAGCGCACAGTGGACACGGCAGCGACAGCAGCAGGCGGAGACTGGTTTTTACTCATGCCGCGGTAGCGACCACTTTCAGATGGTAAACCACGTCACTCGGAGGTGGATTGCGGCGCTAACGACAAGACCCGGAAGAGTGTCGACCGTACGACGTATTCCTACGACAGAACGAAAAAAAAAGAAACCAAAAACACTTGTCGATAAATATAATAAACATACGCGGACGTGACGTTTGCTAATAAAAGAGTAACGAGTGTAAATAACTATGGATAAAGCATTTTTGAACGTTATTATGCTGAGCTTCGGCTTCATGCTGGTGTTCACGGCATTCCAGACGATGGGCAATATAGAGGTGAGTTAACTGGCGCGTGTGGCGCGTTTAAATTGCAACGATCTTCGTCCGATTCATAACATGCCAGCGGGTTTACCCACGGAGCTATGCGGGCTCTTCTAGCTCGACAGTGCGGAACGTGTGTGTCCATAAGCGCCTCTTGGTTGTACATCCTGGCCGTTTTTCGAACGCGCGCGTGTTTTGTTTCGACGCTGGTGGGACGAGCGCTGCCTACGTTGGAATTCGACATCCGCTCTGATCGTCGCGATATATTTGCGGAGCTTTCTGAGCGAGAGAATTACAGTATTGTTTGCACATGCGGTTGATAAGTCTATCGAACGAGGATTAGTTCGGGCCGTAGCTGTCGTAAAATTTAAGCCGATAGATTGTTTAGAGGCCGATTCGTTTTACTTTCTCGCGAATGATGTTTACGACGTAGTTTCACCTGGGAGAGATGAAATTCCTCGTTTCCAGCGAAACTGCGGAAATTACTGAAAAAAGTGTGTCCAACGAATCGGCGCACACAGTCCACATTTTACGTGGGAAATCCCCTTCGGACTGCGTTCCATAACTCATACAGAAGATAAATCGTTCTGTCGGATATAATTACATCTCGTCTTGCATAAGACACAACATATTTTTTTCTTGTCGATAATGTGCCGCGGTAGAGGAACAGTGTGCGATACCGCCTTTTAATTTAACTTTTCGACGATAACTCGCCGCTCCCGCTGTTCGTGGTCGAATCTCTTATCGAAAAATGATTTTTAGTGCACCAGCGCATTGTTACATTTTACATGGGAAACCTTCGCACTGCGTTCCGTAACTTATTCTCATACTTCGCGTGGACGATGAACCATGACCTTGAAGATATCTGCGTGAGACTAAATTTCATCGAATTACAACTGCTGTTTTTTGCATCGCACAAACTTCGCTCGGGGAAGTTCACTTGGGGAACAAAAGTCTACAAGTGAAGCATTTATTTTTTCTTTACAAAGCAGTGCATTGACGGAGACACGCTAAAGATGAAATTAAGTGGCACGCAGATATCTTCACGATCATGATAAATCGCTCGGACGAAATTACATCCCGCCTCGCGTAAGACATTGCGGTTTTGTTTTCTCGTCGTTAAACGCAATACCGAGTTTTTATTAACTTTTTGACGATAACTGGCGACTCATGCGTTCGCGGTCAAATCTCGCCGATAAACACGAGGGAGCGACTTTGAACGACTAAAGCTTTGGTTCTTTGACATTCTTTGACCAAACAACATCTTTGAAAGAACAGGTCGTTTTTCAACTTCTTTTTTTAATGCGGATATTAGAAGGGCTAGGTCTGGTTTTTGCACACAGTTATTGCAAGGTGGTTTGAGTTTTTGTTTAATTGAAAAATATGAATTAACAACAAACTTATTAACAATTAACAATTAACAACGGACATTGTATCTCAAAATCTATTCGTGCGATTGAGTTGAAATTTGGCCAGATCCTTGATCATATTTTCTATCTAATAACCGGATGATTAAAACAAAAGTTTATTTTTTTGTTAATAACAAACGATCAAGGTCGTTATTTTCCTTTGCGACGAAAAACGAAAGATCTTAATCGTTTGTTATTATAAATGTTACAACCAAGAATCTGTCCAAGTTTCAACCCAATCGGAAGAATAGATTTCGAGATACGATTTCCGTTGTTAATTGTTAATTGTTAATAAGTCCCCCGTTAATTGATATTTTTCAATAAATAAAAAGCTCGAACTTCATAAAATCTTGTACTAAGTGTGTGCAAAGACCCGACCTTGTTCTTCGAATACCCGCGTTAAGAACAAAAGTAAAAAATCGACCCGTTTTTGGACCAAATCCTTACGCCTTAAGGACGTCGGAGCGAGTGGTGTTCATTTTGCCTAAATTCGAGAAATTCGGGCAAGAATTGCAAACACTTCCCAATGTTATAAAAATCTGAAAAAATTCATACTTATTATAGGCATTGAAAAGACTAATTTTACATAATAATAATTTCAAAATGTTATTAACAAATTGTTGAAAAAAAAAATTGTTCATCAATATATGTGGTAACCCAACTTTTTTTTTTAATGCAAATGATTCGTTCACTTTTCGGAATACGTATGAATTTTTTCAGATTTTTATCTTTATTTTGACTTTTTCCATGTAAAAAACAAGAAAAATCAAAATAAAGATAAAAATCCACTATAAGACCAATGCCGCTATCTCTCTCGCACTCCTGGTTCTGTCACGTGACTTTCACTTCACCTTAAGAGCACTGGCGGCTGGAACCGTTCTATTGTCGGTGCGTCCATGAATTTTTATCGGTTCTAGTCGACGATCGGGGCACGATCGATAATTGAGAATATCAATTCGTCGTACGGAAATTAATCAACGCCCTCGGATTAGATTCACTTTCTACGAGGCCGACGTACACTTCTTGTTTATCGGCTCGGCGAGCCGGAGGTGTGTCGCTCGAAATACTCAATGGAAAGTTATCTACTATTAGCGGAACTAAAAAAAAAAAAAACCAAAGAGCTACCGAGCCACTCTTGTAATATTAATGACTATCCTGACCTTTTCGAAACAACGTGGATATCGTGTTATTATCATCGGATTCGACATTTCGTCGAGTTCTCACATTAATGTAGATTAGTTTAAAGCAAAACCGGTTTATCTTTAATTTCTCTCGATACGCATTTGTGACATACCAACGGAGAATCCTCGTGCATTTTTTTCTCCTTCGGGTTCTCGTATTCGCGTTTGGAGATGAGATTTTTTATTTATGTAAAAAAAAAAATTGTTTACACTCGGTAAGATAATTTATCGAATTGCAGCGACGAGGAGGCGATAATAATTGAGTGTTACGATAGAATCAGGCCGGGTCGATCGTTGCAGTCGATAACGATTGTCCCATGGTCACGCAAATTGTATTTTTTTTTTCTTGCCAAGTAAAAATCTCGTACCGACGGCGAGTTTACGTAGATCGGAAAAAAACACATACAGGTGCACAAAAAAAAACCTGAATACGTCACGAATAAATGAACTGGTCGCGCGAGTCGTTTTGTTTCAAGCGAGTTTGGCGATCGAACCCACCGGATCGCTCGGCTGCCGGACAAGGAGAGAATAATTATACCTCGGAGAGAAGGTCACAGGCAACGACCTGCTCCGCGGTCAGGACGGTGAAAGTAGCGTATTAATTCGTAGAAAAAAAGGAAAATAAACACGATCGAATTGTCGAAAAATGCCTCGTAGGAGTTTCATTCTTTTTTTTTATAAATAGAAAGAAATATTTTGAAAAATTGTTTCCAAAACAATCGGAACTCCCAAAATGTTCTAATAGGACAATAAAAAATGAAACGCGTCTTTTGGCGGAAATTGTGAGACGTCCTTTAAAAAAATGGTTAAACGCAAAAGTAATTCTTTTTTTTTAGCAATGGAAGAAAATGTTTGGATAATTAGTTTTCAAAATAACAGGACGTCTCACAAATTTCTATTACCTAGAAAGCAAACAAACATGAAGCACGGCTTTTGCCGGAAATAGATTGACGCTCCCTTAAGTATAAAAAAAAACAACACGGAGGTCGTATCTATTCTGTCTAGAATACTAAGTAACGATGATCAGCATGCACGTATCAGAGTAATGGAGATTGTCGATGCATCTCACCTTCGAGCATTATTTTTCACGGCCTTTTATTTTTCACCTTCGAGCATTTTCTCTCCGAATAGTTTAATCGATACAATTAATCGATACAATTAATCGATACAATTAATCGATACAATTAATCGATACAATTAATCGATACAATTAATCGATACAATTAATCGATATAATTAATCGATACAATTAATCGATACAATTAATCGATACAATTAATCGATACAATTAATCGATACAATTAATCGATACAATTAATCGATACAATTAATCGATACAATTAGTCGATACAATTAATCGATACAATTAATCGATACAATTAATCGATACAATTAATCGATACAATTAATCGATACCATTAATCGATACAACTAATCGATACAACTTATCGATACAACTAATCGATACAACTAATCGATACAACTAATCGATACAACTAATCGATACAACTAATCGATACAACTAATCGATACAACTAATCGATACAACTAATCGATACAACTAATCGATACAACTAATCGATACAACTAATCGATACAATTAATCGATTGATCGGTACAATTAATCGATTGATCGGTACAATTAATCGATAGAATTAAATCGTTACTTAATGAATTCTTCGATAAATTATCGATTAAATGATGTCTTACTTGTTATTTATTTGTTCTTAAAAAAATCTGTTGAAAAAAATTTCAGCAAACGATACTGCAGAGCATCGGCGACGACGATCCGAACTTCAAGGGCGACGGTTACACGAGTCTGGCGATAATCTACGCGGCGTTGGCGACATGCAACTGGCTGGCGCCGTCGTTCATCTCCATGACGGGTCCCCGAGTGGCGATCTTCACCGGTTGCTGCTGCTACGTGGCCTTCATAGCGTCCTTCCTGGTCCCGAGAACGGAGCTTCTTTACTCGGTGTCGGCCGTGCTGGGTTTCGGCGCGGCCCTCATATGGACCGGGCACGGCCAGTACCTCACCGAGAACAGCAACTCCCACACGATGTCCCGCAACGCCGGTGTATTCTGGGCGATATTCCAGTGTTCCCTCTTCGCCGGAAACCTCTTCGTCTACTTCATGTTCACCGAGGCGACGATAGACCTGAAGACGAGGAAACTCGTCTTCTGGGTGCTCTGCGCCCTGGCGATGGGCGGAACGGTCGTCCTGGCGCTCCTCCGTCGTCCACCGGCACGCCTGACCCTCGGCGAGGCCGAGGGGGTCTCCAGCGCGGACAAGGAACTCGCCATACCCGAGCCGAGACGCGAGAGGAGCTGCAGGGCCGCCTGGCACGCCCTCAGGGACGCCCTCAAGCTCTTCGTCACGCCGCAGATGATGATTCTCTCCATCACCTTCGTCTACACCGGACTCGCACTGACCTTCTTCTCCGGAGTCTACTCATCCAGCGTCGGCTTCACGGAGGCCCTCGGCGAGAGCCGAAAGAGCTTCGTCGGACTGTCCGGGATATGCATCGGCGTCGGGGAGGTTTTGGGCGGAGCGATCTTTGGCCTCCTCGCCTCCAGGACGAGCATTCGATGCTCCGGAACGCCCGTCGTTGTCACGGGCTTCCTCGTCAGCGCTTTCGCCTACATAACCGTCCTGCTCAACCTGCCGGACAATGCGCCCTTCAAGGACACTCCCGATGTCGGGTTCATCGAACCTTCGCCCATCCTCGCCATGGCTGGCAGCGTCACACTCGGATTCGGTGATGCGTGCTTCAACACACAGATCTACTCGCTGCTCGGAGTCCTGTACGCCAAGGAGAGCGCACCGGCTTTTGCGCTCTTCAAATTTTGCCAATCGGTCGCCGCTGCTTTGAGCTTCGTCTACAGCAGCCACCTTGGGCTGCACGGACAACTTTCGATACTCTTCATCTCGCTCGTGCAGGGCACTGTGGCGTTTTGCTACGTCGAGCGGAGACACAAGAGGTCGACCGTCGACGACGTCCAGGAGATCGATCCGAGTCTCGACAACAGCGTCAGCGTCGAGGAATGAGCAGATCGCTACCGTTCGGTGTTCGATACTCTTTTGTCCTGGAAGGTTCTTCGTTGTTGTTTATTTCACTCGGGATGATAAATGCGGATTTGGGCGGCGAGTGCGTAAAAGCACCGTTTTCACACCTTGTGAAATAAGATTTTTGACGATACTCGGAAATAGTACATTTCGATACGAGTGCGAAAAAACTTTTTCTGACGAGTGTGAGTTTGCAGCACGAGCCGAAGGCGAGTGTTGCAATCACACGAGTTCAGAAAACGTTTTTCGCACGAGTATCGAACAAAATTTTATTTCACAAGGTGTGAAAATGGGGGTTTTCGCACGCGAAGCGGGCGAAAAAACCGCCATTTTCCCACCGAGTGACATACAATGTTTTATTGACTCGTGTGATCGATTGCAATATGAGCCGAAGAGCGAGTGTTGCAACTCAGCCTCGTCAGAAAACGCTTTTTCGCACTAGTATCGTAATGTAGTGGGACAAGAGCGTAGAAAGGGAGTTCTTGACGAGTGTGAAAATGCCGGACGAGCCGAAGACCGTTTGGCAAAGGCCGAGCCAACAAATTCGCATAAATCACGCTCGTCGTTTTTGGGAAGTGTGCGCAGAAAGGCACTTTCTCGCGCTAGTGCGAGAAAAAAGATACGTTGGGTTTGTGCGCATTTTTCTCGCACGCGACGCTAAAAAGTGTCTTTCTGCGCTCACTCCACAAAAACGGAAAGCGGAATTTTACGTGTATGCGTTAGTAAATATTTATTTGTATGGCAAGGGCGTAGAAAGGGAGTTCGTGAGGAGTGAAAATTCCGGGCGAACCGAAGGCGAATGCTGCAACCACACCAGTTAGGACTCCCTACGCTCATGCGATTCACATAATTATTTTCCTAACACATTTACGAAAATCGCTCTCTTCGATTTTGGAAAGTGTGCGCAGAAAGGCACTTTCTCGCACTAGGGCGAGAAAAAATACGATATTACGTTTATACGCATGCGCAGTATTTTTCCCGCATGCGATGCAAAAAGTGCCTTTTTGCGCACGCTTCACAGGAATGGAAAGATTGATTTTACGTGCATGTGTTAGGAAAATAATTTTTTTTCAAAGGGTCAGTTCTTCTTATCGACTCGCCTCGGTCTCGATCGAGGGCGAGAGATTGGGAATCTGTGTACATAGTCTTTGCGACAGCGATCCTATCGACTGTACGGAGTTAATTGTAACGTATGTGCAACATTCGGCTGTGAGATTAATTCCCCTTGGGAATCCTCCATCGGCCTCCTAGTCGCAGTATTTTTCGTACCGTGACCACGACTCGAGCGACGCCGGAAGGGTTCGCGATTATGAGGATTTTTTTTTTTGTACTCACGTCGAAACGAATTGGGCGTTTGATTATTTTTTTTCTTTTAATCGACGTCGAGAGCCAGATAGATAGCGTTCGATGGACGCGATAGAGGCGAGAAAATGAGATTATGGCACATGCCGCATCTTTCCGTTGACTCAATCCAGCGAGAAGATTATTATGCCTATGTGGGTTAGATCTGGGAACAAATTATCTATCGATGTCAAGTGTTTCGATAGAGCAATATGTAATATACATCTTATTTATATTGTATATTTTTTTGCCGTTATCGCCCGACGAAATATTCCTTGGCTCGACTGCAATGGATATTTCTCTGATTAATTGCGTTTCGTACTATTATATATTATTATCTTTTCCTGCAATCGGCCAATTAATCCTCGGCACGATATCGCTGCATTCCACCGATAGTGGGATAAACAAAAAGGTCGAATGTTTTTTCGGAGTTTAAGATTTGTACATCGTGAGAATGAAAGCGAAAAGGCGCGCTCGCTGCACGGTCAATGAAACATTTTTTATTTTTTTTATTTACGTGATATATATTGTTCTCGATTTTAAGAAAAAAAAGACTTCCGGAAGTGACGAAACACTAGTGTATTTCCGAACTTCCGAAAGATTTTTTTTTATTCGTTATGTATGTTTTACATTTCTTATAGAATACAACAAGAAAATATACTTTGCGCATGTTATAGAATTTAAAAAATCGCGAGTTATACAAAAAGTCGAATGTTTGCCAGTTTAAGATTTGTACATCGTGACAATGAAATCGGAAAGGAGCGCTTGTCGCGCGGCCTTTCCGATCAGAAAAATATCAGAAAGGTTTTCCTTTCTGATCTTTTTATTTGCTCGACATATCTTGTTCTCAATTTTACGACAAAAAACTGTTACGGAAGTGACGAAACACTGCAGTAGTATTTTCGAACTTCCGAATTTTTTGTTATTCCTTATGTATATTTTTGCACATCTTATAGAATTAAAAAAAAAAAAAATTGTATAATAAATGAATTCACATTGTATGATAAAAACTGTTAAATGTTCACGATCGTTGAATGAAAGTTGAGATTGTACATAATATACTATATAGATATAAATATATATATATTTGTAACTAAAGTTATATTGGATAAAAATATTGTTGTTCCATCGAAGTCGTTATACTCTGAATCTTTATGGAGAATATCGACGGGACCTTCGGAATTCCACAGATGGTGTCGCTTCTGTGCGATTTACTCGAACGGCATTCCACGAATTCCGGTCTGTTCGGTGATGTCGTTCGTTTTATTTTGCGCACAGCGTACCCGAGTAGCTACTACGAATAGAAAGTGAACCTCGGCCCTCAGACAATGGGGCGTTAAGGATGCATCACACGTACATTCCCAACCAAGAGTTTAAATCTATCAAAATTTCAGCGATATGCAAAAAAAATCAACCATATTGATAATATTAAGACCTTTCATTTTGCATTATACTAATGCCAAAAAGTTATTGACAAATTATTTTTTAAATTTCAAAAACGGAAAGTACAAAAATATAAGAAAATTCTGAATTCTGAATTGTGTGATTTCTAGAAAATCAATTAATTCACTTGAAAAGAAAAAAAAGGTTTACTGATTATTTGTTGGACAATTTTTATAACAATTTGTGAATAACTTTTTGATATTATTATTATGCAAAATTAATGTCCTTGACACCTTTAATACAGTTGATTTTTGTTCAGATTTTAATACCATTAGGAAGAAGCTTGGAATATACGTGTGAAGCATCCTTAAGCCAGTGTAGGTTATTCGCCTCTGTGCTATATATGTGTAAATGTACACGGAATCGTCGGTATAATTTTTATCGTCCACTTGTTTGCCGAGCGTGAAACGAACAGAAGACAGTGGAAGATAAGTATTCTATCGCAAAACCTACGCGAGAAAGTAATCGCGAATTGAGTTCCAGATTTCGGCCTATTTTTACCAGAACTCCAATCTCCTAATTTCTATACCGCACGAATAAACTTCAATTTTCGAAACTCTCTCACATTGACGATACACTCATATATGTGGAATATGGAATTACAGATTTACAATCAAAGCGAGGTAAAGCAAACTCCGTCGATAAGAAAAACTGTAATAAATGGCAATCGGAGAAGGTAGACATTTAGCGAAAAAGTAAAGTATTAGCGAAGTGGAATTCAACACAGCGTCCGATGATACGCTTTTATCCCAAATGTCACGCATTTACTGCACATGTAGATATATCGATGTACAAAGGCCATGTCCCGTAAATAAATAAATAAATAAATATTTACATTGCATTGATTCGAAAGGTGCAAGCACCTCTCTTGGACTGAAGCATGTCACGTGGTACATGCTTCAATTCACAAAAAATAAAAATAAAATGCAACGCACATACCGATCAGCGAGCACCGCAGGTAGACACGACGAAGCGAGTCTCCGCTCTTGCCGACGAGCGGAGCTGGGGTCACCGCTCGCATTCCCGATCCGTCCGCAGAGCACACCCTCGTCTTCGATGACTGAGATACACATCGTCGAATTTTCTGTTGATTTTCGTCTGTTGCCCTAGCTGGTAACTCGGGACTCTCGCGCGCGCACCGTGCATCGCTTTTTCGAAAAAACAAAACAAAAAACAAAATTCGAGAACCGTGCGACCCGTGAGAGAAATCGTCTCGTTTCGATTGTAAAATTGACCAGCGATGCTTCGCCTATCAGTCGCGCGAGCCGCATCGAAGTCGGCACGAGACCCGATCAATCAGCAGGCGAGTTTGTTGACAGAGAACAGCCGAGCATTGTCGTCGGGCTTCGAGATCGCGATGCAGGCCGAGACCAACAGCTGCCCGATCGCCGGACGGTGCGTCGCTCGTCGCTCTCCTCGGCAGGACGTTTGAACGCATAAATAATCCCACGATAGACCCAATCCGAAATCCATCGGAGAGTCGATGTGCGGGGCCTCGCGTTCCCGATGCAGCAGCACAACACGGCCTTACGCGGCGGATGCACACGACGTTTTGATTAAAGATGGAGGAGAACGCTGGCAACGAGAGGTTACTGTCAAGAAGACGAACCGCGACTCTCAAGCCCTCGACCGCGAAGGACGAGCGCGTTGCGACGTTGAAAAAAGTACGGCGATCACGATCGACTATTCGAATTCTTTTTTTGTTGGGACAAAAATTTTCATCGATTTATTTTTTTATTTTTTTTTTCAATGTAAACAAAGTGTTTACCGAGTTGGGTTTTTTTTACAGGTCGCCGCTATTCTGCAGAAATCGGAGAACACTCGGAGCCCCGAGGAGGTCGAAATTTTAACCTCTTGCGGCGATGTCGTGAGAGAGGTTAATTTAAGGTAATTTTTTCTTTTTATTTAAATTATATTTGGTGTGGTATTTTTTTGGTATTCGGGGATTAAATTTTTAATTGGTTTGCAGGCAGCAGAAGAGAGACAGGGTCAAAGCGAGACTGGAGGAGGTGGAAGACCCTCCGGAGATACTCGAGGAGAAATGCATGCGTCTTGCCGGAGCGATCAGCAGGGCTGCATCTCTGGCTGTTTATACCGGCGCTGGTATAAGCACGGCCGCATCCATTCCCGACTACAGGGGCACGAATGGGGTGTGGACTCGAATGCAGCAGGGAAAAGATATCGGGTAGATAAAAAAAACTTGCAGCCACGAGACTGTCAATTTACACTTTGTACAGTCGCAATTTTTTTGCAGAATCAACTTACCGCCGGGTAGTTCTCGAGTACCGAATTTTTGTGCTGCAACATAATGGAGCGGTCAGGGGATTTCAAACGAAAAAACATGTTTGAATTTTTCTTTAGTCCAATTTTTAAAAAAATCTGTTTCAAACATAAAGCAAATGGAATTTGTGTTAGAATTTCTTTTTTTTTTTCTTACCAATAATAGTGGATAGATTATTTTTTTTTACGCGATGTGAACTTGGATGCATCAGGAAGATATCGGGTAGCTGTATTTTTTTGCAGACGCGAATTACCGAGCGCCGGGTATTGATCGAGTACGATCGTGACGATTTTGAGCCAAAAAACAGGTTCCTTTTTTTATATCAGAAAACGAAAGTATCCCAGGTTTGAACATAAAGCAGGAGGGATTTTTGTTACAATCTGTTTTGTTTATTTTTTTGAACGTCGTGTGGACTTGGATGCAGCGGGGTAAAGATCGGACAGATAAAAAAAAACTTGCAGCTATGCTATTGTCAATGAACACTTTAAAGTCGCCCATTTTTTAACTCCCGACTGCCCGCTATTGCAAAAAGCCGGGAGTTTTGCGTTTCACTGAGTAAGTGGAATTTTACCGATATTGCTTCCCGATTTTGCTGTTTTCGTTGTCACCAGTATTTTTGCAGACTCGAATTACCGAGCGCCAGTTATTAATCGAGTACCAAATTTCGGCGCTGTAACTTAACGAAGCGATCATGTTTCAAAAACATATTTAATTTTTTTTCTTTATATAAAAAAAAAAATCTCAGGCTCGAGCATAACAGAGCAAATAGAATTTTTGTTACAATTCTTTTATTAAAATTAACAACTGGAACAATAATATTTGATTTAAAATTTCTTTTTCCCAACAGGAGCCACGATCTCAGCCAGGCGGAGCCGACGGTGACGCACATGGCTCTGTACGCGCTCTACAAGGCCCGAGTGCTGAAGCACATAGTCTCCCAGAACTGCGACGGTCTGCATCTCCGAAGCGGCATACCGCGCGCGCTGATGTCGGAGGTTCACGGAAACATGTACGTCGAGGTTTGCCGTACGTGCAAGCCGTCCCGCGAGTACTGCAGGCTCTTCGACGTGACGGAAAAAACCGCGAGATACTCTCACGGCACGGGACGAACGTGTCACAAGTGCAAGAGCGTGCTACAGGACTCGATAGTTCACTTCGGCGAGCGTGGAAATCTCCCGTGGCCGATAAACTGGAACGGCGCTAGTCGCGCGGCGAAGCAGGCCGACGTGATACTGTGCCTGGGCTCGAGCCTTAAGGTACTGAAGAAGTATCCGTGGCTCTGGCAGATGGACAGGCCCGCTCACAAGCGCTCCTCACTGTACATAATAAACCTCCAGTGGACGCCCAAGGACGAGAACGCCGTTCTGAAGATAAACGGACGATGCGACGAGGTAATGAAGAAAGTAATGGCGCATCTCGGACTGGAGATTCCGATCTACAATCGGGCGAAGGATCCGATATTTCATCACGCCATAAGGCTGCAGATGAGCGAACTCTCGACGACATCGCAGCCTTGTCTGGAGGAGCCCGGAACGTCCGAGAACGCCGAGCCGCTCGACGACGCTCGGGTCGAAACCTCGACGCCCGACGAGAGCCTCGAGACGAAGAACGAGGACTGCGTCGCTCAGATAACTCTCGCCGATCCGCTGAGCGGATATCCGGCGCCGTTCTTCGCCGCTCTGCCCTTCCTCTCGATGGGCCTTCCATTTCCCCCAATGTACATGTATCCCCAACTCACGCCCCTGTTTTACTACCCCTTCGTCCAAGTACCGAACGGCGTCGCCGAGAAGGAACCGCCCAAACCCAAGCCCGCGTGCTCCTTCTGCATGGAGCACGAGGGATCCCTCGCGTGTCTTTACTATCAGCGAAACGGCGACGATCCCGTCGTCACCGAACCACTGGCGAACGACGAGAGCGACGCGAGCCTCGAGAACATACAGGAGATCGGCGCCCTCGACTCCTCGGCGCCGATCGCCACGGCGAAGAATCCCGGGTGGTTCGGTAAGGGATATCGCAAGGGGCTGCGCAAGAAGCGGTAGCATCTGCTAACGGTTTTCGCACTGCGCATGCGCTGAATCAAAGAAACCGAGTGTCGAACGAGCCGAGCAACGGAGGACATTGCGACGATGGCGGAATAAAAACGGCATACGATATTTTTTTCTTTCTTTTCGTCTTTTCTCAAAGCTCGTGCGGATTTTAGAAGAAAACTTTGATACGATCCGAGACGAATTTCGACGCCGTCGAGCCGTTCGTCTCGGATCGGCGCTCGACAAAAACAAGTGTTATTTTATTTATAAGCGTTATACCGAATATTATTTATTTATAGGCGATAATATGTGACAATGAGCGAGTTTTTTTTTTTTTTTTTTTTTGAGAAAAGTGCCAGACACACGCGAGCCTCTCCTTCGATTCTAATGGTAGATTTAAAAAGATGAAACATCACGTGTTAGCTGTAATCGTTTTGAAGCTAGACGAGTAAACGAGAGAATCTCTGTGTTCCACCGCGAACCCGCATCGCGTCGTATATCGTGCGGGTATCGCGCCACGCCTATTTACTATACCTCAAATTTGTAGCAATATCGAGAGGAAGAAAACTAAAACTAAAAAAGAAAAAAAATCGTATATCGATTTTTTTAAACCTTGTCCCCCGAGTCCCACTTACGCAATATTGTGAGATTAAAACGTTTACCTTGAGAGTATTCCTACCAAAAGTACATTGTGTTCATTTTATTTACGACAATCTCTAAATCCACCGCAATTTTTTTTACACTATCCGCCGTGATAATCTTCGCGGAAAAAAAAATTCCCCTACGAAGATTTCAGAAAACAAAAAAAATTAAATAAAGATGATTTTAAAAAATGATAAAATTAGAAATTAGAAAAAAAAATCGCTAAATTGAAAAAATTACGAATATAATTTTTTATTTTTTCAAAGTAGTATCGCGTCCTACATTGTGTTTATTTTATTTACGACAATCTCTAAATCCACCGCAACATTTTTCGCATTATCCGGCGTGGTAATTTTCGCCGAAAAAGAATTCCCCTACGAAGAATTCATAAAAAAAAAATCATAAAAATTAGAAATAAAAAAATGATTAAAAAAAGAATAACAAAAAAATTACAAAATTAAAAATAAAAAAAATCGCTAAATTGAAAAAAAATACGAATATTATTTATTATTTTTTCAACGGGGCATCGCGTCTCGGAAGGTCCGACGAGTACCGGCGGCAGTAGCGACGCGAGTACAACTACCACTACTACTAGGTGTTACTACAATCGATATGGCAGCGGGGCAGAGCCGTTCGGCACGAGGGTTGTATTTTGCATCGGGCCGGAGTCGCGTAGAGCAAGAGAGATAGACGGATGTTGTCGGTGAGCGGTTTCAGTAGCCCCGACAGTGTACGTGACTGACTAGTTTTATTTCCGCGATGTGTTTACACGTGTGGGTGTCATAACGCGGCGAGAGCAAGTAGCGTTCGCGACGCTCGCGTACGGAGCGGGTGCGGCGCGTTCGCTCTCAGCTCACCGTCCGAGCCGGTGAGAAAAAAAAACAAACAAAAACAAGAAAAGATACGATAAGACCGTTGTCGAATAATATCCGTATAATTTCCGTCCAGCGAACGTTTCCGTATCAATCATTCGGATCGAGTGTTGCGTACGTCGTACGTGCGGTCTTGCGATCCCCGTCGGCGATGTACCGGCCCGGCTGTTAATGAAAGAAAGGAAAAAGGAAAAAAGAAGGCAGTTGATCGAGTATCATCTTCGTCCGCGAGTCCCGGCAACGATACCGGGTATTATTGCTGCCCGTGTGCGGTGTGCAGGGTAGCCGCTCGGGCGCCGAGAGCGACAGTGCGTGGGCGAGGAGAGTCGAACGGTTCTTATTCGCCCCGCTTAGGTGCTCCCCGTCGTCTCCGCGAGAAGAGTCCTCTTCTCTCTGCCGGAAGTCGACGAACAAAAAAAAAAAAAGAAAGAAAAAATATATAAAAAAAAAGTCGCAGGATCGAAAAGATCGATCCCAAGTTAAACGTTCGACGAGCGGAGAAAGAGGCGCGGATGAGAGTTCTCGGTGGAACAATAATACCGTCGCCGGTGGGACGCGCAGCAGCGAGCCGGGAGAGAGTTTTCGTCATTTGCTTCTGGCACGCAACGCTGCGAGGTTCTCGGGGCTACTCGTCCTTGTAACTCTGCAAGAACCTCTCTTATCAATAGTGGTGAGTGGAACGCACCGTAGCGTAGTGAAAGAAAAAGCCTGATGGAATGGAATAGCCGGGAAAGGGGGGGAGAAATAAAAGAGAGAAGGCCGAATCGCGGGCTCGTAGTGTATAGTATATAGTATAGTATTATCGCGGCGGCGAGGAAGGGGCGCGGAGGAGGGGAGGGAGGGAGATACGAGAATGAGGATGCGACGAAATAGTGGGAGGTGCGGAAAAGTCCGTACGGTCTGTTGCCATGGCGACACCCCTAAACAGCATCCACCCCTCATATTTGTCGACAGCCCTCTCTCACGCTTTTTCTTCTTTCTTTATTCTCCTTCCACCTTTTGCACTACGCTCTCTGTGTGTTATGTGTATATATTATATATATATATAAGCGTGCCTTCTCGCACTTCATTCCACCGGCACCGGTGGCGACTCTTGCACTCTCCGCTCTCGGCATCTTCTCTACCCACTCTCGCTCAAGGCAGAGCGTGCGACGCAGCGGAGATTCGCCCGGTACGCGCGACGGTCGGATGTGCCTCTGCGTTTCAGCGTTGGTACTCGGAATTTTTTTATTTCGAGCTCGGGGGAGTTTTGCGGGATTTTTTGTAGATACACTTTTTGATAGTCGGAGCTTCGGGGAGTCGACCAGTGCTGCCGCCCCGCGGCTCACGACGACTTAGCTCGAGGATCGGAGATCCCGATCTCCGACGGTGGGTCCCGCTCGAGCGGAATCGTGAGAGTCGCGAATTAGACTAATGCGCCCGAGCGCTGTTCACCGACACGTAGAATTGGGAAGTTTTTGTACAGCACAATTAGTTCTGTAAGTTGTCAGCGACAACGTGGAGGAGGAGAGGACGAATAGAGTTAAATGTTTCGCTCTTGTCGGGATTATTCATTTTTTTAAACCCTCATTTTCCGACGTCTCTCGTTCGAAGGGAATCGTGAGCGTCGCGAATTAGAATAATGTGGCTGAGCACTGTGCACCGTAGGAAGCTTTTCTGTAGCACAGTTATAGTTCTGTAAGTCGTCAGCGACACCGTAGAGTGGAGGACGAATAGAGTTACATCCTTCGCCCAAAATGATTTTCCATAGCTCGAAACGAATTTTAGCTAAAAAAAAAAAGATTACAGATTTTACCACATATTTTTTTTAATGAAAAAAAAAATACCACCGAGGCTAATTCGAGCAAACGAATGTGGTGGTCGAGAGGGTTAATCAATTCCGCAATTTTCCGAATCTCCATACGGAATGCAATAGAGTATGCAAAACAAGGCTGTAGCCAATGATATAGTAATCGGCAAACAGCATCGAGTTTGCGGTCGACTCTAAATGCGCGGAGAGGCTGTTCGTTCGATATTCTCCCCGGCTTGTAATTGATGTTAATTAGCCCCATTATTGGCATAAAGCTCGAACAACGCCGTTCAATTTATCCCCCCCCCCCCCCCTCCAATCTATGTCTGTTCCTCGTTTTCGAGCCATTCACGTGTACAGCCCGCCGAATCGATTGTCTGCTCTCCATTCTAATATAACCTCAAATTATTTCCATACGAATACTCGATCATCGCGTTTCAGCCGTATTCACGGCCAATATAAATAACTCGACGTATACACACCATCGATTATATGCGATACGTGCGTTATTGCTTATTATTCAAGATTAGGCTCGACACCAGCTGCGATCGAGGCCTTTATAGAGAAGCGTCCGATATGATATTGTACTGGTGTTGATACCGCCCGCTCGCGGTTAAAACGTACGCTCTCTGTTATCTAATCGTTCAGTTATTTGCTCGGGTTATCTGGAAGCCCGGCTGAAGCGTCGTTACCGAGAACGGTGGGACAGGAGCCGAAAAAAAAATACAATCTCTCGTAGCTGGAAACTAAAGCGTATATATATAGTCGTTTTTTCAATCGATTAAACCCTTGAAATTTTATATCAATCGAAATCGTCCATGCGTAATCGATTTTTGCCAATCGGACCTCAAAGAGTCTAACGGAAAGACTCACTTCCGGTTTGCCGATAGCGAAAGTCCAGGAAAATGAATCATACGAGAATTCTACTTTTTAACCCTTGAGGGAATTTTATCGCTCGAATTCGTCCATACATAATTGATTTTTGCTAATCGGACCTCAACCTGTCAAAGGAAAAGAGCCACTTCCGGTTTGCCGATAGCGACAGACCAGGAAAATAAATTATTCGAGAATTTAATTTTTTGAATCCTTAAGGGGATTTTATCGCTCGAATTCGTCCATACATAATTGATTTTTGCTAATCGGACCTCAACCTGTCAAAGGGAAAGAGCCACTTCCGGTTTCCCGATAGCGAAAGACCAGAAAAATTAATTATTCCAGAATTTCATTTTTTTAATCCTTAAAGGAATTTTATCGCTCGAATACGTCCATACATAATCGATTGTCGCTAATCAGCCTTCAAAAAGTCAAAGGGAAACTCCCACTTCCGGTTTCCGCGACAGCGAAACCCGAGGAAACTAAGTAATTCTCGAGTACCATATTTTTCATTTAAACCCGAATAATCTACGTGCCTCCGCCGAAAACATCCAGGTGTCTACGAGAACGTGAAACACACCACCGAACCCGTAGGTATATAACATCGGTGTCGGCACCACTACCAAGTTTCTACGGCAGAGGGCTAGACGCAGTGCGCTCGGGCTTCATTCGCCGGCTAGACTCGGAGCCGCGAGCGCGCGGGTATGAGTACGGTAGACGTTCCCCGTTTCGCAGTGGGGTCGAAAGCAGCGTCGGAATGGTACGAGTGAAAAAGCATACAGCACACATTTGCGTACGCGCCTCTACGTACGAAAACATCCCAACACGTCGAAAGGAGCGGCGCGGAGAGATCGCGTATGGCGGGGCGAATTCGGTAGTGGAGGGGATAGCGTAGTACACAAGAGAGACGGAGAGAGCACAATGGATCCGCCCGAGCGCTCTGGCGGCAGCTAACCGCACTAATCAGTGCTTCCCAAGAGATCGCCGGCGTCAAGCGAGAAACGGTCGTGTATCGTGGTGTCCTATCTCTTCCCTTCGCCTCTATCTAGTGTGCTTCCCTGCTTGCTGCTGCTGCTGCATTTAGTAGCGGCGGTAGTTGTTCCCAGTGGCCATCGGGTACGCCAGTCGATCGTAACCCGTTTTCTCTCGTAGATCGTCCACCCGTAAAACCCATCCAGTACCATTACAAACACTGAACGGAGAGTGCACGGAGTGTATACGCGAGTGGCTAAAGAGTTGGCGTACCTTTTTCGGTTTGCGGGCACCGCGCGCCACGCGAACGCGGACGCAAGGTGATTAACTGTGCGTAGCCGTTACACGTTTCTTGTATGCGCACGATCATAACAGGCACGAAAAAAAAAACCAATCTGTCGATAAGGAAGTGCGCGTTTCTTCTTTTGTTTCGTCGCTTTTTTTCCCGACAATCGTATCGTCGCGTAGTTTCGCGAAGTACCGTTTCCTCCCGTATGGCATGTTGTTTTACGGACGAATCGGTAGTCGGGTCTTCGTCGAGCGTGGAGTAACCGAAGATACGATAAACGAGGCCCAGTGGAGCGTTGTTCTCGGGCCCGAGGAGGAGAGGCAACGTAGTGGCAGCGAGGGCGGTCATCAGGAAACGACATGAGGAGGATCAGCGGTAAGCTTTTTTTTTAAAAAAAAAACAAAAATTCATGAAAATTTGTACGAATCGTTTGGAAAAAAAGATAATCTCTTTTTCGCAAAGTTGATCGACTGGACGATTATCGATTATCGATTATGTCGAGAGGCTGCTGCGACTCGGTACGTGCGCCGCTCTCTCTCGTGTCCAAAGTCAATTCGCATGGGGAGCAATGACGAAGCGACGTGTGCGCTTTTGAATTGGTAAACAAAGTCCGGCGTAGGGTAAAACGAACGACACGAGCCGCGAGGCCCCTTCGTGAGCATTGCCAACCGACTGCTACACGAGCACGAGACGCCCGATGCACATTGTCAGTCAGTTCGTTGCACTCCCAATCGATGCTGCTGCTGCTGCTTCTGCTGCTTCGTAGTACACGCAGAGAACCACGCGAAATTCATATATATGTATATGTGTATGTGTATATGGACATGTACGCACCTATGTATGCATGCATGTAGCGTACATGCGGTGTACACGTATTATTCGGGAAAGCTTGTAATCCCACGAAATGGCATCGCCGGTCGGATAACCGGCGAGGAGGAGGATTGTGCGGCGGTTTCGCGATATTGCGGATATCACGAGAGATTCGCCCAACTTTGCTCCACCGTTCTTTTTTTTTCCCGTTCGGCAACCAAAATGGAGTTTAGCGGAACTTTCGAGGCGGATTATCGAAGCTTTTTTCTTTTTCATTCTTTCGTTTTTTTCTTCTTTTTCGCTGACGTTTACGACCGTTAGCGTCGGGAGGAAGCTCCGCTCCCAGGGTTCGATCAAGGAGCCGCGTAAGGCGGACGATGTCGCGAGATGTTCGCCCGACTCTCTCCACGTTTTTCCGGCCGGTAACCAAAATGGAGTTTACCGGACGCGGATTATCGAAACTTTTTTTTCATTCTTCTTTTGTGTTTATTGAATTATTACGGGTTTGCACCCAATTCAAAGATAAAATGGTACAAGCATCGTCCAAACAACCGTATAATAAAAAATAATTTAAAAACCGGTATATAACAAAAGCAGTATTTCTTTTTTTTTTTCTTTCTTTTTCGCTGACGTTTACGATCGTTACGTCAAGCGGAAGGTGTCCTCCCAGGGTTCGATCAAGGAGCCGAGTAAGACGGACAATATCGCAAGAGATTCGCCCAACTCGCTCCTCGCTTTTCCCTCCGGTAACCAAAATGGAGTTTAGCGGAACTTTGGACGCGGATTATCGAAACTTTTTTTTTCGTTATCCTTATTTATTTACGTTTATTGAATTATACGGGTTTGCACCCAAATACAAGATATCATCTAAACAACCATATAATCAATGGAAAAAAACCGGCATATAACAAAAAAGTTATTATTATTATTATTATTATTATTCGTCCTACGATATAGCTACGATGCAGATATTATAATTTTGTAACTTGCTCTCTGTAAAACCAATAATAATACTTATTATTATTATTATTATTTATCGCTGACGTTTACGATCGTTACGACAGGCGGAAGCTGGTCTTCCAAGGTTCGATCAAGGCGCCGCGTAAGGCGAACGATGTCGCTGGAGATTCGCCCAAGTCGTTCCGCGTTTTTTCATCCGGTAACCACAATGGAGTTTACCGGAACTTTGGACGCGGATTGTCGAAACTTTTCTTTTTCATTCTTTTTATTTATTTATTGAATTGTTACGGGCTGCACTCAATTACAAGACAATTGTAATTGAGTGCAAACCCGACAATCCCAACAACCATATAAACAAATCAAAACAAAACCGGCATATAACAAAAAGATTATTATTATTATTATTTTTATTTAACACCTTGCGAAATAAAATTTTGTTCGATACTCGTGCGAAAAACGTTTCCGTGCTGCAGACTCACACTCGTCAGAAAAAGTTTTTTCGCCCTCGCATCGAAATGTACAATTTTTTTACCGAGCCGAGTAAGGTGGACGATGTTGTCAGAGATTCGCCCAACAGTTCCACGTTTTTCCATCCGGTACCCAAAATGGAGTTCACCGAATCTTTGGACGCGGCTCGTCGAAACTTTTCTTTTTGGTTCTTTATTTTTTTTTCCGCTGACGTTTACGATCGTTAGCGTCAGGAGGAAGCAGTTGGCCTCCTAGGGTTCGATCAAGAGCCGCGTGATGCGGCGAAGGGGAAGAGTGGGGGCGAAGAGAGCGTCGATTTACGAGAGCTCAGCTCGGACGCGACGGCTGACGAGCGTTCGGTCGGCTCGGCTGGTAAAATCTTTCGGCTCGTCCGATCTCGGTCTCGTTTCCTCGAGTATTATTTTTTTTCCTTCGCCCGGGATTTTCTTACGTCCGCGAGGAGAGATTCCCGTTTTTACGAGGACGCTCGGAGAGTCGGAGATGATTCGGCCGGGGTTTTCCCTCCGCGCGCCGCCGGATCGACCGATAAAGGAAGACCCTCGGGGGTGGATTTGGAAATACGAGAATCCAACCGCGGAGGGGTTGCGCGCCTCGCGTGCAGCCTGCGATACTCTCGGCCGTGCACAGACCCGCCGAGACGCAAAGAGGAAGACCGGCCAGATCGACCGGGGAATAGCGAAGAACGAGCGAAGAACAAAAGAGGAGAAGAAAAAGAAGTTAAAAAAAAAAATTGAGGATTGAGCCCGGCTTCACAGTTTTCAGCGAAAATAACGGTGAGCCGCGCTCTTTCTCTCGGACAGCGCCGGGCCGGGCGCGAGGCGTCGGCGTTTTCTCTCGTTTCTCCAATTCGTCCCTGCTTCTCGCCCAGCAGTACTTAGCGCAGTTCCTTGCTTTTATACACACACGTGTGTGTGTGTGTGTGTGTGTGTGTGTGTGTGTGTGTGTGTGTGTGTGTGTGTGTGTGTGTGTGTGTGTGTGTGTGTATATATATATATATATATATATATATATATATATATATCAGATGTATGTATATATATGTATATATATATATATATATATATATATATATATATATGTGAACTGCGAAGCGAGGGCTCTCGACTGGCTCGGTCATCACTAACTCGCGAGGGGCTCCGCACGCCAATAAACTTTGAACCGTCGTTGCGTAAAGTAGTAGAGGCGCTCGTCGTAAATTAAACCAGATCTCTCACGGCGTAACGAGAGAGTGTCTCTCTCTACCCTGCTGGCCGAGTAATTACTGGGACGGAGGGCTGAGACGAGAAACTCTCGCACAGAGGCCCGGTGACGAGACCAAAGATTATCTATGCACCGTAGAGCTGGGTGAAAAAGAAATATATGTTACGAGAGTTTTGTGTATAAAATTAGAGGCGTTTCGGGGGCGTGACATTTTTTTTTACTTGGTGTATCTGCGCGGTGTCGTAATGGTTGTTGTTTTCCGGTACTCATGTGTATACTTTGATATAATGTTATATTTGTTTATTTATTTGTCGGTAGTTGGTAGAGGCGAAAGGAAGAAACAAGAAAATCAATGTTTTAGACTTCGTGCGTTAGGAAGATAGTTGTTCGTAGTAAACAAACGGTAAAACGTTGATTAGTAGATTACTTTCAGCCAAGAATTTGGTTTGATATATAATAGAATGTATATATATGTATGGAATTATATTACATTGTATTATATTTATTGCGTATAAGAATAATACATTCTCGTCGCAAGAGGATCGGAATCTTCGGTATATACAAGTTTACAAATTTGCCAAACTTTTTTTATAACACATTACTAAAATTTCATACAATAATCACAGAGAGGATTACCGCAAGTAAGATTTAGGCTTGCGTATCTTAATTTCACAGAAAGTCGAAAAGCTCACTACGCCCAATTCTCACCCAGCTGTTCAGGAAAGAAGCTCTAAGTTTGAGACATTCGACCATATAACAAAACATTACATTATTGATATTGATAATTTAATAACGGGTTGCTCCTTTAACAGATACAAAAAAATAGTACATTTCCATTTTTTTTAAATCTAACTAGCACGTGTCCTCTTTTGGCTTCAGAGCAAATTTAAAATTAAATTAATAACGATAAATAGAATTCAATGAATTATGTTATATTGTATTTTATAATAGCATAATATGTGCACTATATATAGTGTATATTAAATCGGAATATATATATATATAAATATAAATCGAACATTCTTTGGTGAGGGAGTCGAGACCGAGTTTGATAATCTTCGTACAATCGAATCGGCAAAAAAGCCGGAGAATTCTTCGTAAAACGATTTGAGAGAGATTCCGCAGTTTCGCAGCGGTACAGTTTCTCTCCAATCGTCGTCGAGGCGGACGTGCGACGATATCGACCGGTCGATCGACCAGCGGCTCTTACAGCAGAGCGCTACATAAGGCTACTTGACCGCCTCTCTTGGACTCGGTCCAGCAAAAGAAGAGTCCGACGAGAGAGCCTCGGTTGTCCGAGAATGGGAAAAATCGTCGACTGCTTCCCCCGCGAATTTTCCACTACGGTGGATTTCACCGATTTAACAAAAAATAATAATAATAATGCCGATAGCAATAAAAACCGGAAACGATATCTGCTAAACATCAAAGAAAGATCCAAGCTCTCGCTTTCGCGGTCGCGAAATTGGAGTGTAGAAAAAAAGAGAAAAAAAAAAGTTCTTTTCTTCTCGACGTAATATCGCCGCACGACTTGTGTGCGTACAATAATTCTCCAGGACACTGCGCGTGGCTCGGCAAGGCTCTCTCTTTGGGTAGCGCTCGCTCGTCGTGGCCATTTACAGAGAGGCTAACCGGCGCAACTCGCGGATATAACAGCACAGCGCCCGCGGTTTTACTCGTTTTGTTCGGTGTGCTGCATGTGTGTGTGTGCGTGCGTGTGTGTGTGTGCGGAGAGCAAAAGATTCGAGAGAGTACGCCGAGTTCTCCGACGAGCTCTCTCGGCGATATCTCTCGAGAGAAAAGTAGAGAGTCTCATTTTTTTTCGAATGTGAGAAATATATTTTTTTTCATAAGTATTATAAATAAATAAAAAAAATAAAATAAGTATGAAAAATAATAATTGGTAAAGATTGCGTGTACGGCGGCTTGCGGTCTACCCCTATAACGCGGTCGAACTATTTTTTATTTTTGTTTCGTGCAAGGCTCTCTCGGGTTATATATTTATATGTATATACATACACATATACGTATCGTGCGGAATAACCGCAATTTTCCTGGGCCGGGAACGGATTTACTCGAACAGTATTTTATTAATACTTAAAAATAAATATTAAGAATATTAATAATAAAAAATAGTTCTTGAGTATTGATAACAAAATAAGTTAATGCATTAAAACAAAAAGAAATGTTAAAGTTTATTAATATAACATAAGTGTATAAATATAAAAAGCGAATTCACTTCCGCTTTGTTTGAGACAATTTAGGATGAATTTTTCGAAAGTCGACAATGATAACAATAGTTTCAGGAAAGTAGCACTGCCATTTCTGGCGTGAACCCGGTCCCCAGCGTGTAACATTTAAATTAAAAATATTAATAATAAAAACAAATGTTATGCATTAATAACAAAAATAAATTTAAACGTATTAAAACAAAATATTTGTGAAAGGGTATTTAAAAAAAGAACATTTAAATATATGTAAATATACCTATATATATATATAAATTAAACATAAAAAGCAAGTTGACTTCCGGTTTGTTTGAGACGATTTGCGGCGAATTTTTCGAGGGTCGACAATGATAACAGTAGCGACAGGAAAGTAGCAGTACACTCCTGCCATTCCTGGCGTTGAGCCGGTCCCCAGCGTGTAACATTTAAATTAAAAATATTAATAATAAAAACAAATGTTATGCATTAATAACAAAAATAAATTTAAACGTATTAAAACAAAATATTTGTGAAAGGGTATTTAAAAAAAGAACATTTAAATATATGTAAATATACATATATATATATAAATTAAACATAAAAAGCAAGTTGACTTCCGGTTTGTTTGAGACGATTTGCGACGAATTTTTCGAGGGTCGACAATGATAACAGTAGCGGCAAGAAAGTAGCAGTACACTCCTGCCATTCCTGGCGTGGAGCCGGTCCCCGTCGTGTAACATTTAAGTAAAAAATATTAATAATAAAAACAAATGTTATGTACTAATAACAAAAATAAATTTAAACGTATTAAAACAAAATATTTGTGAAAGGGTATTTAAAAAAAAGAACATTTAAATATATGTAAATATACCTATATATATATATATATATATATATAAATTAAACATAAAAAGCAAGTTGACTTCCGGTTTGTTTGAGACGATTTGCGACGAATTTTTCGAGGGTCGACAATGATAACAGTAGCGACAGGAAAGTAGCAGTACACTCCTGCCATTCCTGGCGTTGAGCCGGTCCCCGTCGTGTAACTGTACATGAAATCTCTTCTCGCCGCTGCAGCGAGGAACGAGGCTGCGGTGAACGAGAGGTATGTATCGGCTGCACCGCTGGCGTCGCGAACTGGACGCGAGGGCCCTCCACGAGGAGCCGTTGCCTGGCTGACTCCGTGCGAAAGTGCGAACGGCCCTTTTATTTTCCTACACGCGGCCGCTCCCTCCCGCTCTCTCTCTCAACCGCTCTGCCTCTTCCGACTCCCTGTCGCGGTTTCATCGACCTTGAAACGGCCTCGATGCCCGTGTCCTGCCTTTGTCTTCGCTCCGGCCTATCCCCACTCGGGATCCAGAAGAGGAACCACCAATCCGCAAACTGATCGGCCCGATACTCCACTCTAACGTCCCGCGTTGAAATAATAATAATATCTATTCGCTTCATTATATCTTCACCGGCCGAAACCTTTACATTTTTGCGGAACTGTCCGGAAGATAATAATAATAGTAATAATAGTACAGTAGAATCCGGATTAACCGGGAAGCGGATTAACTGTGCGTCTTCCGAGGTTTTTGTTATGCGGGGAGCAAACCAAAGTCACTGAGTACTTAAAAAAAAGACCAGCTTATGTTCTATTAATTTAAAAAAATCCACAGCTTTACATTCAAGTTCACACTATTTCACAATTAAGTGCAAGTTATACCAAATGTCATTGTAACTAGTCAAAACGAAGTTGTATCATTAGGCATTATTGGCTTATATACTTGCGCTGTCTAGTTTCGGATTAACCGGGATTTCGATTATCCGGGGACTTTCCGGTCCCGAGCAAGCCGGTTAACTCCTTCACTGTCAGAGAAACGTATTTTCCTAGACGTTGCGGTCCCTATAGGGGCTCCTCACAGCGAGGGGGTTAATCGGGGTTCTACCGTAATAATAATAATAATAGCAACCACCGAAATAACTATTAAAAACGCGAGATTGTAAATACTATTAAAAAATGTATAAATAATTAAACAATACTATTTAAATAAAATAGTAATTTACATAATAAAATAAAATTCAAATAATTTAAAAACACCTAAAAAAATACTATAAAAAATGGGAATAGTAATAATAATAACAATGGTGACCACCGAAATAATTATTTAAAAAAGCGAGATTAGTAAATAGTATAAAATTTTGTTATTATTCCGAGGCAAAAAGCGCATATTAATTTCTCGCTACGTTTTAATTTTAGCGACATTGTTCTCCCGTGCGGGAGATTGAATCCAGCGGTGCGGATGGACGGATCTTTTTTCTCGCGGAGACTCGTTATTTCTCGGCCGGCTTCTTCCCTCGATTCGCGTACAGAGTAATAGTTACGCGTAACATCGGTGCAGCGGGTTAGCGCGGACGTGTGTATCAGTGACTCGAATATATCGGAACGCGAACGGCCTTAAGAGGCCTTTGTAGCTTGTCCTCCAGCGAACGAGTGGCCAACCGTGGCACGACGTAGGGAGAACGGCGGACGTGACTGCTCTTTAGCTGTACGCTCGTACTGTATACACGACGCGTACACACCGCGGCTCTATATATCCCTATACATAGACATAGCAGAGTCGACTCGTTTCAGCTTGAGGCTATCGAAACGCGGAATTTGCACTCGGCAGAGAATGCCCGCCAATCGCCGAGCTCTCCGGGCTACGACACTGACGTCACTTTTGTTGCAAACGCGTGCTCGACGCTTTCAATGTTTACACGCTAAAAAAATTCATGAATATCGTTCTTCTAACTTATTCATTTAACTTTTTTATTCTTTGAAAAGAATTTTCAATTTTTTCAATTTTTTGTTTGGAAAAAAAAAGTTGAACTTGAATCTTTTTTTGTTTCGAGGATGTTTAATTTTTTTGGAGAGATTCAACGCGTCGCAGGTGGCAATGTAATAGGCAATGTAATACTCAATGTTAGGCAACGTTATAGGCAATGTAATGGGCATTGTAATAGCCAATGTGATGGGCATTGTAATAGACAATGTAATAGGCAAGGTAATAGGCAATGTAATAGGCAATGTAATAGGCAATGTAATAGGCAATGTAATAGGCACTGGTCGATGCAATGGGCGACGCAATAGGCAGTGCAATAGGCAGTGCATTGGGCAATGCAATGGGCAATGTATTGGGCAACACCTAGGTAATGCAATAGGTAATGTAATAGGCAATCTAATTGGAGGTACATCGCTTTTGTTACAAACGCGTGTTCGCCTCGTTCAACATGCATGAAGATCGATTTTCCTATTTTATTATTCAAATTAAAAATTTTTTTTTTATGAAAAAGATTTTATTTTAATTTTTTTTTTCGCTGATGTTTAATTTTTTGGAGAGAGTCAACGCGCCGCAGGTGGCAATGTAATAGGATATACGAGGGCCAAGGTTATTTCGCCGCACGGTGACGCACATAATCGTACGACCGGCTGAAAAACCGTGAAACGCCGTGTCCCGAGACTCTGTTCCCTCCACTTCTACGAAACTCAAAGAGTCACGTTTTATTTACACACCGCCCGAGAAACGTTCCTCGTGTGTGCTTGGCTTTGTCGAGAGAGAGCTCTCTCGTGTCGCGGCTCCGAGAATTTTCTTACTATTGCGTTATATTTTTTTTTTCCACTTAGTTTTTTTTTTTTTTTTTTTTTTTTCCTTTTAAGTCCGGTGTGTCGAACCAGCGTTTTGAGACGCGGTGAATATAATTATTACATCTCGCGGGACTGCGGAGAGTTGCGCGGTTGAAATATTCAAGGACGCGCGATAGAGGCGAGTTAGCCGTAATTCACGCCGAGATGCCGCGCTATGGAGCGATGATGTATTTTTTCTTTCTTTCAATTCTCGCGCCGATGCATAAAACCCGAGTTCGAACTTCGAGGAACGGCGCTCGCCGCAGAGCCTCGGGCGAAATTGGTCATGGATTTTCTACGAGTCGATGAAACGCCCGACCCGGACTCGGTTGCGATTAGCGGAGAAAAAAAAAGATGGAAGATCGAACGAGAATCCAAATTTAACAAGTTTCTTTTTCTTCAATAAAAAATCATCAATCATAAAACAATCATAAAAAATCGGGAGGGCACGAATTGATGGATTTAAAAAATAATAATAAATCCGAACCAAAATATATTTTTAAAAATGAAAAAAATAAATAAATTTGGGTACTAATTGAATTAATAAAAAATCCGAGACATAGTGCGAAAAAAATGGATTGTAAAGATTCGTATCGTTAAAATAAAGTATTGTGAAACATTCGTAACGACCTTGAGAAAAAAGTAACGAAATATTCGATAGGTTCGGCGCTCCGGAAGTGAGAAATTGCCTCCGGCGATACTTCGTAGACTACGATTAGTCTCCCCAAAGCAATATCGTAGCTTTTCTACGAGTCGGCGATACGCCCGACTCGGTAGGTGCGAGAATATCAATTAATGTCCATTCAGCTTAGTTTCGATTAGCGGGAAAAAAATATTGAATATTGAATGAGGCTCGAATTTTAAAGAGTTTTTTAAAATCACAAAACATCTAAAGTCAAACATGTACGTGAAAAATAAACCTGGGAGAGCGGGAGAGGACGAATCGATAGAATTAATTAATAACAAATCCGTAGCAAAGTGTGAAAAAAAATGTTTATAAAAAAAGGTAGTTTGAACGCAGCTCGAATTTTGATAATTTTTTTTTTACTAAAGTGAAAGAAGTGCATGAAAAATAGACCGTGTAGGCACGAAGCGATGGATTTAATTAATAACAAATCCGAAGCAGAATGTATTTTAAAAAAATGGAACATTGAATGAGGCTCGAATTTTAACAAATTTGTTATTTTTTTCTAATTTAAAGTCAAAGATTTGCGTGAAAAATATGCGATGGATAATTAGTAACAAATCCGACGCAAAATGAGGAAAAACATATCTATAAAAAAATGGATCACAAAGAATCGTGTCGTTAAAGTGTATTAGAAAATTCTTAACGAACTTGACAAAAAAAAAAAAAATAGCGAAGTATTCGACAGGTTCGACGCTCCGGAAGTGAGAAATTGCCTGCGGCGATTCTCCGTAGACTCCGATTAGTCTCCCCAAAGCAATATCGTAACCATACGCTGGACAGAGCGAATATCCTTGGTAATAGTTCGGCTCGTCGCTGCGGGGCTAAGGAGGATTGCGCTATGCACACCCTTCTCTTCATAACAGCTCTCCGTCCCGCCATGGGTAAGCTGGAAAACGGCAATTACGAATACGTTAATTCCAGTCCGCGAAATGATCATTTCACCTCGCTCCTCGTACACTCTAATTTGCACACATATTCGCTGCATATTATTTTTAACACCGCGCGCAATAAGAAAAACGTCGAGGCATGCGCCGTGCCGTTCTCCGCTCCGAGTCCACCCGAGAAAAAATATTATCGGTCGATTTGCATGAAATTCATCATCTTACCTCGCCTCTTTTATTCTCTTTCATCTCGACCCGTCGCTCCCTTCCCTCGCCTACCCTGCAGCTCATCTCATATTCTTGTCCCTCCCGACAGCTCAAAGAGTACTCTTAATGAAAAATTTTGCTCCTGAGACGATATTTATATTTATATTTATATTTATATTTATATTTATATTTATATTTATATTTATATTTATATTTATATTTATATTTATATTTATATTTATATTTATATTTATATTTATATTTATATTTATATTTATATTTATATTTATATTTATATTTATATTTATATTTATATTTATATTTATATTTATATTTATATTTATATTTATATTTATATTTATATTTATATTTATATTTATATTTATATTTATATTTATATTTATATTTATATTTGCACGATTATCGTGCATATATCGCCGGATGAATTTAATGCACGGAGATAAATCATCATTACCGCCATTAACTTGTTTATCATTAAAGTAACTGGTTTAATCGGCAAACTGGAAGAGTCGTCCGGTCGGCGAACACGGAGTTGTTTGTACTCCCTCGTCGTTTCACTCCGGACGTCGTGTCCGCGTCATCCATCGCGGCCTCTTCGTATTCCCTTCGTCCGCGCGTTATTATACATTATATTCTTCGACCGAGCGTGGCGCGGAGCAGCTTTCGCTCTCTCCTCTCTTCCAGCTGTGGCTCGTCCGGGACATCGGCCACTCGGAAAAGCATCACTTATAGTGGTACATCCCATTATAAGTCTCTATGTATAGAAACTGGATGAACGGGGGACGAACGAACCCAATGGAACGAGAACTTTAGGCCTCAAACTCGAAACATCGGACAAGTCGAGAGTCGCGGCACGTGGCTTGTTTATTTTTCGCTGACGCTTCCACTCGACGAACCGTGCCGGAAGCTTCGACTTCTTTATTATTTTTTATCCATTCATTCGAGAGACTGATGGGTGACAGAAAAGAAACAAGAATCACATTTTTCTTCTAATCTTCCTTACCTACCGTCGATAAAAACATGTCACTTTTTGAAGAGTAATTATATAAATTGATGTGAAACGAGGGCGACTTTATTTGATTATAAAATCCACCTCACGTTTCTCGTCCGTGTCTCTTTGCTTTAAAAACTCGACTCTCCCTCTTTTTTGGTCGCAGCGAAAAGCACGCAAAGGGAGAAAAGCGCAGACTTACTCGGAGGTATCAAAATTAATGGTGGAACGCTTGCCGCACCGTGACTTCTACTTCCGGTTTTGAGAATAAATTTTTTTGCTGAATCTTCCTTACCTACAATCGATAATTTTTTTTTTTTTTTTAAAGAAGAAAAACATGTAAATATGTATGGAATGATCTAAATTTATATAATTTTATTTGATAACAGAGTTGGGAAAACACTAGAAAATACTGAAAATACAAAATACAAAATTATATTTTATTATCTTTATCTAACTTGACTGTATATTTTCAATTTGCATGAAAATTTGGCATTATTCCGTATTGTACATCGGAATTTTATACTTATTTCACATCAGTAATTTGGCTTTTTGCAATGAAAATTTTCAAAAATGTTACATAACATTTTTATTCCTTTCTGCTAACATCTAGCAAGTATTTTGGTCTTCGGATATTCCCACAGTCATTCCTGTAATCCAAATATGGCGATAGGTGTAAAAATATTTTGCATTTTATACTTGATCGACCCAAAGAGTACTTTAATAAATACCAGACAAGTATTTGAGTATTCAAAATACCTAAAACATATCATGCATTTAAAATACTCTACAGCTCTGTTTGATAATAATTCTTCGCCTTTTGACTGCGAAAATTTGTTACTTGTAGGGTTTTTAGGAATTTAGAATATTCGAAAGTTAAAGTTTTGGCCGGACAGCTCGACGGAATCGGCGTTTCCCGTTCCGCTTCACGTTTCTCATCCGTGCCCCTTTGCTTTTGACACTCGACTCTCCCTCTTCTTCCGACTCAGTGAAAAGCACGGAGAGAGAGAAAGGCGCAGATGTACTCGGAGGTATATAAATTAAAGGTTGAACGCTCGCTGCACCGTGTTCACCCTCCGGTTTTGCACCCCCTCGTATCTCTCCGCACACACACACCGAAACTCGTGCACAAGACTTCTGTGCATCCGGCGGAGTTCTCTGCGGGCGCATTGCCACCACGTAGCAGTTTCTCGCCCCATTGTATACGATCGTCTCGGCGAGCGACGATTCTCGAATGCGGAGAATCGATCGATCCCCATTGACTACACCCACATGACTAGGAAGCGAAAGAGAAAAATAGGCGGAGAACCCCGGGATTGCATTCGCGATCGGTAAATGTACATCGACCCTCTAACCATCGCTGCAAACACATCAGTTATGTTATTTTGCACACAAAATAATCTTTTCGTTTTCTTTTCCTTGTTTAATCATTTTAGAATTTAATTATTTTGTTAAATTATTCATTTAAAGTATTAAAGTATTCATTTATTAAACTTTAAATTTATTAAATTATTCATTTAATACACTATTAAGGGTTGAAGGACTCGATCGATCCCCATTGACTACACCCACATGACTAGGAAGCGAAAGAGAAAAATAGGCGGAGAACCCCGGAATTGCATTCGCGATCGGTAAATGTACATCGACCCTCCAACCATCACAGGAAACATATCAATGTTATTTTGCCCACAAAATAATTTTTTCGTTTTCTTTTCCTTGTTTAATCATTTTATAATTTAATAATATTCAAATTATTCATTTAAAGTATTAAAGTATTCATTTATTAAACTTTTAATTTATTAAATTATTCATTTAATACACTATTAAGGGTTGAAGGACTCGATCGATCCCCTGTGACTACACCCACATGACTAGGAAGCGAAAGATAAAAATAGGCGGAGAACCCCGGGATTGCATTCGCGATCGGTAAATGTACATCGACCCTCTAACCATCGCTGTAAACACATCAGTTATGTTATTTTGCCCACAAAATAATTTTTTCGTTTTCTTTTCCTTGTTTCATCATTTTATAATTTAATAATTTATCAAAGTATTCATTTAAAGTATTAAAGTATTCATTTATTAAACTTTTAATTTATTAAATTATTCGTTTAATACATTATTAAGGGCTGAAGGACTCCATCGATGACCCATTTGCAATGTCCATGTGAACGTTGTAATCACTACACAGGCAGATTTATTTGCAATTGGATAAACTTCTCACGATAAACTATACGATATTGCCCATAAATGCACTTTTGCTACTACTACAAAATTACTACTTTATTAAATTATTAATTCACTTATTTCATTATTTTGCCCACAAAATAATTTTTTTGTTTTCCTTTCGTTGTTTGATAATTTTAGAATTTAATCATTTATTAAATTATTAGTTTAATAAATTATCAGGGGCTGAAGTCCTCCGATCGATGATCCATTGGCAATGTCCATGTGAAGGTTGTAATCAATACATAGAGAGATGAACTTGCCATTGGATAAACTACTGCACAATATTGCCAATAAATGCGCTTTTACTACTACTACTACTAAATGATTACTTCATTAAATTACTGATTCAATAAATCATGATTTCAATGATTAGGAAGAAAAGTCTGATTATTTCGGCTGAAAAGCGCTTACGGTGTATAAAAATTCGTAACAATTCCTTCATAATATACGTTTCGTAATCGCTTCACGAACCATCCGAGTTGAACAATCTTTGTAGGTCGTCAGCGTTTTTTTTTTTTTTTTTTTTGCGTCTCGATCTCTCGCAATAATGTACGACGATAATAATAATAAATAATAATAACAATCATTGGAAGAGTCATATGACGATGAGGTCGTTGGTGGGCCACCCACGCATGCGACACTGTGAATTCATTAACGCCCCGACGATGTAGTACACAAACACACGATATTTCGAAGCCTCGAAACGATACGCTATATACATTACACTCACGTAAGCATGCGAGAGTGTTACGGACGAAGCTTTGCCGTTCGACTTAACAGTTCTTCATCTCCGTTCGTTCTGCTTCTCGGATGTCTGTCCCTGCTAGGCTCCGTTACACATTATATTCAATACCCATGCAGCATCAGCAGATGCTGACACCGTAAATCGTGAATCATTTCGGTCCTCGAGACCTCGTACGATTTCGCAACGGAAATCGTATACCAGCCGAGTTGACGATAGTACAATATCGTTCAGTGTGCAGCGAGTGTCATGGGACTGAGAGAAATAAAGTTTATGTAGCTATAAAAATTAATTACATTCTTTTTTTATTAAATAAAAAATAATGAAATACGGTAATTATGTTCATTTTAAATTGTTGCTTATTAAAGTCGAAATTTTAGGCAGAGATATTACGAGAGAGACATTTTTTTGTTTTTGTTAAAAGAATGTGCGTAGCGATGAAACTTCATTTCATTCTTTTTTGCTTAATGCGATTTATCAAAAACGATGAAATACGATAATTCTATTAATTTTTGCGAGTCGATTATTAAAGGTTTAATTTTATGCAGAGGTTTTCCGGACGAGATTTATATTTTTTATTTATTTATTTTTTATTATCCATAGCGAGAAAATATAATTGCATTTTTTTGCTAAATGTAATTTATGAATAAATTGTGAAATACGATAATTCTATTCATTTTTCAATAGTTTAATTTTTTAGAGCTTCAATTTTACGCTGAGATATTCCGAGCTAGAACTTATCGAGGTCGGCCTTCGTAATGTCGACAGTCAAACGCGACGAGTCTACCAGCCTGCTAGCTCCGTTACTTACACATTGTATTCAATACCCAGCAGCATCGGCAGATGCTGACACCGTAAAGCGTGAAAAATGTCGGTCCTTGAGACATCGTACGATTTTGCTACGGAAACCGTATACGAGCCGAGCTGACGATAGTACAACATCGTTAGTGTGTAACGAATATCGTGGAGCCGAGAAAAAAAAAAGAAAAAAGTGTTCATAGAGAAAATGTAATTTCTTTTTCTTTTTTTGCTTAAAGAAATTTACCAAAGTTGATGAAATTCAATAATTATATTCATTTTTAATAGTGTACTTTTAAATACCCCTTCAATATTCATTTTTAGTAGTTTACTCTTCAATAGTCATTTAATATTCATTTTTAGTAGTTTACTCTTCAATAGTCATTCAATATTCATTTTTAGTAGTTTACTCTTCAATAGTCATTTAATATTCATTTTTAGTAGTTTACTCTTCAATAGTCATTCAATATTCATTTTTAGTAGGTTACTCTTCAATAGTCATTCAATATTCATTTTTATCAGTGTACTCTTTCCACTTTAATTTTACGGAGAGATATTCCGAGCTACTTGTGGAGGTCGGTTGCGTAATACAGATAGCCAAATAGGACGAAGATCGCTGGATCGGTCGCAGACGAGTCGGCGCGTCGGCGCTCGGCAGTTTGTGTACAAAGCAGAGCTCGTCGGGAACGATAGTACAATATCGTTAGTGTGCAACCCATACCATAGGGCCACAGAAAAAAAACCCAGTGTACATAGCGACGAAATTTAATTCAATCTTTTTTGCTTAAAAAATACTTATCAAAACTGATGAAATACGATATTTATGTTCACTTTTAATAGTATCTTATTAGAGCTTGAATTGTAGTCTCGAGCGAGAGTTATTTCGTTGCACGCTCGGCAGTGCAACGAAAGTCATGCGACTGAGAAGAAAAAAAAATGTCTTTAGCAAGAAAATGTAATTCTGTTTTTTCTTTTGCTTAAAAAAAATGAATAAAAAATGATGAAATAGGTAAATATATTAATCTTTGATAGTCTCTTTTTTAAGCTTCAATTTTACGTTGAAACATTCCGAGCGAGACTTATGGAGGTCGGTTTCGTAATATAGATAGTCAAATTAGAAAGAGACGAGGATCATTCGATCGTTCGTAGACGAGCTGGGTAGGGCAACGAAAATCATGGGACTGAGAAGAAAAAGAAATATCTGGCGAGAAAATTTAATTTCGTTTTTTTTTTCTTAAAAAAAATGTGTAAAAAATGATGAAATACGATAATTATATTCATTTTTGGTAGTTTCTTTTTGAAGCTTTAATTTTAGGTAGAAAAAATCCGAGCGAGACTGATGGAGGTCGGTTTCGTAATATAGATAGTCAAAAAGGTACGTGGATCGTTAGATCGGTCGTAGACGAGCCGGGGCATCGACGCTCGGTAGTGAGTATACAAAGCAGAGCTCGTCGAGTTAAAACCCGCTGTCCCGCTGTCCGACGGTTGGGGGCAAATTATAAAAGGCACGCGACGACGCCGGCCACGCGAGAGCGAACGGACTAACGAACGGGCGTTCGTCCCGACGATATAACCATAAAGAACCCGCCCGCTCGATCGTCCGAACGTCACTGCCGATACGTTCCAGTTTCACAGCTAACACCTACTTGTATACCCGTATATACGTAGAAAAAAAAATAAACGAGCCAAGGACGAGGCGCGTGCTGTGATAACGCCGTGCCACTGATTAAATATCGATTCTGCAGTGAAACTATATGTATATGTATACATATATATGGGGCATTCCACGTCAAATCAGCAGCCCGTGTTCGTCACGCCCATCGAATTTGTTCGTTTTATAGCACGATGGGATTTCAATATTTACTATTTTTATTACATTGGCGTTTTATAGCACGATGGGTTTTCAATATTTACTATTTTTCCGCAAGCCTTAGTTTCTTTCATGTCGGGTTGGAATTTTTATTTTTTTGATCGGTCATAACTTTCTCAAATATCAATGCATTTAAATTTTTCTGAAGTTTATAAAAATACCGGAAGGCATGAATACAATTCATATAATTAAAAACATAAAAAAGAAAATAGTAAATATTGACATTCCATTATCGGGTGGTGCTCAAAAATCATATTTTAAATCATAGAATTAATGTGAACTTTTTCAGATTTTTAAAAAGATTTTTCGATTATTAAAAAATTCCGATACCCTTATTAGTCGTTAACATCATACTAAAAAAAATGAACCGAATCGACATGCGCTGCTGATTTGGTGTGGAATTCCCCATATATATATTTTTTTTACTATCCATTCGATATCCGGTCGTCATAACACATGTGTCGAATAATAAAAAAAGGAAAAGTCCGACGCTCGTATATTCATCGTTAAATATTGGAAAAAAGTTGTTTTAACTGCTCGGACAGATGCGTTGATTGGTTGGTAGAAAAAAAACCATCGAACACATCTGTCCGAGCCCTCGCTTGATCCGACCATTATTTTATTCTCGGTGAAGTCCCGCCGGCGAAATTTTGATCCGACGATATATTTGTTTATTTTTGGGTTTATCGTTATTATTATTATTGTTATTTTTTTTTCGACTGAACCGATGACAAACGAGTTTTTGTGGCAACGCCAAGCGCCGCACGACGATACCTCTGGTCTCGGTGAGCGATGAGCTGGTGGCGCGCTATCGACGAGCAGTTGCTGAGCCCATCGCGTGAAAAAGAGCAATCGTCCCAACGGATACTCCGCAGTGGATTTTGTCGAGCGGTAGTTCGATTTTGTTGAAACACTTCACGTACCCTCGTCGAACTTCGTTCCGGAGCTTTTCGGTTTTCAGACATTGGAGTGTATGAGTAAAAAAAATGTTGCTATAGCCAACAAAGAATTAGACAAATTTACAGACGAAGTTCGAAGTGTGGTTTCTTCGAATGAAACAAAAATGACAAGTGTCAATAATGATTTCATACCAATAATCGTACAATAATCGTACAATAATCGTACAATAATCGTACAATAATCGTACAATAATCGTACAATAATCGTACAATAATCGTATAATAATCGTACAATAATCGGACAATAAACGTACAATAATCGTATAATAATCGTATAATAATCGTACAATAATCGGACAATAAACGTACAATAATCGTACCAATGTTCGCACCAATAAACGTACGATAATCGTACCAATGTTCGCACCAATAAACGTACGATAATCGTACCAATGATCGTAAAATATTCAGACAAAAATCGTGCCAATAATTATACCATAATCGGGCAAAAATAGTACCAATAATTATACGATAATCGGACAAAAATCGTACCAATAATTATACCATAATCGGGCAAAAATAGTACCAATAATTATACGATAATCGGACAAAAATCGTACCAATAATTATATGATAATCGGACAAACAGACACCCCGCAGTGGATTTCGTCCCGCGATAGTTCGATTTTGCTAAAACACTTCAGGTACTCTCGCAGAACTTCGTCCCGGACTTATCCGTTTGTCAGACTTAGGACTTTTCGAGTAAAAAAAAGTATCGATAGAAAAAGAAACACATAAAAAAAATTTACGGACGAAGTTCGAAGTGTAGTTTCTTCAATAGAAAAAAAAATGATAAGGGTCAATAATCTTTTATTATCCGACCGCGCAGCCCCTTGCGAAAAGCACTCGAAAGTTTTAAGAGGAAGTCTCTTCGAGATTGGTTTTAATTATATTACCCGCGATATATATATATATATATTTACAGTTTCTATATATACACATATATAGATAGTTTCCGCGGAGTTTCCGGCTCGAGTCTCGAACGCGAGACGGACGATATTACTATTGGCCCTGTCTCGCTGACGAGGAACAGTGATGGAGGAGGGAAAAGCCCCGAGGATATATATCGCTATATCCTGAGAGGCATGCGAGATAGACACGTGCCAGGGCTCGAAATAGATCGACGTAGGAATATACCGGAATCTCCGTGCATCCCTATCTCTCCGGGGAGAGAGCCATGAATTTCCACGGTAAATTTAATCTCCAATCGACTATTTCAGTCGGTAGCTTCTCACCGGATGGGTGGATTAAAACTCACTAACTACCGAATGAAACGAAACATTTTGGGCGCCAAATTAATCTAACGAGGCAAAGATAGAAAAGCAATTATAATCTTTTTTTTTTAACATGCGAAACTACATTCACACCTGTGCTGTGCTCGGACCGTAACGAAATCTCTAAAAACCATTTTTTCGATATCGTGCTAAACTTTTCGCAGGAAAATTAAATTTAAAAAAATTAGGAAACAAATCGAAAACATCAAACACACCGAACACAATACATACGTTCAAACACCCAACACGTCCAACTTATCAACAACTCGAAAGAATGAACAACGAAGAAATACACTGATTTTTCTTTTAATTTTAAGTACCAATACTTGAAATAATTTTTTTTTTTAATTTTTGTAAAAAGATGAAAAACCGTGGCCGAAGGACTTAGGTCGATGGCCAATATATGGCCATACATGTAATCTAAGTCTGTTACGTATATACAAAAAAAAACTGTTCCATGTTACGCACTGTCAATAAATTCACTACTAGTACTGAAATTAAATTAAATTATAAAAAATATTAAAGTCGATGCCCCTTTAATAAAAAAAAAAATGAATTACGGTTTTACCGACATAGCCTCTGGGACTAAACTCCGCGTACCCGTTATCTCCCTCGAGCCACGAATTAACACAGAGATCCATGAATTTCCACGGTAAATTTAATCTCCAATCGACTATTTCAGAAGGTAACTTCTCACCGGATGAATTAAAATTAACAACCGGATGCAATAAAAAAATCTAGGGCCCGAAATTAATTTAGCGAAGCAAAGATAGAACAAACGTATAATTTTTTTTTATCACGTGAAACGACCCTCGAAACCAAATCTGCAAAAATAATTTTTCCTCAATCGCGCCAAACTGTTCCCAGAAAAAATAAAACAGAATAAAATAATCCTCAAAAATATTAAACCTGGACACCTCCTTAACGTAGCTATGTCGCTTCGCGCTCATTTCGGGTAAATTCGAGAAAAATACGAATAATTGCAAGTACTTCTCGATGGTATAAAAATCAGAAAAAATTCATACGTATTCAAAAAAATGAACGAATCATTTACATAAAAAAGAAAGTTTCGTTGCCGGGTAATTTGTTAAACAATTAATTTTTTCATTAATTTGTTTACAACATTTTGGAATTATCATTATATAAAATTAATCTTTTCAGTCCCTTTAGTGTGCATGATTTTTTTCCGATTTTTATACCATCGAGAAGTATTAGCAATTTTCTCTTATTTTTCTCAAAGTTATGCGAAACGAGCCCGAAGCGGCATAGCTACCTTAAAAAAAAAACTACCTTACCGACCGAGCCTGCGCGACAAAACTCCACCGGGCACTTATCTCTCCCTCGAGCCGCGAATTAACGTACTGGCGTTCATCAACGTCGCCTATTTCTTCAAGGCCTTCAGCGACCCGGAAAAATGATCTAACGAAGCCTTTCACCTTCCTCATCGCGGAAAGACAGGAAGAAAAAAAAAAAAGAAAAAAAAAAAAACTCGTCGAACAAAGCGCGGGTGGCTCGCAAACGTGTGTATTACGCGGAAATGAGCGAGGCTTGTATAATACTCCCCGGGCATATTTCTCGGTATGCGGGAAATCACGTACCCCGACATATCCAGACATAGCTGGGATGTCGTCACAGCGTATTATGAACGTACCTCGACGCTCCGGCGAGCGAGCTTTCGAGGACAATATACGCAGAGACGGAAAGACGGGAAAGATGGAGAAGCGCGTCGAGTAGAGGGCACGTGGCGGTCGAGACATCGAAGTCGACGCGGCGTCTCTCCGTGTACTCGGGGACGTGGCTCTCCGCTCCCCCTTCCCGCGCCGCGCACCTCAGCCGAGGCGCGCGCACACGAGAAAAAAAAACAAAGTAAAAAAAGAAATAAAAAAAATAACCGTACATATTTCTTCGCGGAAGAAATAGTGGGAAGAAAACCGTATATGTATACGTGAATAACAGGATGAAGAAACAAGTGGAAAGTGAAAAGGGTGATAAAGCAGACAATGCGTATCGAGGGAGCAGACGACGAGGCTCCCGAGAACGTGCAAGCCCTCTTTTACTTTCATCTTTTTTTTTTGTTTTGTTTCTTCTTTTTTCTCACTAGCTGAAGAAGAACCCACTCATCAGCTCACTCAGCGTCTCCCGCTCTTTCTCTCTCCTCCTTCGGCTCGGTATTGAAGGCCTGACTCGTCTTTGAATGTACAGTTCGGTGCATGTATAGTTATACATATTATATGTGTATGGGGCATTCCACGTCAAATCACGAGCCGACAGAGAAAAAAATAATTTCGTTAAATCGGAATACGAAGGTTCGTTAAAAATGATTTTGTTGAATAAGTGACAAATTCTTTTGTTAAGGTTTGAAGATACAAAGCTGTCCTTTTATTTCCCGTGGCATTGACAATCTTAGTTTGTACTTCTTGTTGTAAAACTAGAACCAGATGGCGGGATTGGAAAATTAACAAATAAAAAATTGACGACGTTTAAGGACAATAAGTTGGTGTAAAAAATGACTTTTTTTTACGAACTTTAGAACAATTGAAATCCCTTGATATTTGACGAAGTTATGAGCGATTAAGAAAATTAAAAATTCAATTGCGACATGAAAAAACTAGACTTGCGAAAAAAATAGTAAATATTGAGATCCCATTACCGTGTGGTTTGTTAAAAATCATATGTTAAATCATAGAATCAGTGTGAATTTTTTCAGATTTTTAGAAAAGGCATTTTCCAAATTGGTTTTTTCGAGGATTTAAAAATTTCACTGGTGGTAAAAAAAATCTGAAAAAAAATTCCAAGAACCTTATAGGTAAAAAAAATGGCTGCTGATTTGGCATGGAATGCCCCATATATATATATGCATATATGTATGTTTATATATATATTTGTATGTATATATGTATATGTATATTTACATCTCGGGCTTCCCTTGCTCTTCCGCCTCTCGGTGTCTGTACGTGTCGGCTATATCTGCCGTCTCGACTCTCCGGAGAAGAAGCCATCCCTCCGCGTTAATGCCAAAGGCTCGACGAGGCAACGAGACGAGACGTTTCTCGCTCGGGGGAGATATCGATACAATTTCCATGATTCTGCTGAGGGTGCCACTCGCAATCTCGCGAGTCTATTCGTTCGAGGAATATTCAGGAGGAGGGAGTAATCAATTCGATAGAAAAATTTGTCTCGACGAAAAGGAAACAAAAGAAAAAATTGAATCTGCGTCTCGCGATTGGTAATTCGATGAACTTTTTTATCCGCCCCGGACGTGACGATAAAAATCGGAAATAATTCAGAGAGGTGCCTCGAGGTGTCGTCTGTGAGACAAAAAAAAATGTGCAAAAAATTGATCGCGAAAATGAATTTTTAGATAAATCGAAGGAATCGTGGAGTTTTGCTCTGCAGGCCAATTAAATTATCGACGCAACGAATGGCATTGATAAATTCTCGGCGCGACTCGCAATCTCGTCAAGGTCCATTCGTTCGAGGAATATTCAGGAGGAGACTAATCAGGTCGATAGAAAAATTTATCTCGAAAAAAAAGAAATAAAAAAAAAATCGAATCTGCGTCTCTCGCGATTGGTAATTCGAACACTTTTTCTTTTCGTCCGAGACGTGAGGATAAAAATCGGAAAAAATTCAGAGTTGCCTCACGCTTTTAGGGGGACAAAAAAAATATTCGGAAAATTGATTTTTGGTAAATCGAAGAAATCGTGGGAGTTTCGCCGTAGGCCAATTAAATTATCGATGCAGCGACAATGGCATTGATAAATTCTCGGGGTGTAATCGGCGCGATTGGTAATTCGAACACTTTTTCTTTTCGCCCGAGACATGAGGATAAAAAACCGAAAAAATTCAGAGGTGCCTCACGGTCTTAGGGGGACAAAAAAAAATATACGAAAAAATTAATTTTTGGTAAATCGAAGAAATCGTGGGAGTTTCGCCGTAGGCCAATTAAATTATCGATGCAACGACGATGGCATTGATAAATTCTCGGGGCGTAATCGGCGCCACTCCGTTGATTAATTAAAACCGATAAACCTCGCCGTCCGCCGTCCGTCAATGAGACATTCGCGAAACTCTCTTGGTTGTGTGTCCGTTGATTGCTTTTTCGATGTAATTAAGAACGATCTACATTGGCTGCCCGGCCGTTTCGTTGGCTCCGACGCTGTTATATCCTCCGGGTATAATGTTTATCGAGTAAATTTCCTCGTCAGCTGTTCGCTCGAGCGTTAACTACAGTCACGGGTCACGTGTGTGTCCGCTCGATAAATTAGCCCGTATCATTCACGTTGTCCACTACTGTAATGCGGGTCTCTTAGCTATTTGATTTAATATTTTTCCTCTCGTTGCGAAATATCAAGGCGCCGTCGCGGCGTTCCATCAATGAAACTTGGCGCGTGTCTCGAGCTCCCCACCACTCCGGTGCTTACCTTACGACGCCGCGGGTCCCTCTCTCTATGGACTTTTTTTTGAGAGTGGGGCAAAATGGTCCATATTTATGAATTTTTATCGGGGTTAAAAAAAAATGCTCGTCCGAAATGGACTCGTTCGTTTTGCTCTGCGTTTCGATACTTCTATGGTGTACAGGGGAAGGGGGCAAAACGGACCGTCTTTATGAATTTTTACTGGGAGATTAAAAAAATGCTTATGCGAAATGGATGGTACTGGTCCGTTTTGCCCCCGGGATACCATTTTGCTCCGCTGTTCTCATTTCTATAATATACAGCGAGAGGGGGCAAAATAGACTATTTTGTCAACTTTTAGCGGGGGATAAATAAAAAGTTTTATACCGAATGGAGGGCAATGGTCCGTTTTGACCCCGAGGTACCATTTTACCCCGATGTCATTCTGTTTCTATAATATACAGCGAGAGGGGGCAAAACGGACAATTCTGTCAATGTTTAGCGGGACATGAAAAAAACAGGTTTATTCCGAACGTAGGTGGTTCGTTTTGCCCCCGGGGGTACCATTTTGCCCCACTGCCCTCTATTTCTATAATTTATAGCGAAAGGGGGCCAAACGGACTATTTTTGTCAATTTTTAGCCGCGATAAAAAAAAAGTTTTGTTCCGAACGGAGGACACCGGTCCGTTTTGCCCCCGGTGTTCCACTTTGCCCCGCCGTCCTCCACTTCTGCAATGCATAGCGAGAGTCAAATCGGGCTATTTTTATACATTTTTAGTATGATACGAAAAAAAGTTTCATCCCAAACCTAAGACACTGGTCCATTTTGCCCCCGTGTTCCATCTCGCCCCGCGCTCTCCCCGCCTGTCCGCACCTCGAGGTATCTCCAGCTCGAAAGAGTTGTCCCTCCAAACTGTACACATGATTTGCCATATTTGCCATATGGGCCTGCACATTCGATAGCCAGGAAATTTTTTTTCCGAATCCTACGCGACACCGAGACGCGCGGCCCCGTTGGCCGGGACTCTCTCACAGTTTTTAAAACCCACGCAATTTCACCAACTCGTTTCACCCACCTTCGGCCTCGTCGCGGGCGTTGCGCCTACGTGTATTCGTCGCCGCGGCTGCATTCGACGCTCGAAACTCTCGCGGTTTGCCAAGCGGGTATTCGAATCTGGTCCGTAGAAGGGAGGGTTGGTACGCGACGAGGTTCGGTAGAGAATTTTATTGCCATCTCCACCGACAACTTTATTCCCCCATAGAGGCAAGGCTGCGGGCAGGAGAGCGAAGCGTGAACGGGCTTTCGAGAGACAACCCACTACTACCACCATCGTCGGGATCGTCGACGACGACGACTTTTGCCATTGCTGGCGAATGCCGGTCTCTCGGACTTTCCGTCAGTTCTGACCGGTCCACCGTCCGAGCATTATTGCAACGAGACTCGAACGCGATATTCATTTTAATACATTTTTTTTTTTATACCTCACTCCGGACTCGTTTGTGACAAATTTATGTGAAAAATAATAATAACGGTACCGGATTATGAGTCGTAAAAAATGGGTCGGTCTCTGGTGAAATTCGACAATTTTATTCGACAAAAAGAGAACAGTTCGTGCGCCGTAAAAATGATGGGATAATATTGATTTTTAATGTTTTTTTTTCGGTGGTAATGCGGAGAAAAAATTCTTATCGAAGTTAGATAAAAAAAAAAATTATCCGGAGTTATCGGCTTCGAAATATTTCGAGGGGAGCCGATAATATTACTGTACGAGCATACGCGCCGACCGGTGCGCCCACACGCATCAGGAATCGATCGATCAATACCTCGCAGACGAGGAGGGACAGAGAGTGCGTTCTCTCGCCGAGATAGCCGCCTCGCGCCGTTGGGGAAGAGACTTTTGTGAAAGAGGCTGAGAGAGCTTCTATAAAAGGAGCGCGGATATATTCGAGATTGTGCTCGAAGGAGGATATTCGAAAAATCACGGCTCGGCTAAGGCGCGATACGAAACGGGTGTGAGATACAATAACCCTTGGGAAAATCGGCTTCCATATATGGACTTAATAAAGTGACGAAAAGCAAAAAAAATTTACAAAAACGTGGTGAAATTTTTAAAAAATAAAAATTCTCAAAAATATACACCGACCATCCGGAGATCTCATGAAAAATTCGTCACTATTCGTCGACCCGTTTCCGATAAAAGGTAACCCGTGACCTACAAAAAGATTTTGTTTTTATCGTGAAAAATTACAGACTACATTTTTTTTTAAATGTTAAAAATAGACGTCGATTCTCCGGAGATCTCATAAAAATTTCCTAATTATTCATCGAGCCATTTCCCATAACCGGTAACTATAGTGAAACTGTATCGTGATCTTAAACGAGATCAAAAAAACAATCGTGGAAAATCCCAACAAACATTTATGAAAAAAAATTCTAACATTCCGGAGATCTCATAAAAATTCCATAATTATTCGTCGAGCCGTTTCCGGTAACCGGTAACTATAGTGAGACGGTTTATATCCGTGACCTTCAAAGAGATTTATAAAAATAATATATACAAAAAAGTTTGAAAAAAAAAAATCTGAATTCGAAATGGCTATCACTGCTGTTTCGAGTTGCGTTCTCGGACCGCCGCCTCTGCCGCCCGGCAAGCGTTTTCTGCACAGATCGAGTAGCGGATCGAGTGCGAACACGAGCGGTCTCGGTATCGGCAAAAAATGCCCGCAGTCCTCGACGTATCTGAGCTTCCGGGACCCGGCGGTCGAGGCCTGGATCCCCACGGGCATAGTGGTCGCTTATCCGCGCGAAAACCACAACAAACCGGCGGTCAGCAGGTCAGCAGCGTCGGCGGGCAACGTCGAAAAAAATGGCGAGAGCTTCGAGCGAGGAAAGGGAAGAGTCGGCGAGATCGGGGAGAGAAGAGCGGTCTCGACGTCGTGGAACGCGTCGATAAACAAGAGTGGACTGTCGCGCCGAAAAAATTACTGCGACTGCGACGAGATCGACGGTCCGGTCAGAATCCAAACGAATCTGTTTCGCAGTCGCTCCGAGGGAAATCTTCGGAAAAGTCACGGACGCGGCAGCGTCGTCGGATTGGCCGGAATGAGACCTCTGGAGAAATGCATCAAGGCCTTGTACGGTAGCTGGAGAAATTTGCTTCAACGTAAGATTTGAAAAAGAATTTTATCTTTATGCAGATACATCAGGTCGAATCAGCTCACGCTCGATAATTTCGTCAGTTTTAGTTCCTTATCTTTTTCCAACCCTTCCGTCGGAAATTTGATTAACGGACTAAAAAAAAAAATACTGTCGAGTGTTGAGTTTCCCAATTACCGGAAGTTGCGACACTCGCAAAATCCTTGATAACTTTAATAAATGCCCGGCACATTGTCTGGAGATAAAAATAATTTAATTTTTACAAAGATGCATCAGCTTGAATCATCTCACGAGCACATTTCTCACGCTCGATAATTTCGTCAGTTTTATTTCGCCATTTTTTTCCAACCCTCTAGTTAATGTGATTACAAGCCTCAAAAAAAAATTCATATGTTTAACAATATTTATTCCTCCAAGATAAACTGGCGAGTTTCGAGTTTCCTAATTACCGGAAGTTGCGAAACTCGCAAATTCCTCGATAACAACAATAAAGGCCCTGTACGTTAGCTGGAGAAATTTGCTACAACGTAAGATAAGAAAAAAAGAGTCTTTTCCTTTTCTTTATACAACATCTTAAATCATGTTGCGCGCACATTTATAACGGTCGATAATTTCATCACTTTCGTTTTACCATTTTTTACCATTTAACCATTTTACTATTGAACCCTCTCGTCATAAATTCCTATCACCAACCTCAAAAACAAAATTTACATTTTTAATAATAATTGTTTCTCTAAGACAAATTGTCAACTTGTGAGTTTCCCAATAACCCAAAGTTGCCAAAATCCGTCCTAACAATACAACATCGTACTATCGCGTCCCTGAGCCGCGAAGTTCGAGCAAGATGGCCCTCGGACGATTCCGAGTCTCGCTTCGATTGGCAGGCGTCTAACAGTTTTCGAATCGCCGTTGTTTCCGTCAGTTCGCGTTGGAGTCGATGGGGGGTCGCGCGCGTCGGAAAGCCAGTAGCGGCGGTAGCGAGCGGCGAGCGTGGGGCACGGTAGTTTCGAGGAGTGTTACAAGCCGAATGGCTGACTAATTAACACGGTTGGTGAGAGAGACGAGGTGGACGACCCTCTCCGTGGGTGAGGCGAGTAGGAACACCGGAGAGGACAGAAGAGCTGCTAGGAAACGAGAAAGATAGGTTAGAGCACACACTGGTTGTGCGCAGCACGTACTAATAAGAGAGAATCACAAGCCTTTCTCGGCCGTTCGCTTGTAACTCGTCTCGGTCCCCCCGCATCATCGGGAGGCCGTTCCAGTTCCAGGGAGCTCGGACCGGGGGAGATACAGAGAGAACATGGGGCGAAACCGAGCAACGGAAAAACTCGTTTACGGCATGGCACGAGCGCTTTATCGTTCGACGACCGCGTAAACCATGGGAGATAGTGTACGTATATATAGGTATGTATGAAAGAATAAGGTGAAGAGCCGAGACTATATGGCTCGAGAAATAGCACCTACCTCCTACATGACGGGATAGTGGGATGGGAGAAGGGGGGGGGGGGGGGACGTGCGCACACGTGGATACAGAAAAATACGAAGCCTCTCCTCGAGAGTGGGTGAAATGTAAATAGAAATAATTTACAAACAGCGGGTTTCACTGTCTTTACAAATCGTCCCACACAATTCGGGAGGGCCGCTGTTTGACTATGCACAAAAAATGGAAGCCTGTAATTCCTGTGATGGACTTTCAGCTATTTTCCCATAGTTTTACTTCTTAACAAAACCATCATATTATTATTATTAAATATAATATAGTAATAATATAATAATGGAATAATGGTTTTATTAATTAATAGAAATACCATTTGAATAATAACTCAATAGAAAAATTTAATTCCGTGAAACTTTGCAAATCGTCCCACACAGTTCGGAAAGGTCGCTGCTTGATTATGTACACAAAAAGAAGCCTATAATTCCGCTAGATTTTCAGCTATTTTCTCATAGTTTTATTTCTCGATACACCATTACATTATTGTAATTATGAAATATAATAATAATAATAGAATAATGGTTCTCATTAAATAGCAAATAGTAAAAACCGATTGACAGATAATTTAATAGTAAAAATGTAAATCCTTCAAAATTTGGTCACTCTCCTCTCACTTTTATTTTCGAAGGATCGACGAAAGTTCCTCGGCGTCGAGAGTCTCGTCGCCGTTCACCTTCGTCGCCATGTACGGCTCCGGCTCATTTGCCTCATTCGTCGATGGCTCGCGAAGAGTCGTACACGCGCGTCGTGTTCGCGACCGAAGTGAATTACGAACTCACGAGCGATTGAATTCTGCGAAAGATTTATCGGTCTCTTTAACGCCGCTTCGTTAACCCTTTCCTGCCGAAGAGTCCTTCACTGCGTCCGCAACGTCGGAGTAGGGCGAAGGGGGTGGGGGCTTCCTTCAGCCCAAGAGGGTCAAGACGGCAGGCCAACTCGAGTTACGTGACGACCGCTTGACCTTATTTTACACGAGCGTGTACGTAACTTCAAACGCTTCGAGTGCCACCGTGCTGCCGATGATGGACGGACGAGAGAGCTATATAGACACGCACTTGTCCGACGCTTCGACGACTCCACCGCGCATAACCATCATGCGCATGCGCGAGCTTTTTTTTTTTTTATCGAGAATTTTATCGCTCGACTTGAGAGTAAAAAAATGAAAAAAAAATCGTACGCTGATCGAAGAAACAACTTTTTGTTTCACATTACATTAGCTGCCACAGTATCGACGGTCCGAAGTAGCAAAGACGAATCGAGTGTCTATAAGCACGGGCTGCATGACCTTCTGGCGTTGTATCTCCGCAGCGCGCCCCGCATGGGAAGGCGTTACGCCACACGCGAGAGAATTTCTAAGCAGTTCAAGCTTTTGCTGTACTTCGTGCTATATATTGTTCTCTAATATAGGTAGTCTTGTAGGAAAAATCAACAACCTGTTGATTTCACACACACATATATATGTATAGATATATATATGTATTGAGGTGTTTCAAAGGGAAAGACGCTCGGCGCTAGCGGTCGGCAGAGGGCTCGCTGCTACACATCTAACCACAGTCACTTCCTCTAACTCGACGCTCTCTAGTAGGCCATTTCCCGTCGATTCTCTCTCAACGCGAAGCCCAAGAGGTGAAGAAGGTGTTACGCAGTAAAAATTGTTTCGTAAAATCGGAATACGAAGTTTTATAAATATAATTTTGTTAACCCTACAACTCATGACTGGGGTCCGAACGCACCCCACGCGACGCGAAAAAATGAGCTTGCTGATTTTTTTCGGTTTTCAGTTTTCGAATGGGTTTTTCATTAACTAAATGTAAATAAAATCAGATTTTTCGTACACCATTCGTTTCCTTATGAAAAAAACTAAGAAAACCATGCATGAGAAAGTCAGTTGATCGGCATAGGATTTTTATGATCAAGAAAAGCGTGGGGTGCGTTCAGACCCCAGTCATGCGTTGGAAGGTAAAAAATTAAGTCATGAGTTGTCGGGTTAAATAAGAGACAAAAAAGTTTGTTAAGATTTGAAGATACAAACCTGTCCTTTTATTTCCTATGTCATTAACAATTTAACTTTTGTTTGTAAATTGTACAACCTGTTTGTACAATTTACAACCTGTTTGTAAACAGATTGTACTTTTGTTTGTAAATTTAGCTTTCTGTGAGCCATGCAGCCACTATTCTCATTAATTTTTTCAATTCTTCGCTTGTAAAGTTCCCAGCTGTAGCCGCTGTCCCCCCCCCCCCCCCCCCCCCCCAATACGGTATCGCATTTGTACGAGAGGCCAGGAAAAATGCAGAGAATCTGCGCTGATACAGCCGGTCATTCCAACTGGGTCTTGATATTTCGCTCTCGATATTTCGAGTAAGAACACCAATCCTCAGAATTCGTTTACCTTTCGTTTTCGTTCCTTTATATATTATATATATATATATTCATTCTATACCTATTTCGCTGCTGTGCCTCTTCTTCCTACGTGGAATTCTTAACTAAGTCTTTCAGTGCCCCGCCCAATGAGCGCCCGCTCACGTTTATAAATTCTTCGTTTGCCCACTTGTACACATACACACACACATATGATACGCTACCCCTATAAATCATTTATCCGTAATTGGAGGCTCTTGAGTTTCACGAATTTTTCACCGCCCCGAGCGAGAAACTCGTTCCCAATGTAACCCTGCTTATGCTTTCGCTGTCATTGGATGAGAAAAAAAAAAACATTGTGGATTAAAATGTTCACTCAATTTTTTATGTTTGGTTTTTTAATTTCTTTTTTTTCAACACGGAGTCTCGGTCGTATCTTCGAAAGTGTGTTGCGCCGTCGGTTTATTTATTTTATATTCTTCTATTTTCATTTCGTTGCGTGAATCGCAAGCGTACACGTATCCGAGCGACAAACTCGTTTCCCGCTGTAACCCTTGTTACGCTTTCGCTGTCATACGAGATAAAAAAAATGTACTCGATTAAAATATTGACAACATTTTTTATGTCCACTTTTTATTTCTTTATTTTATTTTTTCAACATGGCGTCTCGGTTGTATCTTCGAAACTGTGAGGCGCGATCGGTTTATTTATTTTATATTTTTCTATTCTCATCTCGTCGCGTGAATCGTAAGCGTACACGTATTCGAGCGAGAAACACGTTCCCGCTCTAACGCTTGTTACGCTTTCGCTGTCATTCGGCGAGAAAAAAAAAGAATATAGCTGATTAAAACGTTGACTTAATTTTTTATTTTCTTTATTATCATTATTTTCTTCTTTACCTTCGAAAAGTGTGTTGGGCGCTCGGTTTATTTATTTTTTATTTTTCTATTTTCATCTCGTCGCGTGAATCATAAGCGCACACGGTATCCGTCGCATATCCGCATCGTTGGTATTTCCGAAGCGTGCCGGAGGCTTTTATAGGAGCTTGTTACTCGGCCGGGATAGCCGAGAGAAAGAATCGAGGGAGGCGATGGCAGACACGCCGCCAGAGATCGAAATGGAACATGTGTTCGTTTGCGGCCGTACACGCCACGCTTGTCGGCAGCTCGTGCGTCAACGATAGTGTGCAAGGATAGCACGAGAGAGCTTTTCGTGTGTACAGTGTCGCGTGACTTATGCCGTCGGGGTATATAAAAGCTAACGGTGGAAAAGAAAACCCGGCTTACCTCGGGTTTCGATAATCATAATAATACAAACCTCTGACCCGTAGTCGATACTAATATTTTCCATGTTACTTCTTCTTCTTCTTCTTTTTATCGTATTATTAGCAACACACACGCAATCGATCACCGGCTCGTTCAAACTTCATTCCTCGGCGCTACAATAAAGGCGTAACGAACACGTTCTAAAAAAAGATATATATATACTTAATGTATGTCATTTTATAGTTCTACTTATTCTCCCAAGTGTTTGAGTAACTTGTAACGTATGACAATGTATATATGGGGCACTCCACGTCAAGTCGAACGGCCCAAAAGCATGAGCGGGTTGGATCAAGCTGGAAGTTCGCGATGTTGTAGTATTATATAGTGGGATTGTCTGATATACAAAATTTATTATTTCTCTTTTTTTATAAACTTTTTCTTGCGCTATAACAATATGACAACGAATGACATTTAATTTTCAATTAACTATGTTCGTAAATTTTTTCAAAATCGTTCAAGTACGAGAAACTTAATAAAAAACAAAATTCTTATATTGTAAAAATAGTTCAACAAGTACGACTGTCCATTTTGCTGAAAGTTACACAGAAAGCTCTTATTAGTGTAAAACCACATATGTAAATTTCAAAATGGGTTAGATTGCAATTTTCAATTTTCGCAGACGTTTAATAATTTTTTTTAATACGATATAGGAATATATCTTGTACAATATATATATACATTTATTTTATGTCATTTTATAGTCCTATTTATTCTCCCATTGGTTATGTAACCTTTTTTTTGGTAAGATTGTCTTGTCTCTTCGGTTGATTAATTTGTAACGTATGACAACATATATATATATACATGTACCTTTTTTATTCTCAACGGTCGGGAGATATCTGTTCGGCTGGCTGTGCCTCACATGCACGGAACCCACACTGGGTGTCAGTGGCGCTGTAGTACGTGACTCCGGCGCCGAAGTGTCTTGCGCCCGTAGTTATTTTCCACGAGCTCGAGAGACTATCCTCTACACCTATTTCATCCGTCGCGTATTCGTCGAAGACGCGTTTCCACGTCCAGGCCAATTCTCAAATTAATATTATTACGATGCTGTCACGCGGCTCGGATCTCTCGGCCGCGTCTTATAACCTCCCAGGGATACGGCGTTATTGTACGCGGTGGCGCTGCTGCGCACATTGTGCGCTTCGAGGCAACCCGCTCGCCTCCGAGAGACAGAGAGAGCGAGACTCCCCGGCTCAATAATGCCGCGAAAGGAAGTCCGAACGTCACGTATTCATAGCCTACGTGCTTTTTTTTCAATCTCCTCGGTTCGTATGCGTCCCCGTGTGAAAAACGTTTTTCCTCTGGATATCAAAGACGTTACTGCTATAGACGTAACACGGACGTCGGGCTTTCCAGAAAACGGGCCTAAGGGTCGAATCTTAAGACATTAGTTTGACCTTGAGATCAATCTTAAGTTCGGACTTGAGATCAAACTGAAGTCCGAACTTAAGAGCATGTGCAATACTGCGGTCGGTAATAAAAACTGTAATCAACTTTTCTCATGGATTCTGGCATATGCGGTCAAAAGAAAAGTCTCATCGGAAGCGGATATCATTTCGGCTTCCCATGAGACTTTTCTTTTGACCGTATATGCGAGATCCAGTGAGAAAAGTTGATTACAGTTTTTGATACCGACTGAGCCCGGGACGGACGGGGCGGGGGGTGTTTCATATGGTCTTAAGATCAAACTTAAGCATGCAATGAAGTTCGGGCCAAACTTCGATCTTAACTTCGATCTCAAGAGCGATTTTAAGTTCAAACTAATGTCTTAAAATTTAACCCTAAGACTTATCTGTAAGATTTATCCTTATATTTATCCTTAAGATTTATCTTTAAGCTTTGCGGCTGCAATTTTTCGAGTGCAAGTATTCAATTTAGTGACAAAGCATTCACGGAAAACTTTGAAATTGTTACATGAAAAAAATCCACATGGAAAAAAATTAGATTGATGAGAAAAAAAATGTCTTTCTTCGTTCTATCGTTCTATCGTTCGTTGGGCGCTGCCGCGTTCCGTGTCACTACCGAGAGCTTCTCGTTCGCCCACAGCGTACCTGTACATGTACAGCGTCTAGTTAAGCCATATGCAAGTGCATTTACAGCTCAATGTATATAGTATAAGTATATAAGAGACTTTGCATACATAATTATTTACTTTGTATAAACTTTGTACAAACGTACAAAGTCTCCTCTGGATATCAAAGACGTTATTGCTATCGACGTAACACGGCCCTCCACTTAAATGGACCTAACACGATTTATCTTTAAAGTTTCGGCAGCATTTTTTTTAACGAATTTAAATGCAATTATGAACTATTTTTTTTGTTACTTAATTCAGTGGCAAAGAATAGCGCGGAAAAATATGAAATTATTTTTTCCTCGTGGAAAAAATCGTGATTGATGGAGAAAAAAGAAAAAATGCTTCCTTCATTCCACCGTTCGTAGGATGCTGCCTCGTTTCACGTCACTACCGAGAGCTTCTCGGTCGCCCACCGCGTACGCTATCTGTACATGCACTGCTCACTGTATATAGTGTATGTACTCAGAAACTTTGTCTATATAATTATTTACTTTCTATAAACTTTGTATAAACGTTTTTCCTCGGGATATCAAAGACTTTATGGCTCTCATCTTAACACTGGCATCGCGCCTTCGAGAAAACGGATCTGACACGATTCATCTTTAAACGTCGCAGCTGCAATTTTTTTTAACGAATTAAATGAAATTACTAATTTTTTATTGTTACTCAATTTAGTGACAAAGAGTACGCGGAAAAATTACAACTTAAAATTATTTCCATATGGAAAAAATCGTGTTTAAAAAATAAAGTCTTCATTCCATCGTACTTTGGGAGCTCGAGAAAACGGGCCTACACGATTTGTCTTTAAGCTTTCCGTCTACAATTTTTTTCAACGAATAAACTGCAATTAATTAATAAATGTTTATTTGTTATTTATTTAGTTTGTTGTCAATTTATTGCCATAGAATACGAGACAAAACTTGAACTTAAAATTATTTCCTCATAGAAAGAATCGTGATTGATGAAAAAAAAAAAATTGTCTTCCTTCATTCCATCGTTCGTTGGGCGCTGCCTCGTTTCACGTCACTACCAAGAGCTTCTCGATCGCCCACAGCGTACGTTACCTGTACATGTGCAGCGTGCAGTTAACCCATATGCAAGTGCATGTACTGCTCACTGTATGTACTCTATGTACTTGGAGACTTTGTATGTATGTATATCTATATATATATCTCTATATGTATACTGTGCGGAGACAGAGGGCTGGTAGACGTTCTCGCGGAAGAAGCGTTTCTTCTCCCGAAAGAGAACGCCTCGAGAGTCTGCACTCGTGAATGTCGTCGTCGAGACGGCTCTCTCGCTCGTTATAAGGTTTTTAGATTTTTTTTTCTGCGCCCCTCCGCTCCCACCTCGTCCCCATTCTACATTTGCACGATCAATTGACGAAACCACCGAGTGTGTCTCGTCTACCCATTTTCATACACCTCATCACGTATCTTCAATTTCAAAATCACATTTTGTCATTTTTTAATATCAAATGACAAATCTTCTTCAATTTCCAAATCACATTTTGTCATTTTTTAATTCCAAATTACAAATCTTCTTCAATTTCCAAATCACATTTTGTCATTTTTTAATTCCAAATAACAAAAACAATTTACGATTTTTAAATAAAAATTGAATTTTGTTTTTATTAATTAATTTTTTTTTGTGCCCCTTTGCTCTCGCCCACCTCGTCCCCATTCTGTATTTGCACCATCAATTGACCAAACTACCGAGTGCTTCTGGTCTACCCACTTTTATGCACCTTTAAGTATCTCCAATTGCGAATTAAATTTTGCAATTTTTTTATTTCAGAAAAAGTTTATAATTCTTTTACTTAAAAAAAATTAAGTTTAGCTTTTATTAATTTCTTTTTTTGCGTCCCTTTGCCCTTGCCGACCTCGTCCCCATTCTATGTTGCACGATCAATTGACCAAACCACCGAGTGTGTTTGGTCGACCGAGTTTCATCCACCTAGTTTAATATCTTCAATTTCGAATTTAACTTATAATGTTAAAATTCTTACAATTTTAATTTTTTTATTTTAGAAATGATTGATTTTTTTTGCCATGTCAATGCGCGGAAATTGGGTTCTTTGCGCCAGTCCGGGCAAAGTTGGCGCCCCGAGTAATCCACCGTAGGTAATAATAAGCCCGACCTGAATATTAATCGCGATCTTCGATGCATTCCCGACGGGAGTTTGCCCGAACAGTTCTGTCTCTATCCGTAACTCGTGCAAAACAAGTCTCTTGTCTCACCGTGAAACGTGGGAAAACGATGAACTAGATCCGCGTTCCAATGATACGTTACTGTTGTTATTATCGTCGTCAACGTCGTCGACGCTTCGACGCTTCGACGCCGGAGAGGGGGGAGAGGGGGAGGGGGACTCGCGTCAGGTAACACGATTGTCAAATTTTAATTGGGATAAATTTTCGACGAGCTTCGTCGATAAATCTCGACGCTTCCGCGTGATTGTTATTCAAGCCTTCGACTCGTAACTGGAGAGCGCGGAGATAATTTTTTTTTTTTAACAGACTGATCCGTCAGAACAGTTCGCTGCAAAAAGGAAAAATAAATTCCAGACGCCACTCCATCGGCAAGCAGAGATTTCGTTCTGGAAAAAAACCGAACGTCGCAATTTTTTTTTCTCAAAATGGGTTCGATTTTTTGTTTTTCTCTTCGGTCGTTTCGAGGTTACTTCCGGTGTACTTTTGCCGCTCGTCGTAAATATGCGACCCACTTTTATACCGGATTAACTTCCGATACAAACATCACCTCCGGAAGTAAAAAAAAAAAAAAAAAATTAACAACATAAAAAAAATACAAAATGTATTGTAACGTGACCGGAGCTTTGGCACCGTTATTGCATAAAAATTATACCGATCCACGATCCAGCACCAGGACGCGCAAATTACTCTCATATCCGCTCGATAACATCGTCTCCACTTTCCTCGACTCTTTTGTATTCACCCCGATTCACAAGACAGGAATAAAAAAAATTCTGACAAAATCGACGGACTGAAATTTGTGGCCGCGATCCATAGATCTCGATTTTCTGAGGAAAAAAAAAATTAAAGCAAAGCCACCGTTCTTCAACAAACGCGACTTTTCTCAAATTGGGTGTGAGTTTCTTCCTTGCTCGTCGTTCCGAGACTATATCCGGTGTATTTTTCCCTCTCGTCGTAAATCTACCCATTTTAATCCCGGATTAAAGTCCGATACAAAAATGAACGCCGGAAGTGACAAAAAAATTTCATACTAAATCTACGGTCGAAAATTTGTGTCCTCGAATCCGTAGATCGATGTCCTTGCGAGGATCTCGAATCCCCGAGGAAAAAAACGTAAAGCATTCCGCTGTTTCCGGTTTATTTTTTCCTCGCATCGTAAATCTCCCACCCATTCCAATCCCGGATTAACATCCAAGAAAAAAAATCGCCATCGAAATTAAAAAAGTAAGAAAAATAAATGATCGAAACGTGACCGGAGATTGACGCTCTTTTGCATAAAAATTATAGCGTTCCCAGATCCAGCATGAGGACATGTAAATTACTCTTATATCCGCTCGATAACATCTCCGCTTTTCTCCAGTCTTTTATTGCCTCGCCGATCCACCAAACTGGATACAAAAAATTTCAGACCAAAATTTGTGTCTTCCAGCCCGACGATCGATGCCCTTGCGAGAATCTCAAATATCCTCTTAAAAAAAGACCAAAAAAAAAAAAAATGAAAGCAAAACCCCCGAAGCAACTGGTTGAATTGAATGTACATAATTGAACATTTAATCGTCGTACTGGATTTAAAAAATGTCAGACTAAATCTTAACAAAAATTTGTGTCCAACCCGTAAATCGATGCCCTTGCGAGGAACTGAACTCGCCTAGTAAAAATAAAAACAAATTGTTAGAGTAGTATACAGTAAGCCGTGTAAATTACTCTCGAATCCCCTCGATAAAAAAAATTTCCTCCAAAACCGCCACACAAAAATATGCGGCCTCGAGCCCGTAGATCGATGTCCTTGCGACGACCTCGATTCTGCTAGTAAAAATAACAATAACAATAAAAATAATTTGTTCCAACGTGACCGGAGCGTTGACACTGTTGCATAAAAATTATGTCGATCCCGGATCCAGCGCCAGTACATGTAAATTACTCTCATATCCGCCCGATAGCATCGTCTCCGCTTCCCTCGATTCTTTCGCCGCCTCGCCGATCCACCGAACCCAATTAAAAAAAAAAAAAAAAACAATTCCTCCAAAACCGCCACGCAAAAATGTGTGTCCTCGAGCCCGTAGATCGGTGTCCTTGCGAGGATCTCGAATCTCCTCTAAAAAAAAAACCAAAAACAAACAAACAAAAAAAATAAAGCAAAACCCCCGAAGAAACTGGTTCAATGTATAATTGAAAATTTAATCGTCGTACGTTTAGAGGTTCGCTCCTACGCCACTGAGAACCTGTTTACGCGTCTCGGGCTGCACCCGAGAGTGAGCGAGAGAAACGAAACTGACACTCGGGTTCGGCCAGTGCACCGTCGGCTCCCTCCGGTGGCTCGCGTTTCTATCGAAGGCGAACGAAGCGAACGTAGCGCCGCTCGCTCGGCACTGCGGCCGTTGCAGCCGATCTGTTCCGAGCGAGGCTTCGCGCGCGCGGGGTCTCTCCTCCGGTCTCTCCCGCGCAAAGTCGTAGCCGATCAGGGTCGAGAGTGGCTCTCGGGATTAGGAAGGCCCGGGGAAAAGAGTGAGCTTCGACCGTTCGAGTAGTTCCATTCTCCGGGCTCTTCCCTCCCCTCCCGAGTCGCCGTTGTTCTTTTTCTTTTTTCCTCCGCACCGAGAATTCGTTGCCTCCCGCGATTCGGGAGTCCTCCGAACGCTGCCACAGGTAGGTAACGAAAGAGCGGTTGGCCCGCCGGGCGGGGAGGGGGAGTGACAAAGAGCGATGGAATCGCCGAGCAAGGAGAGTCGCGAGGAGAGCGGATGGCCGGCCGCTTCTACTCGGACGTCGTCGTACTCGGCCGTCGAACACTGCGCCCGGTCCCGGTAATTGAAACCGAGTTAGTAATTGCCCCGCGTGCTCGCGTTAGAAGAATCGTCCGCGGGAAAACGAGTCACAATTGGAACAGATGATTTCGCGATCGACACGAAAACGTTACGAACGGCGAGCGGGGCACGGAGAAGACCCAGACGGATTAAACACGTGCCGGGCCCCCCCACCCCCTCTCACTACCCTCTCCGCGACGAGTAATTTGTTACAAACTACTTCGCGATTCGTGAGCGAAACAACGCGTCGGAATTTAACTTTGCTTATCGGACGACGATAAATGAATGAAAAGTAAAGTCGGTAAATTAAATCAAAAATAAATAAATTACCATTTGTAATAAAAAATAATTTTGTATAACAATATTCTCAAAAAAATGTTGAATGATAATGTATTTACAAAGTGCTGAAAGATAATATAATTGCAAAGTGTTGAAAGATAATGTTTTGAAAAATGTTGGAGAATGAGATTATTCAAAAATTTTGAAAAATAATATTTTTAAACAATGTCGGCAAATGATGTTTTTCAAAAATGTCGACATGCTATTTTTCAAAAATGTTGCAAAATGCTATTTTTAAAAAATATTGAAAAATGCTATTTTTGAAAAATATTGAAAAATGCAGTTTTTGAAAAATATTGAAAAATGCAGTTTTTGAAAAATATTGAAAAATGCAGTTTTTGAAAAATATTGAAAAATGCAGTTTTTGAAAAATATTGAAAAATGCAGTTTTTGAAAAATATTAAAAAATAATATTTTTAAAAAATATTGAAAAATAATATTTGCAAAAATGTATTTTTATATGAATAGAGAGAATGGATTTTTTATTTTTTATTTTTATGTTGATGTATAATAATGTGTATTTTTTGTTTGATTTCAGTCGGCGGCATGAGCCGACCTACGAAAGCGGTTACCCAGGTGAAGAAGGTCGCCCCACCGGCGGTGCCCGATGTATTCCGTCACTCGGGTTCGTCCTTCGGCTCGGCGGGGTACGCGAGCAGCGAGGACGGTGGATTCCTGTCGAGCGGATGTGGGAGCGTCGGCGGCGGAGGACCCGGCGACGACGGCTCGTACGGCATGCCCTCCGGCAAGAGTCCTGGACCGATATTCACTCACTCGGGATTCGCGTTTCCGCCGGTCGTCGGAAAATACGCTCATGCCGAGGACCAAGGTACGTTCCGTCGATTTACTCCTCGGAGCACAATTTAACCCTTCGATCAAGTCGAAACACCCAAAAATTAAGAAATAGAAAAATATTATTTTTGTATATTTTTTCGACTTTAAATTTCCTCTTCAAAATTGAGCGGAAAGAGCTTCCCTCCGAATTACCATTTTTTCGGAATATATAATTAAAGTTTTATCCGGTTATTGAGGTCTCTTTTTTAATACGATATTCCTTCCGGATAATCCGTGTGCTAAAACAATTGTTTTTTTTCGCAATTCCCGATGAATGAAAAGCGAGTTCCATATTTTCCTCGACGTTAAGAAAGAGCATGTGAAACCACTCTCTCCTCCCCCTTCCGTTCCCAGGACGTATCAACAACTGTAATCAACTTTTGCGATCAAAAGAAAAGTGTTATCGAAAGCTGACCTGTAATCTTTTTTTTTTACCTTGTCCGTGAAAAAAGTTGATGATAAAAGTTTTTATTACCGACCGTGGTAACGCACTTGCTTCTAAGTGTAAATTATTATTTAATCCTTGGTTTTAGTCGAAACACCGAAAAATTAAGAAAAGAAAAAAGGATAATTTTTTTAAAGCGCTTTCCTCCAAATTACCATTCTTCCGAGATATATAATAAAAATTTTATCCCGATATCGAGGCGTCTCTTTACGAACTACCCTCTAGATAATCCTTGTGCTAAACAATTTCTTTTTTTCGGTGTACCCGATTAAGAAAAGCGAATACCATGTTTTACTTATCGTTGAGAATATTTAATACTTTAATCCTTAAGTCCGGTTCGAAACAGCGAAGTATTAAGAAAACGAAAAAACAGGATCATTTTTTAATATATTTAAATATTTTGATGAGACAATTTTCTTTTCAAAGTTCAGCGGAAGGAGCTTCCCTCCGAATTATCATTTTTCCGGAATATATAATAAAAATTCTATCGAAAAATGTCAGTTTCTCTTTAATACGAATTGCCCTCCGAATAATTCGTGTGCTAAAATATAGATATATTTTTCGCAGTTCTCAGCTCGCGTTTCGTATATTCGGATGAAACATAGTAATATTTCTTTTGCGTCTGATTTATGAAAAGTTTCACCGATGTCGTTCCGAGCATAGCGAGATATCTTTCCCGCCGAACGTCGTCGAATTTGTCATTTCGTGATTTTTATATGGCTTTACTCGTCGTATGTTACAGGTATCGACATGACGCAAAGCCCCGGTCGCGACAGTCCCGGTAGTTCGGGCTCGGGATCGGGCTCGAGACACTCGACGGCTTCGCTGGACTCAGGAAGAGCGTCCGGATACCACCTGGGTCTCAGAGGACCCGGAGCACTCGCCTCGTCTCCCAGGTGCTCGATAAGCTCGCTCGGCAGTCATCCCGACAGGCCCGCCGATCTCGACGTCGTTCACGCCTGGCTCACGGAACTACAGTTCGAAGAGTATTTTCAACTTTTCGCATCTGCGGGATACGATCTCGCTACCATTACACGCATGACACCCGAGGACCTCACTGCTATAGGTCAGCGTCTTTGCCGAAAGAAAGCAAAGTTCCGAAAATGATTTTTTTTCAATTTTTTTCAAATTTACTTCATTTTTTTCAAATTTACCTCATGTTTTCAAATTTACTTCATTTTTTTCAAATTTTCTTCATTTTTTTCAAATTTACTTCATTTTTTCAAATTTACTTCATTTTTTCAAATTTACTTCATTTTTCCAAATTTACCTCAATTTTTAAAAACTCATTGTATCGAGTGATTTTGCGTGGAGAGATTGTGATTTCAAGCAACTATTTAAAATTCAATATCTATTTACAGGTATCAAAAAGCCGAATCACAGAAATCGATTGAAGGCGGAGATCGACAATCTGAACGTGGGTGACGGATTGCCAGAGCATGTGCCGGGTTCGCTGGAGGAATGGCTGAGATTGCTGAGACTCGAGGAATATCTCGGCGCACTTCATCAGCAGGGTATGCGATCGGTCGAGGACGTGACGACACTCACTTGGGAGGACCTCGAGGACATCGGGATCGTTCGACTGGGTCATCAGAAGAAATTGCTTCTCGCTATTAAACGGGTTAAAGATATTCGTGCGGGGAAACGCATCCAGCCGCTCGATCTCGCGCGACTTCCACCTCATCCTGGACACACGCAGGTATTTCACTATTCTCTTTATATATATAAAACAGCGCCGATAAAATATCGCAATTTATTCGCAATTTATCTCTTGTGAAAAAAAAAATCCTGGACACATGCAGGAAATTCCTTATATTCTCGGTGTCGAACAAAACCAACACAACTCCAATAAAAAATCGCCATATATTTTTAATTTATCTTTCGGGGAAAAAAAATCCTGGCACACGCAGAAAATTCGTTATATTCTCGATGTTGAAAAAAAAAACTTAACACAGCATCAATAAAAAAATCGCAATTTATTCGTCATTTATCTCATGTAAAAAAAATCCTGGACACACGCAGGTAATTCGGTATTCTCATTGTTAAAAAAAATAACAGTTCCAATAAAAAAGCAATTTATTCGTAATTTATATCTTGTGAAAAAAACAATTTCGTTCGATCAATCTCCGTGGGCAATTCCGACCGATATTGATTATTTTCTTTTTTGCCCAGGACGTCGTAATTCAACGCGGAGGTCCAGACCTGCCGTCGCCCGACGAGGACTGCTCCTCGCCTGTTCTGAGATCCTTCCAACGGGGCGGCAACGAAGCAACGTCAACGTGGAGGAGTATGTACGCGGCGTTGCCGGGGAATTTGGAGTACGGCACAGTCGGCAGAGGAGGCGCAGGATCGCGCGGTAAATCACTCGAGAGTCTCGAGGACGCTCCTCTCGTCTATCCACCGTCGCCCGCGCCGGCGTCACACGCGGATCCGCTGGGCTGGCGGCCGAGGTGCTTCGAGGACGGAGATTTGACGCCGACGAACGAAGGCTCGACAACAGTGGAGGCCGGAGGTGGCACTCTGCCGAGGCCGAGACACTGCCTCGTTCGCCCGCGGCCCGTAGCCAAGGTAACGACTCGAAACTACTCGCTGGCTCGACGGCGCCATCGCATTCTCCAATTGCTTCACACAAATATACTCGTCAGTAAAAATTTTTTTTTATCCTCGGAAATGTAAATACTTTTCGAAATAATTTCCTAAATGCTTAAAGTTTAACTAATAAATTGTTGTAATATCGGTGTATTTTTTTTCTATTATATCGAATTTTTGCATTCTCCAATTACGTCACACAAATATAGTCGTCAGCAAAAAAAAAAAAAAAAAAAAAAAAAACTATCGGTCAGAATTGCTCACGGGAAACAAGTTAAACAATTCTCTTAATTCTCAAGAAACTAAATACATTTTGAACAATTTCCTAGAAGCTCGAGGTTTTAATTACAAATTGTTGTAACATCAGATTTAAAAAAAATGTTTTTTTACCTCGAGTTTTTACATTCCCCAATTACTTCACACAAATGTAGTCGTTAGGATTTTTGTTTTAATCCTCAGAAACATAAATGCAGTACGAAAAAATGTCCTAAAAGTTCGAAGTTTAAAAGATTAATTTGTTGCAATATCAGTTTATTATTTATTTTTATTTTTTTTACATCGATCGTAATAATAATTAATATCAGTGGTTCAATCAGGTAACCGCGACACCGGGCCAGTTCAAGTCGTTGCCACGTGATTTCGAGAACAAGTACCAGCTGACGTACGGACTGGAGAGCAGTCCGCATCTTCCGAAGAGGAGGCCACCGTCGCCACCGAGACGGCAGAGCTCCAGGGAACTCGCCGGCGGCGTCGCCGTAAATCCGAGCGGCGACGTCGTCATAGACTGCAGCGGTCCGGTCCCAACCGCCACCTGCGATGATCATCACATACACCATCATCATCATCATCCACCGCCTCCGGCCCCGGCATCCGCGGCGCCGTCCACGCCGCAACTCAATCGACCGTCGTCCTCCATGTCTCGATCATGGGGCAGCGTCAGCGGCAATGTCAACGAGGAGCACGAACTCATCGCGACGCTTGCCCTACAACATCGCAACGGTTCTGACGCCAGTTTCAAGGTAAATATGGCCGGATATCCAAATACATAAAAAAAATATACACTTAAAAAATTAGTTTGAAAATTAATATACGGTATTGGAACATTTTTTACATAAACTGTTTCCGAAATTTCGAAACACATGTGTTCGAACAATGTTGTAAACTTCAGGCAAAAGGTTGCTAATTTTTATATCTGGCATTACGAAAAAGTACATTACTTAGTGTAAGTAATGTAAGTAAATTTGAAATTCTAGTACATTAAATTTACAATTTGCACGAGGAAGAAAAATTTGAAAACTTTGTTATTCGTCAATTTTTACTCTCCGAACACGTGTCTACCAATCTTTTTATCAATCACAATATGCCCATGCAGCAATAAAATAGATATTATTATTTTTTAATTCAATTTAATTTATTTTGACGGATTTCTCCTTTCACAACCAGTATAAAGTAAACCACAGTTTAGAGCACTGAATAACAAATTACGATGAGCTGATTCAAACACTTGAAATTAAATTAGCTTATTTTAACCGGTAATATATTATAATTTTATGTAATATAATGTTATAATATTTTATTGTTATTTATTTTTACTAATACAGTTTTTTGTGATTTTTGCAGTCAAGTTCGAGCACGGAATCGGATTCTCTTCCCTTCGCGAACGAGAATGCCGGAACGATTAAGCAGCGGGCGGCGCGCGTGCAGGAGTACGCGAGCAGTCCCGGGGGTCTCGGGTCTCACGTGATGGGCGGTCATCACGTGGGCGGAGGTCAGAGCGCCGGAAACAGCGGCGGCAACAACAATACCAGCGGCGGCGAGCCCGTCGATGTTCTTAACGATATTGGTAATATGCTGGCTAATTTAACCGACGAATTGGACGCGATGCTCGAGGAAGAGAAGCGCCAAGGCCTCAATCCATAATCTACACTGCCATGCTGCCGAATCCCGTTCGGGAAACTCTATACCGCCTCCTCCTACTTCTCCTCATCCATCGTCCTTGTTCATCATCGTCGTTTATTATATCAAATCTCTTCGTTGCCATAAAAAGAAGAAAAGAGGAGAAAACTAAAAAAAAATCAGCGGAAGATACGAACGATCGTTTTTTTCCGCTCATCCAGATCGTAGATTCACATTCCGCGTGACTGCAGTTGATACACTTTTGTGGGGTAATCGCGAGACGCTCCGGTGCGAACAGAGCCGAAAAGAGCGGACGAGAGCGAAGATTTCGAAACTTTGAATCACCGACTCGTCTCGTTCGCACAGTCGAGAAAATTTTTTTTTTTCTTTTTTTTTAAACGAAGATTCGTGCACGATCGACCGGGTTTCAATCTCGTCTCGACTCGGGTGATTGGAGCTCCGTCGAATTCGCAAAACGATCGAGATCAGATCGGAGTCGACGCGCTAAGCTCGCGGAAGTCTGTTTTTTATTTTGTCCGCTTTAATTTAGCCTCCGCCTCTTCCATCGTATCGCATTTCGACGGGCGAAAGACGCGACTTGCCTGCTCGAGTACTCGAGTCAATGAACGTTTTCTTTTTACACAGGGAGGCTGCACAATCGCTGTAGGGTAAAACGTTTTTTTCACTCTTTTATCGTACGAGCCGTTACGGAGAAACTTTTTCGAGTCCGCACGCGGAACTCGATCGCGCACGCTGCGGAGCGCAAAATTGATGAAACTTTTTTTCACCCCTTTATTTTTATTTTTTTTTGCATTTAATTCGTCCGGCTTGCATACGCTCCAAAATATGAACGACCGAAAAAAAAAAGAGAGATCCCGAATCTCGGTTTAGCCCGAGGACTGTCGTATTTTTCTACATTTGAAGTTTTGGGGATACAGGGTTTACGGAAAGCTCAAGCCGTCCACACTTTAATTCAAATAGTACTTAACCGTTCGCTTTAAGACACGAAACGCTGCCGAGCTTTTTTACTTTTAAAATCTACGAACGTCAAACTCGCCCCTCGAGGCCTCGTAGTCTTCCGAATCTTATCTTGCCATTTCGACGCTATCGTTATCGACGCGGTGTTTAATAATTGTTCTCTTGGGTGTCGGTTGTTGCCTCCGGGGTTTTTCGAACGATCGTTAATCGTAATTTTTTTTTTGGCTCCAAACATGGACCCGAATTTTTTTATCGGCACGGTAGGGATCCGCGATTTGCAAGTCGCTGAAAAAGCGGTAAACAAAATCTTCGAGTTGCTATTTTGGAACGTATGCGACCCTGCGCGTGAAAATCACTGCGGGACGAGAGCGATTCATTTTGGACTCCGCAGCGTTGCGGGAAAAAAACAATAACGAGTCGAATTTTTGTACGATTTTTAAAAAACTTGGCCGATGCTACGAATCCACGAGTCTTCTACACGTCCTTGTACCCCGCAGACCCGTCATTTACGGTCGGACAGCGATCTTTTTTGAACGAGCTTACATTACCGACCCTCGAGGGTGGTCGGCTTAATATTTTGTACCATAAAAAACTATTGATTTTTTTTTTCCTCCGAATATAATAACTAAGTTAGCGATAAAAGCGATTCGTTGGGACATTAAAAAAAAAAAATTGCCCGCGCTGCACACACACACACACACATTCCAACATGCGGGTCTCGTTCCCGCAATCACGTTTTTTTATTCGACATTTCGTCTTCTAGCCTCGCCGAACTGATTAATGAGAGATAAGAAAAAAAAAGCAGGAAAACAAAAATTCCAGACAATTCAACGCAGAAACATAGTTGACATACGCCGATCAACGTTTTTTATATTCATTAATACTTAATTACCACGTACGATAAGTGCATACGTGCGGCTGCATTGTTACTGCATTGAGGGGGAAAAGGAGGAAGCCGATTATCGCGCACGGCGCGATAACGCCCGACTAGTATTTTTTTAAGCTGTTTCCAAGGTGCGCTATTACGTACGTCATCGATTAACTGCGATTATCGCGGAGGGTGGATGTGTAGAAATTGCGGCTACCTCTGTTAATTTTTTATCCGATATCCGATCTTAATGTCCACATCGACGAAAGATCAGGCTGGAAAAACTGCAATTTCGTACTCAGAATACGAAGAACAAAAAAATTTAGATTTCAAGTATTAAAAAAAATGAATTACAAGTATTGAAAAAAATGAATTTCAAGTATTGCAATAAATGGATTTCAAATATAGCAAAAAAATGGATTTCAAGTATCGCAAAAAAATGGATTTCAAGTAATGCAAAAAATTGATTCCAATCGCGAAAATTGCCGCATCTACCCTCCGGCATTTCCGGCATACTTGTCTACAGTTTGAGAAAAACATTTTTGTTTTTTCAAGTTCCGAGAACCCACGGGGTATAAACTGTTCCCGTAAAAAAAAAAGGAACCGATAGCCGCGTCGCCGACACGGATCGCGACGCAACATTAAATAGACCTACTACTTACGATTAACTCGACGTTTAAGATTAATCTATTGAGAAAGAAATGAAAAGGAAAAAAGAAAAAAATGGAAAAATGAAAAATAATAAAAAATAAAAATTCGCCTCGATTATCTCGGGCCAGCTGACTTGTCTTGTTAACTATTGTAGGTGTATAGTTATAAATATATGTCATGAATGAGCAGTGAATTTAGGCTGCCGGTCTGTCTACGGAACTTTGAAAGCAATTCTTCGTTGACTTTTTTTTTCTTTTTTTTTCTTTTCCTCAAATTTCTCGGCGACGATTTTACAGATATTTTTTTACAAGTTTCCGGGGCTCGACGATCTTCACGCGATTCTAATTTTACACGATCAATTATTCAATCAATCATGTTATACACGCACTATGGGAGATTTTTTTAAAGCAATTCTATTGACTTGCTATTATTATTACTATTATTATTATTATTATTATTATATTATTATTATTATTAAGGCAGCTAATATGGAAATCGCCTGAAATCATTGCTTCTGCATGGTATATAAATATTATATATAAATATATATTATACTAATTATAGTTTTTGTACAAAGGTATGTGCGCCCCCGAACGGTGATCTCGCCCAGCGAGTGCGAGAGCGCTCGCCTAAACTGTATTGTACACAAAACAACAAGAAAAGAAAACGAAACAAACAAACAAAAAAAAAAAAACAATCCTCCAACTCCCGCCCTCCTTTCGTATTCGTTTATTAAGAATAATGCATTACAAGATATATTATTTGATTAAAACAATTGTAAAAGATTATTATTATGATCTTGGAATAAAGCCGATGCAGGAACTGCAAGAGACTTCGTTACGCGCGGCCATTGATGAAATTCCAAAGGACTCCCCGTCCTCCCCTCATTCGTCGCCGGAGCAAATAAAAAAAAGATGCAAACTGCGAGAGCCGTGTAAGCGAGGAGGATATCGAAATTCGATCGGGGAAACCTCGGTCTACGGATCGCTATGTGCGAAACGTGTCGAATCGTGTCGGAGAGGGGGGGGGATCGCGTAACAGGCTTGAAAACGTCCGGTTTCGTGTTTCATGTGTGGGGTCCGACGCCATTGCATCGGAGTCGTTTTCCGCCTCGGTGGGGTAAGAGCGGTATACGCGATAGGGTCAACCGAACGAGCGGGGGAGAGGAGAGCCCGACGCTGTTCTCTCTGAGCGGTGGCAGCAGCGTGGACAGAAACGATTCCGGTGAGCTGTTTCATCCCAGTTCACGGAACAACTTCGATTCGTTGCACGGCGCATCGATCTGCGACGCTTCCGAAAAAAAAGTGGGTAGGTTTTTCGTCCGTAGGCTAAGATCGTTTTTTGTCCCGAAAGTCCTGGCGTGTCCGACGAAAGCGCCGACTGCAATAAACATCGTTTCGCTCGCTGCAACTCAAAGGACCTTTCGGGCGCTCGCGTGGAAGCGGCGTACAGTACGGAGTCCCGTAAGTTTTGAAGGGGGGAAAAATACGACCTCTTTATGTCCGTCGTGCGAACGAACAGCGCTTGGCGTCGCGTAGGGACAAATGGATTCATTAGCCGATCTCATTAAAAGTCCATTATGGAGTTCGTTAGTCAATCATTAATAATCCTACATGATCGCCGCTCTCATTCGTCAACTGCTCGCTTCGCCTCCCCGTTCGACCGCGCTGTACGTTACAGCTGACTCGAAGGAAATGTCATGCGTACAGTGCGAACTCCCTGAGCGACGGAAAAGCTTCGAACGGCTCGCGGCAAGTTCTTTATGTCTTCGATTAAAATAAACGGGAGAAAAAGTATTGAAAATCGGGTTCCAACTGTTAAATGGTGGACGCTATAATCGTTCGTGTAAATTCGGCTGACGAATAATGTTTTATTGAACGATGAATAATTTATTTCATAATGATGATCCAATACTCGGACTCCATGAGCCTATTTTTTTCAATTAGAGGGAGGGAGGGAAACATTTATTGGCCACAAATTCCACATATTTATGCATAGAGAAATTCATTTTAATAAACAAAAAATTAAATAAAATAATAATACGTAAAACTAATAATAAATACCCAAGGAAATTACCCTAGCAAATTCAAAGATAAAGCCATTCCCGAGTAATCGTAACTTACTCCTACACGAATCTGATTTACGTACAGAACCGTACTTAATTTACGGTGAACTTACGAGAGTTCGGACTGTACCGAAACACAGCGTAGCTCCTGGGTGAGAGGCAGAGCAGCGCATTTCTTTACCCCTTGGCCAAAAAAAAAGAAAATTCAAAATTGGGTCCCTGCAGTTAAATGCTGAATTCTATAGTCATTTGCATAAGTTCGTCCGTCGAATAATGTTTTTTTTAACGATGAATAATTTACTTCATACTTAATATCCTATACTCGGACTGAATCATCCAATTTTTTCAATTACCGATGTAATTTTGTTTGTTTATTTATTGACAAATTTCTCCTGAACCAATTATCAAATTAAAAATGTGTCTTATAACTTTTATATTTCTCATTAGAGATATAGCCTTTATTTTTATATAAAAAAAAATAACGCAAAAATAATGACTGTACTATCTCCTTTTGAAAATGTTAAAAGTTTGGCCATAGAACCACACCTCCGTAAATTGCAACTTATTCCTGCCCGAATTTTATTTACGTGGAGAATCCGTGTTTCATTTACTACGAACTTTCGACAGTTCGGACTGTACAGAACTACAGCGTAGCTCCCGGGTGAGAGGCAGAACAGCGCCTTTATCCCTTCACAAATAAAAAAAAAAAATTCATAATTAGGTTCCAGCAATTAAATGGAGGAATCTGTTATTTAGTTTGTATAACACAATGAATTTTGTTGTACGCGTGGTCAACAAATCTATAGCCATTCGTAGAAATACGGGCATATATTTATACATAGAGAAATTCAATTAAATGAACTAAAAATAAATAAAATAATAATACATAATCCTAATAATAAGTACCCAAGTAAATTCAAAGATAAACCCATTCCCGAGTAATCGTAACTTATTCCCGCACGAATTTTATTTACGTGGAGAATTCGTATTTAATCTACGACCGACTTACGGGAGTTCGTCGAATTAAATTATAATACATAATCCCAGTAATAAGTACCCAAGTAAATTGAAAGAAAAAACCATTCCCAAGTAGCCGTAACTTATTCCGGCGCGAATTTTATTTACACGGAGAGTCCATGTTTAATTTCCTGCGAACTTACGAGAGTTCGGAAATTAAATAATAATACGTAATCCCAATATTACTATTACGTATTATTATTAAATTAATTTAATTGATTTAATTATAATAAGTAGCCAAGTAAATTACCCAAGTAAATTGAAAGATAAATCCATTCCCGAGTAATCGTAACTTATTCCTGAAATTGTATTTGCACGGAGAATCCGTCTTTAATTTACGGCGAACTTGCGAGAGTTGGGACTGTACAGAAACACAGCGTAGCTCCTGGGTGAGAGGCAGAGCAACCCCCACCGCGCCGCATGTGGGAGCGGAGGCGCTGCTTCTCTCGTGAACTACTACACATAGAAGTAGTTTCGTAGTGTTGGGGTATGCCCGTAGCCCTCGATCCGCGATGGCATACACCGAGGTGGTGGGAGAGAAACTAGAGTTTCGTCGGTAGTGCCGACCGTGCAGCCTGGCAGGCTACAGCCAGCAGGGGAGTGAGTATCGCGCGTTCGTTCGCTCCACCGCTGCAACAGCTACTCTCCGTGCGTGTCTTACTTTTTTTTTGTTGTTATTTTTTTTTTCTCTCCGGGACGTGAACGCGCGTGCTTCGGCGGAGAGTTAACGTTTCGAGGATAAAAATAACGAAAGAACAAACAAGGGAGAGACGAAGAGATATATCGAAAGATCGTCGCGAGAGAAACGTAAGTTGGGCGCTCGGATAAAGAGACCTATCGGGTGCTGCAGTAAACTGTCCTGTGCGACACGGACGAGTCCACCTGTTTGAGGATCTATCTCTCGATCTCTCTCCCTCCCGCTGCTCGAGATTCCGAGCTCTCCTCTCGGTGCCCCCGAGAGTAAGTGCTGCGCTACACAGTGTGTCCGTTCGATGTTTCACTCCAGAGAGATCCTGTGCGATCCTCTTACAGCTATTTTTATTTCCCTTTTTTTATTTCCTTCGTTTTGGCGAAACAATAAAAGTTTCGAGATTTTCATGAAAATGTGTTAAGAATGTTCCAAAACATGGAAAAATTGCATCTACAAAAAATGTCCAGATGTATGTGTATGTGTGTGTGTGAGAATCAAACGCGAATAATTCAAAGCGCTGTAAGAATATTTCGACCGATCGAGTTGAAATTTCACACACGTATGCGGTCAACAGGCAATGTTTCTTCAAAATTTATTTAAAAAGATTTTCAGTTTTCTTTTTCTTCGTTTAATTCTCAAGGAATTTTTTGTTTTCGTTCGTTCTTGAATCTTCCCACCGGTGCAGCGGAGTTCTTTCTATAATGTTTATGCAATGTCTACAACGTCTATATAAAGTTTCTATATCAAAATTTCATTAAAAAATGTTTAGTTCTTTTTTTCTTCGTTTGATTGCCAAAGAGTTTTTATTTCGTTTTCATTCGTTCTTAAAGATTCGCTCCGCTGTAGCGGAGTTCCCTCTACGCCTGTGGCTTTGGAATCGGTAGTTTAACTATTGGTTCGAGAAAGAAGTACCAGAGTCGAGCGCAAACGTCGCGCTCTTCTTATCTGGCGCATTTAACGCGCTGGCTGCCTGCGTGTTGACCACCTTGCGAGGGGGGAGCGTACGTGCCAGCGTTCGTTCCACGGACACACGGGGACATATGTACTGTACGATTTAGCAGTTGCGGAGCTCGGGGGTGCAGCGAATAGAATAATACACTTGCGCGCGTGGAAGCTCGCCTCGGACGGGAGAGCTCTAGCCCAGCGACTGGTGGACCCGCTATCTTGACACCGACCAAACGTCAGTGGAAACACTCGCGCGAGAGCCGATCTTCTCTGCCCGGCTGCGCGTACTCGCACTGTAGTCTCCCCGGAGCGAAGTTCGCGTGTTACGTACGATATAGCCGGGCGGGGACGAGGTCGTACGAAAATTGTCACACGCTGCTGTCTCACTTTATTAACGGTCCGTGTGATCTTGAGATATATATATATGCATTTATATCTGTGTATATAATTCAATTTTCTTTACTTAATTTTATTCAAAAAATATTTTATTTGTTTACTAACGGATTTTTCTCTACCAGTATTCAAGTCCAGATGTGTCTTATAACTACTTAGATCTTTCAATTTCAATAAGAAATAATGTTTCATTTCACCTCAAAACAGACTCTATTTAATTATAATATTAAATTATTTAAAGTTAACTCGACTTCGTACGGACTATTCGTACTTCGGTATTATCTTTCGTGCACGATTCCGGAAGACACCGGAATATTCCCCGGTAAACCCAAGACGCGTGATATAATATATATTATTTTATACATGTAATGTATAAAATAATATATACATTACATGTATATATTATTTTTTACTTAAAAAAATTGATTTTTTTTTTGTAAGTTTTTTGTAATTATTTTTTATTCAAAAAGTTTTATTTTTTTTATGACGTTTTATGTAATTTGCGTCTCCGGTGAAATGAGTCCATTGATCATCGTTAAAGAGTTGAATTTTGTCAGGGCGCGCGCAGAGTTTCCGCCATAATGACTCAATTACTCGCGCTGGCATTATTATTAGCGGCGGCTCTGGGACAATTAATTTTGGCGGAAATTGGACTCGATTCTCCGGGGATACATTAGCGGAGGTGGATTATGCGCGCGCGTTGTCGGTCGTTCGTTGGTAATTCCGGATAAATTTAACGAGTCGTTAGGATCGAAACTTCTGTTTCGCGTTCACGCGTTTAATACGCGCTGGAGGGTAGAACAGGAAGTCCACACGACGCACCGTTTTTTTTTCTAGGACCGAATACACTTTCGATAATATTTCACTCAATCTCTTTGCTGTATCTTATCTTTCGAGCCTATTTATCTATCTACGTGAAACTTCCAACTCGTATGCTCGTGGTTAATTCGTAATAAAAAAGAGACCGGAAGTGCACGCTTATGCTGTTTAAAGTCAATCTGGCCGGACCATATATTTCAGTCAGCACATTCGCGCGGTTAATATCGAATCAACGACAAACCGGAAATGCACACTTCTGGCTCGTTTTAGTTGATAATAAAAATCAAGATTCGATTATATCATGGTGAATAATTAATTTTCACTTATTCTCTAGTATCTCTTTAGAACTATGCCTGTATATGTATATCGGTTCGAAAATATTCCCAGAATCTAAAAAAATTGTAAAAATATACCCGATGAACATAAAATTCTTCGATATAAAAAAAATACATGGAAAATGCACATTTTTGGGTTGTTTTCGTTTGTATAGTAAGATCAAAATTCGAATATATTATCCTTCAATAATTAATGTCCAATTTTTTTCAATAGTTATAAGTAAATAACAATAAACTATAACTGACTATACCTACGTATATCGATTCCAAAATATTTTCAGAATTTAAAAAAATTGTTAAAAAAATCCTATACAGATAAAATTCTTTGGAATGCAATAAAATTGACCGGAAGTGCACGGTTATGCTGTTTAACGTCAATCTGGCCGCATCGTATGTTTCAGTCAGCACATTCGCGCGTTTAATATCGAATCAACGACAAACCGGAAATGCACACTTCTGGCTCGTTTTAGTTGATAATAAAAATCAAGTTTCGATTATATTATTGTTAATAATTCATTTTCACTTATTCTGTGGTATCTCTTTAGAACTATACCTGTATATGTATATAGGTTCCAAAATATTTTCCGAATACAAAGAAATTGTGAAAAAGTACCTGATGAACATAAAATTCTTTGGAATAAAAAAAAATTAACCGGTAGTGCACACTCATGCTGTTCAAAGTCAATCTCGCAGAATCAGTCAGCACATTCGCGCGTTTAATATCAAATTAATAACAAACCGGAAATGCACACTTCCGGCTCGTTTTACGCTTTCGATTACATTATCCTGAACAATTCATTTTCACTTATTCTCCACCATCCCTTTAAAATTGTACCTGCATATACATATCAGATCCAAAATATTTTCCCTCTAAAAAAAAACAAAAAAAAAATGCATCCAACAGACATAAAATTCATCGATCGCTCAACAAATTTTTTTTCTTCGATTCGACTTCGCTTTTCACGAACGGCGAACATTATTCGGCACACTTACACCGACGTGCCCGTTAGGAGGAGCGAAATACCGAACCGTTTGTCAAGACAGTCGGAGCTCGTAATTTCTTCAACGGTCTCGTCGCATGCCCGCACAGTTATTCCGGCTCGCGGTCCTTCGGTAGTCCCGCACTTTAAACTCGCATAAATCTTCCGATCTTTTTTATGTTTATTCTTAATTCCTAGGATCCTCGAACTCGCTCGTTTAATCGCGACTGATAAGCGCCGAGTTCCAGGCTAATAACTCAAACTACGCGGAATATTAAAGCGTCGACTTTTCATTTTCAGGCCGGGCATACGTGACCGGTTAACCAGAGCTGAAACGGTGCTTTCATCACATTGAGGCGTTTCGAGCGAGTTCCAAGTGCGCGCGGAGAGCACGCAGAGCCACCGCTCACCGGAGGGGCACCGCGCGCTGCTCGCGGCCGTGAAGCGAGAGAGATACCTCTCGACGCGTCGCGCTCAAGAGGGAGCCTACACCGTCGCGTCTCCTTCGTCGCTCGAGTGATGTGTTTTTTTTCCTCCCGAGAGTTCATCGAGATAAATTTTTTATTTTATTTTTTTCAACCACTGTGCGAAACACGAAGAGACCAGATATGTCTCTCTACTAAACTCGGAGTGCCCTAAATAAATTCCAAGCCGGAAGTGAGCGATATAAAAAAAAAAAAAAAATTAAATTAAAATAATTAAAGAAATGTGTCGGGCGAATAATTGTTCGGAAAGGAAAAAGAAAAGATCTCGAGTCCAAGTCCGCGTGTAGAAAAATCCTCGGTCGGCAAGCAGAGGAAGACTTATTATTTAACTTGGGGTTTCCTGAACGAATTCCAAGCTTCCGAAATCGGAGGAACGATATAAAAAATATATATTATATATATAAACTTCATTTACGAAAAACTAAAAAACTTAAATGTGTTGCGGAAATAATTGTTGAAGAAAATCTGCTGTCGAAGCCCGCCGGTAGAGAAATCCTCTCCGGCAAACAAAGGAAGACACACTCGGCCGAGTGAAAGAGAAACGAGAGGAGTCTCGACCGTTCGACCTACACGAGTCGGCCGGCGGAGGGGCTTAGAGTGGGGAGGAGGAAGGATCAGCGGCCCGCGGTGTCCGAGAGTCGGAGAGGGGGAAGGATAATAATAACACATAGATCCATTTATCCGCACACATGTCCGTACGGCTATGTGGAAAATAACTCCGTAGGATATCGCCGATGATCGACCCGAGGGCTCGATGGGCAAACCTCCGAGAGCACCTCGAGCGAACCTCCGAAGGACGAGCGACGAAAAAAAAATTATTATAAAAAAATCCTGAGGAATAAGAAGTTGGGTCGGAAGTCGATGGTGGAAAAAAATCTGAAGAAGCTTGAATCGTAGAAAAAAAAAAATCTAAAAAACTACCCTCAAGAATAAGAAGTTGGGTCGGAAGTCGAACGTGGAAAAACTCTGACGTGGTTCGGAGGTGAGAAGCTTGGCAGGACGAACCTTAAATTGTAGAAAAAAAATCTCTTAAAAAAAAAAGAAAAAAACCCTCAGGAATAAGAAGTTGGAAAGCCGAAAGTGGGAGAACTCGGGGATGCTTCGGAGGTGAGCATTTTCAGAGGACGTGGCTTGAATCGTAGAAAAAAAAGTCCCTCAGGAGTGAGAAGTTGGGTCGAAAGCTGACGGTGGAAGAACTGAGGTGTCTTGGATCGTAGAAAAAAGTCGTTAAACAAAACCCTCATGAATAAGATGAACTTGGTTCGGAAGCCTATGCAAGAAAAACTCTGAGGTGTTACGGAGGTGAAAGTCCCCGAAGGACGAAGCTTAGATAGAAAAAAAAAATCCTCAGTAACAAGAAGTTGAGTCGTAATCCGAAGTTGGAAAACTCTGAGGTGTCTCAGAGGTGAAAGTCCCCAAAGAACAAAGCTTGGATCGTCGAAAAAAAAAAATCCTCAGTACAAGAAGTTGGGTCGTAAGCCGAAGTTATAAAACTCTGAGGTGTGACTGAGGTGAAAGTCCCCGAAGAACAAAGCTTGGATCGTCGAAAAAAAAATTCTCAGTAACAAGAAGTTGGGTCGTAATTCGAAGTCGGAAAAACTCTGAGTTCTTTCAAAGGTGAAAGTCCCCAAAGAACAAAGCTTGGATCGTCGAAAAAAAAAATCATCAGTAACAAGAAGTTGGGTCGTAAGGCGAAGTTGGAAAAACTCTGAGTTGTTTCGAAGGTGAAAGTCCCCAAAGAACAAAGCTTGGATCGTCGAAAAAAAAATCCTCAGTAACAAGAAGTTGGGTCGTAATTCGAAGTCGGAAAAACTCTGAGGTCTTTCAAAGGTGAAAGTCCCCAAAGAACAAAGCTTGGATCGTCGAAAAAAAAAATCCTCAGTAACAAGAAGTTGGGTCGTAAGGCGAAGTTGGAAAAACTGTGAGGTGGATACCAATGTTCAGGGCCGTACGATGGCGGGGGCCCTGTCCGAGAGCGCCCCGAGGCCGGTGAGCGTGGTGACCGTTGAGGGCGTAACGGTCCAGCCGAATCAGCACGACGAAAATGTCGCGGCGACTTGCGCCTCGCCGGACGTTCGAGGGCAGCGTAATGAAAACAACAATAACAACGGCAACGAGCAGCAGATCGCTTCGACCGCGATTGTCCGTGAGGAGCAGCAGCAGCAGGCATTGCCGAGGCCGGTGCGATCGTTCGCGTCGACGGAGGCCCAGACGGAACTGGCGGTCGGTTCGCGTCTGCTGGAGCCGGCGAGCCAGCACGGCCGTTCGGGCCACGGAGCGCTGCAGATCGAGCAGCACCAGGCGAGCGAGGAACAGTTACGGGACGCGCGGAGACGGGAGAGGAGGGTGCGGAGGCATCACCGTCGGGCGATGAGGAGTTGCTCGATGCCGCCGACCTATCCGGGCGTCGTGCCGGGCGGAGGATGCGTCGGGACCGTCGCCGGGGCCGGGGGCATCGGCGGACCGGCCGGCATGCCGCTCGTCCCGCCCGTCGGGGGTTTTCTTCATCCACCGCCGCCCCATCTCAGCCTCAGGGGACTCAGCCTGGGACTGCCGTTCCCAGTGCCGGCGAGCGTCTCAGCCTTCGGCAGGTCAGCGGTACACATAGATAGACGTATATATGCACGTGTTCTTACGGGGAAGTGAAATATCGCGGTCGGTAATAAAAACTGTAATCAACTTTTCTCATGGATTCTGGCATATACGGTCAAAAGAAGAGTCTCATCGGAAACGGATATAATTTCGGCTTCCCATGAGACTTTTCTTTTGACCGTATATGCGAGATCCAGTGAGAAAAGTTGATTACAGTTTTTGATACCGACTGAGCCCAGGATGGGCGTGGAGGGGGGTGTTTCATATGGTCTTAAGGGGAATTGAAATATCGCGGTCGGTAATGAAAACTGTAATGAACACTTTTCTCAAGGGTGCTAATTTTTTTTGAGGAAAAAGCAAATTCGAGCCGGATGCGCACGGTAATTTCGCATCCGGCCCTAAATCATCTTTTTCTCGAAAAATTAGCACCTTTGAACAAAGTGAATTTGAAAATTGTAACTATATCACGCTCATGGCCCCGTCACGTGACTTTCACTTCACCTTAAGGTGTAGTGCAGCAGGTCGATAACAAAAACTGCTGTCCAAAATTCTCTAAGAGGGTTAATTTTTAGGGAAAAATACGAGAACGGTAAACTATGCGTGGTAATTCTGCAGTTCGCTGTTCTCATCGTTTTTCGAAGAAATAAACGGTTTGGGAGATTTTTGATTTGCGAAATTGCGGCTATCTCTCTGGCACTTATAGCGGTTACACTTCGCATTAATCGAGGGTTCCGAGAGCGCCGGAAGTGGCTCGGTCGGTAAGGCAAAACTGTTATAATTTTTCTTTACAGTTCGCTGATCTTGGAGAGTTGATAAATTCTTACGTAGAGCTGGATTGATATGCAAATCGGGTGATGATTTGCTTTTAAGCGGAAATGGCCGGCAGACGTAAAAAAAAAATAAAAATCGCTTACAGTTTTCGTTACCGACAGGGCCGGTTTGCTCGGAAAAAAGTTTTCCTTACGTGTTAATTTGAAGCGACCAAGCTGCGATCAATAATACCGGTCATTCTCATATTCTATTCATTACATCACATCTACTCATTACATTTTTTCACGAAAAATAAATAAAATCGATTACAATTTTCGTTACCGACGGGTTTCGGTTCGGTCTTCCGGCCAGGAGAGTCTTAAATGGTCCTCTGAAAAAAAAAATCTCACGAATGAATTTCAAGTGACCAAGCCCCACGTTCAATAATACCGATCGCTCTCATATTCCATTCATTACATCACCGAGCCTTTTTCCCCAAGGAAAAAAAAAAAAAGAAAAAAAAAACTCATTACAGTCATTCGTAGATATCGCCTCGGTGAGTAAAAATTACCGTTCAATCCGGCAAGGCCTATTTCCACTTCGACGTAACGACGGCAATCTCCGCTCGTGCGATATAATGGTCGTAGAACTGGTGTACTCGTATCGCAGCCGCATTGGCTCTCCGCTAGTGTGTATCTTTCCGCCGGGAACCAGAGGGGCGCAACTCGCATCCTTAGGCGCGAGACTTACGCCCTTGAGGTTCCAGGCAGGTCGATATCGTGTACCCGTGCAGCGCGAGCATAGCCGATCTCGGATTAAACGTCAGGGAGGTTTGAGTCTTTAATGACCGAACCGAGTCTCCGATACGGATTGTCGGCTTCTCTCCGCGCGGGCCGCGCGCGCCGCTGTAACGAACGATACGACTCGGCCTGCCCGCTCTCTCCCACGGGGCAGCGCCCTCTGTCGACCGTTCCAATTATCCCCCTCGGGATCGACGCCGAGATGAGTCGCACGCTATTTATCCCTACGGATCACACCCAGGCCGCCCGCAAGTTTTTTCTTTTTTTTCTCCTTCACGGATTATTAACCGCGCAGCGGCAATCGCAGATAGGCTTACCGCGAAAATGTAACGCTCGATCTTTGACGTCAGTCGCAACGGACACGGCGAGAGCGCGAAGAGATGGGGGCGCGGAGTATCGACTTCCGGCGCTTATTTAGAAGCGCGACCGAACTCTAAGGCTATAAGACGAGACGCGCGGTAAACAGTCGGCTTCTCACGCGGTCTTCGCGGCCCGGAAAAAAAATACAACGGCCACGCGCTTGTGGCACACTTTTGATTTTGTTGTTCTTTTTTTTTCGTTCCGACTGTTGCGAGATGCATTGCGTTCGGTTTACATCTCGTTTCTTGTTATCTTATGCCGTCTCGGCCCGCCTGTTCTTTATTACATTGTTCTTTCAAAAGAAATTCTCTCTGAAGATTCTGATGTACAATAATAATAATTATTATTATTATTATACATTCGCTTAAAAAGCATTTATATTACTATAAATATAGGTATTAATAATAATAATTATTATTATTGTTAAACATTGGCATAATAATCGTTTATATTAATATAAATCTTCGTGGCTCGGAAAAAAAAACTAGCACACTTTTGTTTTCGTTGCTTTTTTTCACCCCGACTCTCGCGAGAAATTGCATTTATGGTAATCTTTTTTCTTGATATTTTATGCAGTTTCGGCCCGCCTGTTCTTTGTTATATCGTTCCTTGAAACAGATTCTCCCTCAAGATTCCGATACATAATAATAATAATTATTATTATTATTATTATTACGCATTGGCATAATAAGCATTTACATATTAAGAGCATGTGAAACACGTTCTCAGCGTGTCTCTCTCGCTCCGCCGAGAGCGCCACTGATGCTATCTCTCTCGCACTCCGTAGTGTTTCACATGCTCTTAATATAAATCTTCGCGGCCCGGAAAAAAAACAACGTCCACGCACTTCTGGCACACTTTTGTTTTCACTGCTTTTTATTCACCCCACTCTTACGAGACACGTTGCATTAATGTTAATTTCTTTTATTCGTTATCTCGTGCATTCTCGGCGCGCCTGTTCTTTATTGTATTGTTCTTTGAAAAGAGATTCTCCCTGAAGATTCTGATGCATAATAATAATAATCATTATTATTATAGTTTCAACTTCAACAAAAAAAAAGTAAAGTTCCAATTTCGGTAAAAACTATAAACTGCAAATACGCGAAACATATCGAGAAAAAGAAAATAGCCGACGGTTGATAAAAATGTTATAAAAATCGGATATCAACGAAGAGCATTCGAGGCAATTAACGAGAGCCAATCCAGAATTTCCACACTTAATTTAATTAATTATTTTCTACATTTTTTCGATAGGGCTAATCCGTGTTTAATTGGCAGAATCGGCGCTCGAAGTTAAACGCAATTGCGCGCCCGCGTTCCGTTGCTAAATCGCTCCCGAATAAATTAACGAGAATGTTGCCGCGTGAATGCGCTCTCGTCGTTACAATGCGAATAATGCCGATTGAGGAACGACGATAGCGGGCAGGCCTCGGTCGTGTGTATGCGCGAAGCCCGAGATTTCCCACGTGTCACTGAACTGGACTTTAATGTTGTACATGCGCGTAGGTGTACGGGGCGTATGTGCCAACGAGCATTTTCCGGGATAACGAGAGAGAGTAGTACATCGCACAAAGCGTTTGCTCGTCATCCCGCTCTGTCGCCTTCCTGCCGCTACATTATTGCGCATTCATTCCACCCGGTCTCATTAAATCTTACGTATTTCTTGGGTCTTTTTTTTCTCTTATTTTTCCACACGGTAGGCAGGGAATAACAATTACACCGCGTCTGTGGCAACGCGATGCCCAGCGACAGGGACACGGCATCTTAGAAAATTTACTTCCTGCTCTTGAAGTGTCATTATAATATTTGAAAAAAAAAAAAAAAAAAAAATAGACGAAGGAAAATATTTTTTTGATTCATGTTTTTATTATGGTTTCGACAATATATTCTCGAAATATATTCGACAATATATTCTCGAAATATATTCGACAATATATTCTCGAAATATATTCGACAATATATTCTCGAAATATATTCGACAATATATTCTCGAAATATATTCGACAATATATTCTCGAAATATATTCGACAATATATTCTCGAAATATATTCGACAATATATTCTCGAAATATATTCGACAATATATTCTCGAAATATATTACGAACATGAACAAAAAATAATAATATTGAGAAAAAAATACATAAATCTTATTTTTCCATACGGTAGATCGCGAGTAACAATTATCCGGCGTCTGTAGCAACGCGATGTACAGCGACAGGGACACGGCATCGTAGAAAATTTATTTCCTGCTCTTGGAGTGTCATTATGATATTTGAAGAAAAAAATAAAAAAGTAAATAGACAAAGGAAATTTTTTTTTATACATCTTTTTATTATGTTTTCGACAATATATTCTCGAAATATATTACGAACATGGAAAAAAATTATAATATTGAGAAAAAAATTACATAAATCTTATTTTTCCATACGGTAGATCGCGAATAACAATTACACGGCGTCTGTGGCAACGCAATGTCCAGCGACAGGGACACGGCATCTTAGGAAATTTATTTCCTGCTCTTGGAGTGTTGTTATACTTATAGAAAATAAAATACGGGTGATATTTGGAAGAAAAAAAAGACGTACGCGAAGGAAAATATTTTTTGTAATCATGTTTTTATTATTTTTTCGACAATATAGTCGCGAAATGTATCACAATCATAAAAAACTATAGAATAATGTTGAGTAAAAAAAATTACATAAATCTTATTGTTTCACACAGTAGGCCGGGAATAACAATTATCCGGCGTCTGTGGCAACGCGATGCTCAGGGACAGGGACACGGCGTGCTAGAAAATTGATTTCCTGTTCTTGCAGTGTCATTACTATGAAAAAATAAAATACGGGTGATATTTGAAGAAAAAAAAAGTACGCGAAGGAAAACATTTTTTCGATACATGTTTTCATTATTTTTTCGAAAATATAGTCGCGAATATAAAAATAATAATAATATTCGGAAGAAAAAATTACATAAATCTCATTGTTTCACACAGTAGGCCGCGAATAACAATTATCCGGCGTCTGTGGCAACGCGATGCTCAGGGACAGGGACACGGCGTGTTAGAAAATTTATTTCCTGCTCTTGCAGTGTCATTACTATTAAAAAATAAAAGACGGGTGAAATTTGGAGAAGAAAAAACAACACACGTTTTTATTATTTTTTCGACAATATATTCGCGACATATTTATTTACGATTATAAAAACGGTACGAGCCCAATCACAAGTCGATGGAAAACGCCATCGACCGAAATTATGGCGAATAAAAAGCGCGTGACGAGCGCCTGAAAAATAAAAAAATAGCCGTTGACAAGACTTACAAGTACAATTCCTAATAAACCTTGCAAATAACTGCAAAGCTTAATCAATAACTAAAGATAAATTAATATTCGCAATATATCACAAATGTAATATAAAAATGATAATATCGAGAGAAAAAAAAAATCCATAGCTTGTAACATTTGGTAATTTCAGTCTGATAATTTTATTTCCCCCGATCGGAACATCGTTCCGGCCGATCGACAGCGTGGAATTTCATGCGCGATCTTTTTTTTAACGGATAAAAAAAAAAGAAAAAAAAATAAGACACGATTTTTGGCATAAAGTCGTCGAGCCCCCCTTTAATGGCCGTCTGCCGTGTAATAACGAAGTACATAGAATCGAGTCCATCCCTTCGGTATAATTCCGTGCCAAAGTGTCGGAGGCCCCAGCGAGAAGGGAGCATCAGTCATCCCGATAAAAGCCGCTCTTCGCCGTTCCCTTCTCCCTTTTCACGGCCCTCGGCTCGTTCTCTTCGACGTCGCTCGTCCCCCTCGCAGTTACGCAGTTATAAGTATACATCTCCGTCGCTCGGCGCTACCGCTCTCCGGGACCGGGGCGGGCGGACTTAATTTTCGTGAATCATCGCGGGGTTCTTCTCCCGTGCCCGTCGCCGGCGCAGCAGTGAGAAAATCGGGGCCGATGGCCCGGATCGATGCGCCTGACTGAGGAGAAAAAAAAAAAAAGAAAAAAAAATGGGTCTCGATGCTCCCCGCCGCAAAAGCCCGCACGGGAAGGGCAGCGACAGAAGGAGGAACGCGAGAGCTCTCCGGAGAGAGAGTTTGATGCTGTATATGTGGTGGGGTGCGCGCAAAGCGTGGCGCGCAACAGGAGCGAACGAGTCGGGGGGGGGGGGGGGGGGAGAGATCGAGCGAGAACCGCTGGCTATGCAACGTTGCTATAGTTCCGAAGTCGCTCGAGCTCGTCTCTCTTTCTCATCTCTGACTGCGGACGCTCCGCGCACGCTCTTCGCTAACCGGGCGCCGGAATACTTCGTTGATGGTAAACACCGAAAATAATATTCCTTTCGGCTCTCCGCTCCCGGATTTTTTCACGTCGGATAAGCAATCTGACGAGTGGGAGATTCGCGATCAGCTGCGATGAGAAACCAGCGGCGCCTGCGCGCGACGGAATACTTCGTTAGTCGTCGAGACCGAAAATAATATTCCTTTCGGCTTCCGGCCCGGATTCCGCTCGATCATCGAGCTTCTTCTTTGTTTGTTTATCTTTTTATTTGTTTGTATATTCGCGGGCATAAGGCATTTAGAGGACGATATTGCTATATCGATCACAGATAGAGTTGAGAAGGGAAGTGGATCGTTTTACATGGCTGTTTACGCTCCTAGCTTAATATAGAATTTCAGGATAAACGTTAACGGTAATATAAAAAGTAGCAATGAAGAGTACAGTAGGACCGCGTTTATCCGACCTTCGATTATCGGATGCAGCCAACTCATCCGACCCCTCCGCGTTAACCGAGCTGTAGGCTCGGATAATAAGTAAAGGTACCGATCGGACACGTCCCAATCTTCGGACACTCCTATGCAGATCTGATTTATTCCGAATTGAAGTATTGAAAATCTATTATGACACTTCCAATCGTAACCGCAAACATTATATGATGCAAAGAAAAAAAGTTACACAAGGTTTAAGCCTAAATTATTTTCTATTGTTGAATTCTGTTAAAACACCGACTATATAGTGTCCGAAGAATGGTACAAACGTTAGTACATACGCGACCTAATAATCGGACAGTACGAAAAAGTTAGGTTAGCCAGTTTTCTACGTATCTTATCTTCATTATTGTGTCGCGTGAATATTATTGTTTTCATTGATTTAATTGATAAATCGCAAGGAATTCTTTTAGTCAATATTAACTAAAAGTTCGCCCATCAGAATTCTCGAAATCTGCGATCGTCCGAAACATTGGGACACGCAGTGTCCGAATATAGGGACGTGCCGAAAAACCGCGTCCGAAGATCGATACATTTGGGCTCTCTTGATACTTTCTTCCGTAATTAAAAAAATATTTATCCTTTTATAATTAACCGGTGACTTTTGGAAACTAGAAACTATCAGCTTGATATTGGTTTCGGTTATTTCAAGAAAAGAAATGTTTTTGATAAATTAATAACTGCTGGAATCTTAGGCTGCTCTTAACCGTCCGATCATTGGTACCTTTACCTTATGGAAAACTCGGATGAAACGAATAACGCAGCAAGCCCGCGCGCGGAGTTAGTCTGTAACTGCTGCATTGTTGCATGCGCGCTTAAACTTGTACAAGTTTGCTGCGTCTTTATATTGCGAGCTATAAATACATCGGTTCCGATTCTAGAGACAATGGTAGAACATCGTGATGTTTGAAAAAAGGAAAAAGGTCGTCAAGTAACTAATACAATTAATGTTTATATGAAGTGGTGTATTATTTTTTTTAAACATATAATAATAGTAGAAGTTTGAATTGCGTTTATGTTATCCGTGTTATCCGAGTTTTCGCTTATCCAACCTACGTTCTGACAACATTATCTCGGATAAACGGGGTTCCACTGTATGACTAAAAACAGACCTCAGTACACATTTATCTTATTCGATAGGAAAAGTCTCCTGCAGTTTCAGTTTGAAAAGACCGATAATCGATGCGGGAGTCGAACGAGTGGGAGATTCACCATTAGCCTGCGATGAGAAATACCAAACGAGGAAGATTTAGTTCGAGATCCATTTTGGCAACTACCGGTTTCGGGTATTTTTTTTCGATCGGGGATGTCTCGGCTTCGCGCTGGAATTACGGAAAAACAGTTATCGCTGTTGTGTCCTGCGAGTTGTTTGACGGAATTGGTCGTTTTCTCGGTAAGTCGAGCGGCGATGGGAAGACGTGAAAAAAGTTTGGCCGAGACCTAACCTCGACATTTTTTTGCGTCGATCGAAGGCTTTGGACAAAAATGTTTCACACCATACAGTGCGATGTTTTTTCGCGCTGAATACTAATCCGATGTCAGTTTTGGGCGCAAAGTGAAACCGGGCATTGATAAATTCGGTATTTTATTTATTTCCGTTTTATGGCACGCCCAAAGTTCTTCGTTGATGACTCCCAGCGTCAGCCTCGTTCAGCAACCAATCAGAGCACGATTAAAACCGCCAATAATACTCTTCGATATCTTCGATTCTTTTTCTTCTTTTCATGGATCTTTCTTTTAGTTAGAACAAAAGATGTTTCAGAGCATATAGTTCGATGTTTTTTTGCGCGCTGAACACGAATCCGATATCAGTTTTTTGTGCGCAAAGTGAAATCGGAAAGTGGTAAATTCCGTATTTCATTTATTTTCGTTTTAAAGGCCAAAGTTCTTCGTTGATGATTCCCAGCTTTAGCCTCATACTCAGCCAATCAGAGCACGGTTAAAACCTCCAATAATACTCTTCGATATTTCCGATATTTTTTTTTCTTCTTCTCATGGATAGTTTTCGTTGGGTGAAATTTTCTTCGATTCTCTCTGCCTCTTTTTCGTCGCCCGGATATAAATATCGGCAGAGGAGCTCGTTTATTTTCGAAACGCACACACGACACACTATAAATAACAAGCCACCCCCGCGCCCACCTGATGATTGTGCAAGCCTCGTGAATGAATTACATTTTACCGAAAATAGAATATGCCCTGACCCGACGTTTTAATCGATTCCTCGATAAACGATATTTTTAACGGCGCTCCTCTCCATTCTCCCCCCTCCTCATCGTTCTCCAATTTCCGCTTCGCGAGACGGCTAGAACTTCCGTATCTCGTTATAAAAAAAAAAAAAAACAAACAAAGTATGAATCGACGAGTAAAATCCCCGTTCACGATACCATCGGCACGTACACTCGTAGCGGTCAAAGGATAAATTACAATAAAAGTTTCTTTTCAGGCCTTCGCCACGGTGATCATGGCAATTAGAGTGTAGAAATTGTGTATTCTTTTTTCTCTCAACCTCTCGACGAATTACAGTGGAAAAAAAATACAGAGCCGCTGTTATTGTGATTCTTATTTTTATGGGCGTGATATCGGTGAATAGGCTGACTAATGACTGTGACACACTTATTGAAGCGTGCATAATCGTCGATCGCTACCGTTCGCGTCGGCCCATTGAGGAAAATTTCACTTTTATACATATCGTACCGGAGTTCGTTGCCGTTCGGGGAACGAACAAAAATAAAATCGTCTTTCGGAACATTGAACACGAAAAAAAATGAAAGTTTCGCCGAGGGAAGACTTTACGAAGATAAATCGTAGATGCTCTAATTGGACGAAGAAAAAAACTTTGCGTGTTCATCGACATGCAAATGCTTCGAAGGATATTTTCGACCAGAAAAAAGAAAGAAAATAGGCCGCAACTTCCGATTCACGTTAAAATTTTTTTTAAAATAAAAATACCGGATAACACTGCACGCTCTCGAGGCAAAATACTAAACACTAGCGGATAAGGAAGAGCGGGGCAAATCGGAACACCTTGGGGCAAAACGAAATACCTTGTGACAAAGCGGAACACCCTGGGGCGAAACGGAATAGCTTGGGGCCAAACGGAACAGCTTGGGGCGAAATGGAACATCTTATGGCAAAACGGAACACCTTGTGGCAAGACGGAACACCCTGGGGCGAAACGGAACAGCCTGGGCAAAACGGAACACCCTGGGGCAAAACGGAACACCTTTGGGCAAAACAGAACACGTTAGGGTAAAACGGAACACCTTGGGGCAAAACGAACCATTTTCCACACACTTTTCACCCAAAAAAGTTCTCATCTCAAATTGAGTTCACTGGACCGTTTTGCCCCACTTTCCTCCACCCAGTGTTGAGGACACTCAGTCTATTGTAGTACTTTGAAAGGAGAGGCCACGGTTATCGAAGTCCTCGAGTTCCAACTATACAAACGGAAAACGTAAAAAAAAAAAAAAAAAATACTAGATGCACTACACGCGATCTCGTTCAAATACTAAAAACCGTAGCGTAAAAGGAAGAGCGTGGCGAAACGGACCATTTTCTACAAATTTGCCACACAAAAAAAGTTCTCATCTCAAATTGACCGAATCGCAATTGGGTTCGCCGGTCCGTTTTGCCCCGTTCTGCTCCGCCAAGTGTACAGTCCAATATACACGCGATCTCGTGCAAAATCCTAAAAACCGTAGCGTAAAAGGAAGAGCTGGGCGAAACGGACCATTTTCTACAAATTTGCCACACAAAAAAAGTTCTCATCTCAAATTGACCGAATCGCAATTGCGTTCGCCGGTCCGTTTTGCCCCGCTCTGCTCCGCCAAGTGTACAGTCCACTATACCACAATCCATTGTAGTACTTCGAAAGGAGAAGCCACGATTATCGGAGTGCTCGAGCGCTGTACAAACAGAAAACTTACGTCGCCTCGTGCACTTTCTATTCCGCTCTGCGAGGCCTCTCGTCATATTTCTTTTTCCACTCACGTTCGAATCGCAAAATTCATCTAAAATATCCGCGAGCCAACGGATCATTTTCTCCCTCGAGCTCTAATAATTATTCCGAATTGGCCGGCCCGGTGATCCGAGCGAGCGAAAAACCTTTCTCTTCTACGGCGATGCGCCACTCTGCCCGGTATCGCTCGATTCTTACCGACCTCGTCTCATCCTCTCCGAGACGTCCTTTCCCATTTTATTTTTCCTTTTTTTATGCCTGCGACCCAGCTTCCGTCGTCTTCGTACGAACCGACGCCCGCGAGAGAGTCTGTGTCAGTGGGTCAATCTACTACACTATATATACATATATACATATATATATAGATATATATATACACCATCTATACGCCTTTTATATATAAAGTATATGTGTACGTATATATATTTATGTACACGCGCATGCACTATATATATATATATATATATATATATATATATATATATATATATATATATATATACCATCTTAGCCTTTTATATATAAAGTATATGTGTATGTGTATATATTTATGTACACGCGCATGTATGTGGAAAAGACAGTGACGATAGTGGTTGCCTTGAACTATAGGTATATGCATGTACATAAAAGTATTTACGCCTAACAAGCTCGTGTTTCTCGTTACAGGGACGCTGTGCCGAAGCAATGCTGCGGGCTGGGATCGCCACCGGTTCGCTGGTCCATCCTAGGAGTTGGAATCGTCGGCCTCGTGTGCGCCGCGGCCGGTGCTCTGCTCGGTGCCCTCAGGGCTACCGGACGAGACCACATTGCCGTTTCCCTTCTCATGATCGGTGAGATTACAATTCGAATCGATCCCCCGTCAATCTGAATTCGTACAAAAAAATCGTTCAGGAAATCGCGTTAACGATGGCGAACGACGGAGAACGATGCATCCAGAAAAATAATTTATTTAACGGCCACCGTTTATTTGGTTTAACTAAAATATTTAATTTGATTTAAATAAATATTTATTTCATTTAAATAAATATTTATTTCATTTAAATAAATATTTATTTCATTTAAGGAACTATTTATTTTATTTAAATAAATATTTATTTCATTTAAGGAACTATTTATTTTATTTAACTAAATATTTATTTAAATCAAATAAATATTTTACTCACACCAAATAAACGCTAGCCGTCAAATAAATTATTTTTCTGGGTGTGGAGACTGTTTCATGTTCTCCACGCAATATTTTTTTTTAATTCCTAGGGCGTAATTTTTTTCTAGATGTGTTTCTTTTAATTCGTACTTCGTAACATTTTTCTGCATTTTTTAAATCATCGGTCGATAACTTACCGACAGAGAATTCGGTAGCGCGATATAGTAAACGGTCGAGAGCTATTTGGACAAAATAGTTTTCATCGTCGACAGTGCTCGTTGACCTCGGCAGGGATTTTCCGTAATGGGTGATGTGGCTATTAAAGATAATCGTATTCATTGCCCGACGACGGTGGAAACTGCGCTCTGCGAATCGATCCGTTCGAGGAATACGCCGGAGTAACGAACAAGGCTCCACGGGCCCGCGCGTACGAGCTATACTGACCTCAGGCGGCTCGAGCGACTCTGTGTATCAAACTCGTCCTCCACCTCTGTCGCAATGTCACGCGCCTGCGAAACTGATATATGCGAGTCCTTGTTTCTGTAATCAACGAGCTCTATTCGGTTTAACAAGAGCCGCGTGCAACCTCGGCCGAACTCCATTATGGAGTGAAAAGAAAAAAAAAACATCGAACAAAACTCCTACGTTACGGGACGGGTAGTGCGCAACTGGACGCAACACGTGTGCGCGCTCGCCCGCTGTTGTTTACGGTGTGAAGAGCGAGAGTCGAGTTTAAAAAAAAATATACATATCGCTTCGCGCGTGACAAAGTCGGATTTCTATTTCCATTATATTTATTCCGTCGCACGGAACGAAGTCTCGGGCCCGATTGCGCTTGATCAGCGAAATTGCTAACTCGGACTAATCGCGACCGTCCATCTCTGGACGGGCCGCGCGCAGCTCTGCAAACTCGCTCAATGGGTAACGCGGATAATGGTTACGGATGGTAATAGCGTGGGAGCGGCTAATTGAGCCACGTACGCATCTTACTACACCGCCACCTACGTGCCTTCGTTGCGTTATCCGTTACGCGCGACTCCGCCGAGTCGTTACGTTCGGTTAGCCTTCCACCGCGATGTGTATCGTTCGGCGACGGAAAATGCGTCGCGGATTTTTTTTTTTGTTTGTTTCTTTTCAAGGGCGAGACAAACGTGTCTCATCGGTATTCGGTATGCGAGTCGATCGCGACACCTTTCAATTTCGTTCTGTTCGTGTATGAATAACTAAACCGTCGATTCGTTAACTGTAAATTATTGACGAAGCTTTGTCGTGATACCAACTGCATTTTTTTATCTCCGCGAGATATTGATATCCGGAACATTTTTAATTAATCACTTGCACTTTGAAAGTCTGAGCTTTTAACCGGAAGTGATATCGTAACAGAAATGCGTCACTTCCGTTTCGAAAATCTGAGCTTTTAACCGGATGTAATATCATAACAGAAATGCGTCACTTCCGCTTTGAAAATCTGAGTTTTTAACCGGATGTAATATCATAACAGAAATGCGTCACTTCCGCTTTGAAAATCTGAGTTTTTAACCGGATGTGATATCATAACAGAAATGCGTCACTTCCGCTTTGAAAATCTGAGTTTTTAACCGGATGTTATATCACAACAGAAATGCGTCACTTCCGCTTTGAAAACATAATTTTCAAACCTGAAGTGACGTCATACTGGAAATACGTCACATCCGGTGGACTAATGAGATTTTCAAATCGGAAGTGACATATTTCCGGTATGACGTCCCTTCCGGTCTAAAAATGAGATTTTCATACCGGAAGTGACGTTTTTACGGTTAACGTCGCTTCCGGTTGAAAAATGATATTTTCAAACTGGAAGTGACGTATTTCCGGTATTACGCCGCTTCCGGTAAAAAAATGTTGATTTTCAAACCGAAAGTGACGTTTTTGAGGTGTGACGTCACTCCCGATCGAAAAATGATGTTAGAAATCGGAAATTACATATTTCCCGTATGACCGTCACTTCCGGTCGAAAAATTATATTTTCAAACCGGAAATGACGTATTTCCCGTATGACCGTCACTTCCGGTAAAAAAAAAAAAAACTTAAAGATTTTCAAAGCGGAATCGGCGGCGAGCTCTTGCAGCTAATATTGAAACACCCATGGTTTTCCTGCAGTCTATTGACTCTGACGGAAAATGACTTCTGGCACAAATGAGTATGGCTTAAATGCTAACCCACTGAAAAATTTCTTCAATCTCGCCTCGAGGATCCCGGAGAGTGCACCGAATCCTTTTTTTTCATCTCCCGCAGCTGGAAACTTAATACCGGTGGCGAGAGTCTTCCCGAGAGATCAGCGCTCTCGCTACTCGTTCTTCCATGAAATTACTCACGGAAAACGTATTATAGCTCGGAGATACGCTTCCGTGGCTCAAAAACCCCGGATAAAGTGCAGCGCTCTGTGGAGCTCGATTAAAAAAAAATCGGGAATAAAACTTTGACTGCCTTTCGGTAGCATCTGTTTTCGGTATTAAAAGAAAATAAAAATCGAGAAAAAAAACGTCGCACGAAACTTTACGACGCGTACACGAGTGCGGACGCACTCGTTCGATCGCCGAACCGAGCGCCCCTGGCGGACGGGCGAGCGAAACTGAACCTATAAAATAAAACTCGAAATAAGGGTAATGGAAGCGCGCGCGTATATCCAGCATAAACGTCGCTTATATCAAGCCGCGCTGGATGAGGAGAGTGGTCGTGTCTGCGCCCGGCCAGGATCAGCTAAGCGAAAAGCGAATGATTCAGGTCGTGCGGGCGTTCTGTTACTTTCTAAACGCTCGCCCGGCGAAGCTGTAACCTGCGACCCGGAGAATGGGCCGACGTTCACAATGGCGAAGCCGGTGATCGTTTCGAACCGAGCACCTCACCGGCTCCGCTCGACGATTCCGTAGTATTATACTGTACACGACAATCCCTCCATTTCCCCTCGCCCGCCCCTCCCGCCGCGCACCCACACCGCCCCGGGCACGCGGAGAATAAGAAAAAGGACTAAAGGCTCTTTCCGTCGCCGAGTCCGTTTCTATGGATGCGAATACTACCGGCTGAAAACGGGATCGAAACACTGTGTCGCCGCTTACTGTATATGTATGTATATATGGGCCGTTCCACGTCAAATCGGCCGTCCATGTCCCTCACCCCCGTCGATTACGTTCATTTTTATAGTATTATGTTTTGGCGTTTGTTGCCGATTTCTTTACACCACATGTGAAATTTTTTAATCCTTGAACGACGATTCCAAAAACACCTTTTTTAAAAAACGGCAAAAATTCGCATTGATTCTGTTTTAAAATGCGACTTCTAAGCACCACCCGATAATGGATCTCATTATTTACTATTTTTTTTAATGGTGTCAATTGTATTCATGCCTTCTGGTGTTTTAATAAACTTCAGAAAAATTCAAATCCATTGATACTTGAGAAAGTTATGACCGATCAAGAAAATAAAAATTCCAATTGCGACATAAAAGAAACAAATAACTTGGAAAATGAAAATAGTAAATATTGAGATCCCATTATCGTGTGTTGCTTAAAAATCATATGTTATGTCATAGAATCAGTGTGAATTTGTTCAGATTAAAAAAAAGACTTTATCGGAATTAGTTTTTCGAGGATTAAAAAATTCCACTCCTGAAAAAAAAAAAATTTTGAAAAAAAATTCCGATTCCCCTTGTAAGCCGGTAACAATATTGTACTAAATCGGATACCAAATCGGGGGTGAGGAACATGGGCCGCTGATTTGTCGTGGAATGCCCCATACACACACACACAACACACACACATATATATATATATATATGTCATCCTCACGAACTAGTTGTACCCTACTGCTGTAACAATACAAAAGATTCTAATCCTCGCTCGAAGAGATTGAATATCCGTGGACGAAAGCTGCGCAGTATATACAGCTCTCTCGCCTCGCACGGCAGTTTCCCCTCTCTCCAATGACAGACGGATGGTAAAGATATATATGCTCTTTGAGTGGTGCAGCAGGCAGCAGCGGGGCTCTTCCATCACCCGGTTTTCACAGTCGGAGAGCCGGCGCGCGGAGAGACCTCTTACGATTTTATTCTTTCCGACCGTTTTGTTACATTTTTCTCTTCTCTATTTTTTACTTCCTCTCTTTTTTTTGTACTGCCTCTACAGGAATCGGAGTCGTTCTTGTGACGGTGAGCGCGGTTGCATGGCGAGTCACCAGTCGAGAAAATTGCGGCAGCTTCTTCGGTTTCACCGGTATCACGGGAAGAATACCGCCGGCTCGGCCGATGCATCCTTACGCTGCCATGATCTACCCGGAGTTTCAATTCAGGACTCCCCCACCGAGTTACCAGGCAAGTTGTTAACATTATCATTATTATCATTATGGTTACTATTATTATAACTATTATCATTATTATTATTATTATTATTATTATTATTATTATTTGTTCTGTTTGGTTATTCATAGAGCTTTATTAATACCGGAAAGATAGCTTCGATACAATATATCCGAATATTTGAACCATCCGAGTCCCGTGAGCTCCTCGGAAAGACTGGACTATCGTTACCAAAACAAGACAAAAGATGCCCGGTTTTCCAGACTGTCAAACATGGAAAACACGTCCCGACTCGGATACATAACATTATTATTATTATTATTATTATTATTATTATTATTATTATTATTAAATTCTTCAAAGGGGTATTTAGTTTGAAGGACAAACGAGAGTGTTGCGCTGAAAGAGTAATGAAATGTTCGCAGGCGAGCATGCAGGAGTACAGGCTTCGGCTGTTGCTGCTCGATCGTCTCCAGCCTACGTCGTCGCCGCCGCCGACATACAGATCGAACGCCGCGAGTATCGTGGGTACGGCATGCGCGACGAGGGAAAGCCGACCGCCGAGTTACTGCGGCCGTGCGAACGTAACTCCCACGGCGACACTGGCAACCTCGAAGAAAGACGCCAATCTCGTGAGGATCGTGCAAACGGAATCCGAACCGGTGATACTGAGCGGTGATCAGACTCCGCCGGTCACCGCGGTCGAGGTTCTGGCTCATCTGTGAACGCGCGAGGGAGCGACGTGAGAATGGACCGCGGACGCCACCAGCGCCGGATGCGCCGCATTGTGCGTCGACGCCCGAGCGTGCATTTCGCTTCTTGTCCGAACAACGTCGGGACAGGCGAAAACTGTGGGCATCGACTTTTAGATAAAACAACTTGGACGCTCGGGCTCGTCGAACGCTCCTCACTGTATTTCTCTCATCTCGACCGGTGCTCGACGCGTAGTTTCACAAAAGCCTTCAACAATCGAGACCCGAGCTTCGCGCATAATATTCCTCGATGGGCGATTCTTTTTCTCTCTCTTTATTGCCCCGCCCCCCCCCTCTCCCTCGCCGCCCGTGAAACGGGGGTGAGACGACCAATCTCCCCGCGCCGAGTTCGGCCGTTAGAATCGGCAGAGAGTCCCCTCGCACAAAGAAACGGCCCGAGTTTATTGACCGGGCAATCTGCAATTTTCCGCCCGCGATCAAACGGCGACTCGAGGACTTTTGCCTTCGCAGGGGAAAATAAAGAATAAAATGAGGAATGAACGGGCCGTCTGTGCGAGGCGCGGGACGGAATATGTAACGTTCGATCGTCAGATAGATTCGACGTCGTTAGCCATACTGTAGCGTATTAGATTAAAAAAGAAAATGATAAACTATAGGATGAGATTCGAACGCGTTACGGAACAATTGTACAGTTAAAAATATGTATGTAGTCTTGTATAGGGCGTGCGTGTAATGTGAGATATATATATATATATATATACACAAATATATACATATATATATACCATGGAAAAAAAAATGGAAATCTAGCCAAACTTGCGAGATAATGCACTGCCTATGACGCTACGAAACTGTAGTGAATATATTTTTCGAGAAAGAAAAAAAATACTGGGCTGCAGTCCCGAGTCGCGATGTGCCGTAATTGTTCGCCTTTTGATCCTCGACCTGTGTATTCTGCGGAGGTCATCGAGTCACTCGAATGGCCGGAGGAATGCGCCGGTTGAGTTATGCTGAATCCTCGGGCCACCTGGCCGGGGCAGCGAATTGTGCAATAGACGTGTGCAAGAGCTCTCTCGTCCTCGCCACTGTTCGCACGCAGCTTTCGCCGAGGTTTGTTCCGGAGATAATAAAAAAAAATATGCGTGAGAGATGACCGGGAAAAAAAACCACTAAACAACACGACAATAGCTATGTTTTTTTCGACGCGTGGGTAGTGCGCGCGAAGTAGCCACTGAATGAGTATTAGTATTATTAGATAAAGCGAGAATGAGAGAAAAAAAAAAATTGAAATTAAAAAATAAATACGTAGACGTTCGCGGCATCGCCGCTTGAGATTTTCGTAGGATTTACGAGGAGTTTTACGACTGGGAAAAGTCGAGGAGGATCTTATCTCGCGTAGGCAAACATTGTTCGAGGCCCGGCCCCGTGGATTTGTATCGTAAAAATGGCACGGTGCGTAATTAAAAAAATGTTAAACTGAGAGAACGTAAAGAACTCTTGGGAGAGTGAACGCTGTCGGTGATTGTATTTTCAAATGCACGGACAGAAATTATTTTTGTACCGTGTAAACGCTACTCGAGAGACAAAAATTTTCAACACCCTTTGGCATGATCCAATAATGATAAAAAAAAAAAAAAAAAAAAAAAAAAACAAACAAAGCAAAACAAAAAACTAGAAAATTCTGAACTCTGGGAATTGATTAATCTTCAAATGCAGAGACAGACATTAATTTATTGCCAAGTAAACGCTATTGGAAAGTTTATTTCGCGATGTTTGAAGGACAAAGAAACGTGCAACATTCTCTGGCATGAAAAAAAAATTCTGAACTCTCAGAAGGGTCCGGTAATTGAATTTTGTGTGCACGGAGACAGAAATTAATTTATTATCTAGTAAACCTTACTCGAGTTTATCTTGCGATGATCGAGGAACAAAAAAAAATTGCATCATTTTCTGGGACAATGTTTGGCCTACGCGCAGATATGGAAGAAAAAAAATGCTGCGATTGTCGTGGATGGACGAAAGGAAAAGAAATGTAAACTATTAAAGACGTAGAATTATTCCTGTTCGACTCGGAGATAAATTGGCTTCGAATTATTGTGACAAATAAGCGTTTACGGGCATAATTCACTAATGTCTCATAAGCCTTATTACGATACTATACATAGTACGGATATGAATATTTTTTATAAACAAATACTGTTGAGAAAAAAAAATTTCATCACCGTACGCATGCGGTGAGCGCGTTTACAGCGGGGCAGTGCTCGACGAATCGACGCTTCGAAGTGTTTAAAGTTCTCCGAACTATAAAAGAAAAAAAAAAATGAATGATGGAAAGAAAAAAAAATGAAAACAACCAAACTCGCAATTGATTCGTGATACCAGAATGATTTATAGTTAAATTAAGTCATCGATCGAAATAAAGTAGTTCCTTAATATCGTAGGCAAACTTGTATATTGACGAAGAAATAATTAAAATTATTTAACTTTAATCGAAAAATTCGTCACTTTTTTTTAGTTTCCTCGGTCTCCTCGTGCGACCTTCGAGACGGTGTCACGCAGCGACGACAGTTTTCTGAACGTCGGCACGTATGTCGTGCGAAAAAAAGAAAAAAAATTATAACAAAAAAAAAATTGATGGAAAACCGTAAACTAAAATACAAGTTTTATGTACACTGGTCCGATGTACGTAAATCGCTTGCCCGTTGGCTCGTTAAAAACAAATAAAAAACGGCTTTAAAACGGCGTGCGGGGAAGTGTAAATTTTATATCTAGCCTTTGACTAGTGTTCGTGGAACAGCCCGGATCGATGCCCGATCGTTCGTTCACCACATGTGCGTTTCGCGTATCTCGCTGATGATGTGACCGGCCTGGGTCAACGCCTGCAGAAAGAAGAAAAAAAACGAAAATTAAATTTAGAATTAACAGGAACGCATTAACGCGTCACGTAACGTTCATTGTGCGATATGAAAATCGCTGTATCTCAAAAAATATCAATGATTTCGAAATTCGGAAAAATCCTCTTTGAAGAGTAATATTCACGATATTATATTTGTATAAAATAATATTTTTATCGGCAACATATAGTGTCCTATATTATTTGAAATTTACATTTCGAATACAAAAAATTATAATTTCACGTACCGGACTGGAAGTTTTTATGCAGAAACCGGTACATTAAGTTTAACGTACACTTGTGATAAAAAAATGTATATACATTTTCATTGAAATTATAGTAAATTATTAAAAATAAAGTATTTCCAATGTTTTTAATATACTGGACATACATTTTTCATCAGAATTGTTCATGAAATTTGATATACAAATTTTTGCATAAAAACTTCCAGTCCGGTACGTTAAATTGCACATGATTTTTTTTTACAGCGTCGTCACGCTCGGCGCGAGGCTCCCGTGAGTGAAGGGTTAAATAAATCGATGAAAAATTCAAAAATTTCACCTTGAGCATGTCTCCGGCTTCCTTGCGCCTCACGGCGATGTGCTCGCTCTCGTTGAGCAGAGCCTCGGCATGATCGGATTTGTAAAGATGAGTAACAAGCTCGCTCTGCAAGTTGTCCTTAACGAAATTCACTAGGAAATGCATAACAGCCTTGGGCACGCTGTCCTGAATGGACTTTCGAACAATGTAGAAGTAAGATTTGATGAGTCGCTCTGTAAAGAAAAAAAAACTTCGTTAAAAAAAATGATTCATAATTTCGGCACTAGCTCTGATGTATTTTTCCCACTGATCACGAATCTGCCACTTATTTAGCTTCTACCTCAATATTTGAAACGGAAATGTGCGTCTGTTGTGAGGTACACATTTTTTTCTTTGAAGACAAAAAAAATCGACGTAAATTACCGGGCGTTTCTTACGTACCGATAACATCGCAATCCCGTTGTTCCCGATCGCTCAATTTTCTCGAAGTCTGCATGGGCACCTCGGGCAGCAGATTAACGGGTTTCTGCTGCGGCGAACCTCTCTGCGGCATCTCGACTGGCAGACTGTTCGAGTTGATATTAGCGCCATTGTACGGCGAGGTTGCGCCGTCCCGGTTTCGAACCGGCGAATTGTCAGCCGTGCTGGCGGACTCGGTGCGCCCCTGCGGCAGGAGACTGTTCAGCAGCCAGTGATTCTGCTGGACCTGCTGCTGCAGCTGCTGTTGTTCCTTTTTTTCGTCGTAAAAAACAGACGAATCGTCTCGGCTATTCGCGGCTTTTGAATTCTGCAGCAAGGATCGGGAGATCGAGGTTGCGATGAAAAACGAAACGAAACGAAACGAGAAAGAAAAAAATCCCTCCACGGTCACCGGGAAGAGCAGCTCGCATCGATTAATTTGTCACGCAATTAATTTTTCGGCTTTTGTGGGTAAAATTTTATTCTCACTGTGTATGGAGCATTCACCCCCTTGGATCGGATCCGCGATCTTTTATATGAGTGAATTAACTCCCAAAAGCACTCAGTATTTTTTAAATTAAATTTAAAAAAATGGTTTATAATTATTTATGATTTAAAAAATGAACTTAATAATTAAAAAAATAATCTCAGTGCTTTTGTGAGTTAGTTCCGTCATACAAAAAAGATCCAATCCAAGACGTGAATGGTCGAAAAGATGGAGAATGCCGCATATGCTCTTCGGTAGAGCCATCTCTAAATATTCCACAAAAAAGAAAAAACTATTTATTCCTTTAGGGTTCAATATTCATAATCGAAGAAACCCTCGTCCTCCCAGTGACCAGCAAAGGATTAAAAAAAAAGTGGGACAAAAAAAGCGGAGAAGCGTAGTAAACTCGAGATCGAACGGAGCTCACCGATTCCGCTTGGGAGGCCGCGGTGGCGCCGATCGCTGGCCCGTTCGTGTTCGCGCTGGACGCGTGCCGTCTGCTCTGATGCTTGTGAGGGAGTTCGTTCTCCGCGCTCTTCAGCAGCGACGACACGAGTGCGGCGTCTTTGTGAAAATCCGGATGCTTGGTGTTTATGTAAGCGAGCTCAATGGCGACGAGATTCTCGACCATCGAGTTCGTCGTCGGCAATCGTCTCCTCAGCAGATGAGTCACGGTGTCGACGATTCTCTCGTGGAGCTTTGGAAATCGCAGCATCTCCTGCTGCACCTCGGTGCCGCAGTGCTGTATTATTCTCTGCATCTCCTCGTGAACGAGCTCGACGCAGCGCAGCGACGGTTCCTCGAGCCGACGGATTTGCCGTTTGACGAGCAGCTCGAACGAGACCTCCGGCACGAAGAGGGCGGGCCTCGGACCGGTCGCATTTCTGATCGCCGTGAGTATGTCCATTTTCGTGAGTCCGGCGAGCGGATGAATCGAGTCCAGGGTCCTGCCGAAGGTCTCGTGAAAAATGTAACATATTCGAGCGCCGCCGCACAGCTCGGTCGTCTCGATGTTCCGGGCCGTACCGTCGATCGTCGAGCAGTAGCTGCTCGCGAATTTCGTTATTATCTGAAGCAACGTCTGACTCTTGTCGGAGACGTCGTCGCCGTAGGAGTTCAGGAGAGTTTGAAACTGCGAGACCATCACGTTCACGCGAGTCTGCGGGAAGCGGGGAAAATGCCGTTGTTAAAATCCGGATGTAAAAATTAAAATTCTTAGGATTTTTTTTTTTTTTTTTTTAGAATTTGTGAAGCGCACCTTGAGATCCGGAAGGCAGTCGCGGATGTGGTGCATGAGCAGGCGATTGAGAGTCTTAGCGAGATACGGCGTACCGTTCCGGTTCGCTAGAGTCGGATATTTGCGCTGCAGGAACGCCGCCTCGTCCTTCAGGGCGTCCTGGATCGTCTTGTTGTTCATTATGTCCTGCTGCGAGCGATTCACCACGCCGATTATTCCCAGCTTCACCGGAATCACGCGACCGCAGAGAATGTCGATCGCGTCCGTTCCTGAATAATTTTAATAAAAATTAATAAACCGGTCGTGCGTTTTGGAAAAAAGAAAAAAATCGATAAAACGACCTTTAATATAATTTGCACGTGGCTTCCTCATTTATAACAATTTTGAGCAGTTTGCTCTATGAGGAAACCAAAATTGATCAGCGAACTTTCTCATATCCGTAAAATTGTAATAAACGAGGAAGCCATGTGCTTTACTTACTTTGCACCTTTTTTCGTAACATAAAAAAATATCAACATCTCATAAAAGTGAAGGGCAAAATTTACCGCAAAATTTATTGTAGAAAATCGTTAACTGAAATTTGCGGATTTCGTCGTTTTGAGGCAATTTTTAATCTACTCTTCACCGCTGATTACAAAACTGGAACTCTTTTTCTACTATTAGGTAACTTTAAACGATGCAAATCTGCCTCGTAAAAACACACACACATGCATCCACGCATCCATCCGGACGTCAGCTAAAAATCGCATTTCTCGACATTTTTGACAATTTAAAATACTCTGACACAAAAATCTCATTTTTTTTTTTTTTTTTTTTACGAAAATCTAGATTCTTCTATAAGGAAGCAAAGTATGAAAGTAAAACGACCGTTAAGAAAAGCGAATCAATTACCAGCATCCATGAGATCGAGCTTAGTGACGACGGCGAGCGTGCGCCGGCCGTCGGGATCGACGTCCTTGCTGAATTTCAGGCTCTCGCTGCAAGCCATGTCCGTATTGGCGGTAACGACCGCGAGTATTATCGAGTTCGGATTGCATATGTATTTCAGCACAAGGCCCCTTATCTGCTGCTCTATGTCCTCCGGCTGATCGCCCACGGGCACTTTCGTGATGCCGGGCAAATCTATGAGCGTCAAGTTCACCACCGATGCTGAGAATATCTTTAGGTTTATGGGCTCCGGGCAGATGCCCTTGTTGTCTCCCGCCATCCTATCCGTCTCCGCGTCGATCTCTCTGCGGATATCATTAAAATCCTTGTATATTCTGTTCTTGGTGTGCAAAAAAGTTCCCCACTCCTCCAGATCCAGGGTTCCGTCTTCGGCGCTCCGATTCTCACGATCCTCCTTCGGAGTGTAAACCAGCTGGAGAACGAGCGGCCTGCGCGTGACTATTCCCGTGCCTCGGGGAAGGAACGACCTCCCCACGAGGCTCTCGATGACCGACGATTTTCCCGAACTCTGACAAAAAATAAAAATCAAATTAATTTTTTTTTACATAACTTTTACATAATTTGATTTTATTATATTGGGAACTTCTGTTCGTTAGTCGTAGATTATTGTAACTTTTGTGACAGACACTGGCTCACGATTTCAGTCGCTACTCTTGCCTGTAATTCATTCCTATCGTAATGCAAAAGTCGTAATCCGTTGAATAAAATCAAAGTAAAATTAAAAATCAAATAAAAATAAAAATAAAAATTTGTATTTTTTTCTGAATTGTAAATTTGAAAATGTAAAAGGGTTCGTCCCGTAAATAAAATAAATTAATCAACTAATTAAAAAAAAAAATAACGATTTATGGAAAAATAAATAAATTGCCTATTAATTTTTCTTCGATTATCAATTTCGGAGTCGAATGACGCAGCATCGTCGTCCCGATAAAAAAAGTGGTTTTGCGATTTGTTGTAAATATTCAACAAAATTATAGTGACTATATATATATAGTCGTCGGACTAACCTGCGTGCCGAGCACGACGATTTGAGGCAGTTGTATAGCATCGGCGCCGACGGTGTTGAAGACATCCTGAAGTTTATTTATCACTGGAATCAGTGCCTCCATAGTTCGCGGAGGTTAAAGGTCAGCGCGAGACGGCGAACCGGAGAGTCGAGAGGATCGAAAAGTGCCTGGCGCGGCTGTGCGCCGCGGTGAATTCTCGTCTCTTCTGCGACTTCGATTTACTTCTCGGACGATTTTCCTTTACGCCTTATCGAGCGTAATTTTGCGGAAAAAAAAAAAATGTATACTAAGAAACTCCGTTTCGCACCGACGGGGTGCTCGCGAAAAAGACTTCGACCCCGCGAAACAACGATCGCCCTAAAAACTTCCTTCTTTTGTCTTTCTTCCCCTCTCGTTAAATACGTGTCGCCTCTATTGTGCGAATCCACGAATGCCTTCGAATGCCGGCTGCAAATATTTCCACCGACCACCGAAGTGCTAACTGTTTTTTTTCTAGTGTCTCCATTCGCCGTTTGATCGACTGCGCGCTCTATCCGTATCGCTGCGACTCCTCCGATAGCAGCTGCGATTACGCGTGCCATTCCCTGCGCCAGTAACGTGCGAGCGGGCGGTGCGCATGCGCGCGCATGCGCAGTGGCGCTCGCGCCTGCACACCTCGCCCGCGCATACGCTAATCCCACCGCTCCGTTTCACAAGTTTTCGAGCAATAAAATCCTAAATACTTCATCGTTACGATGACCTAGATGACTCCTTTTCGCATGTACTGTCGTAGGATCGAACGGTGCAGATTAATCTGTGAAAGATAAGTAACCGCGATCCGCCGATTGCCGAGGCTGGCTCGACTAAACTCGGCCGATCGGTCGCGTCGATTGTCGCGTCCGATGGTAAAGCCCCATTGGCGCCATAAGTAATATCCCCCTAGAGCCGTAAACTTGTTGCACGAGATAATCCACCACGGGATATCTACAACACGAGTCTTCTGTGCCCTCTCGATACATCGAACACAAACCGCGCTCGGTTTTTTGTTGGTTTTTTTTTTCAACCAGTGTTAACGAACGACGAATCGACTGTGCTTAATCGCAAACAATCATCCGTTGTCCTATCGTAGTTGGATATATAGGGATAGATAGGCAGTTTATCTCTCGACGAAATGGAGGAGTGTTCGTGCATCGAAGAAATCAGCGCTGCCGCGACGACGAGAACGATCCAACGACCGAGACAATGCTCGTGGCACTGCTACATGAGAAGATAAAAAAAAAGCAGGCGTACAGCGCTAGGCGTAACTCGATACTCTCATTGTCCCAAGCGTCTCTCGGTTCTCGATGATTTAATCGCTCCCGTTCTCGTCGCTCTCTCGCGAGTCGGACTCCAACGAAATGTCAGAGGACCCACGAAGACGCACAGGCAAATCGGAGCTCTGACAATAAAGCGCTCATAACTATGGGTAAGTTCGGCTTAATGCATAAGTTCGGTTTAATGGATAAGTTCTGTTTAATGGATAGGTTCTGTTTCATGGATAAGTTCTGTTTAATGGATAGGTTCGGTTTCATGGATAAGTTCGGTTTAATGGATAAGCTCGATTTAATGGATAAGCTCGATTTAAGGGATAAGCTCGCTTTAATGGATAAGCTCGATTTAATGTATAAGTTCGATTTAATGCATAAGTTCAGTTTATGGATAAGTTCGGATTAATGGTTAAGTTTGGTTTGCTGGATAAGTTTGATTTGATGGATCAGTTCGATTTAATGGATAAGTTTGTTTTACTGGATAAGTGTGCTTTAATGGATGAGCTTGGCTTAATGAATAATTCGATTTAATGGATGAGCTTGGCTTAATGAATAATTTGATTTAATGGATAAGTTGAATTTAGTGCATAAGTCTGTCAATCACGGATGAACAGCAACAAGAGTATTGTTGATTTTCCGATGATATCGGTATAGATTACTATACCGCTATACACGAGTAGTATACACTCATCATTTGAACAATACATGGAAACGTCGGAGATAAGAAAAAAATGTTTGAAAGATTAACTTTATGGTTTTATTTTTTTTTTGTTTATCTGTTTTATCAGTTATGGCCGGTACGGAACGCGCACCGGGTCCCACAACGGACGCTACGCACTCGGCCAGGCTCCAATGGCTCCGACAGCGCAGGGAGACTCTCCAGGAGAAACTCGCTCTAAAGAATGGAGAGCTCAAAAGTCTCTGCGTCGACGAGGCGGAGCTCACTGGAATTCTGCCACCGGAGATTCCGCTGGAACCCGGGGAGAGTCCGCCGGCCTTTCGCAGGAGAGTCGACACCTTCGCCTATCCGCAGAACCTCATCAACAGGCTCAAAACTAACGAGGCGGTGAGAATTTTTAAATTTGCTGTTTTACCAATGTTGTAAAAAAAATATAAAATATATAACTCTGAGTTTTTTTGAAATGAAAGCAACTCCGCTGATTTCTTTTGAATTAATTATTTATTGTTTTGACACATCATTTTTGATAATGGACTATTTTATTCAATTCAATTTTATTAAATTGTATCTCTAGGATTGTTTAAATAAACATATTCGCGTTACTTAAAAAAAATTAATTATTAATTTTTGCTTTTTTCAATGCATGATTTTTGATAATATATTTTATTCGAATTTTTTAATTATCCACCGAATCTCCTATTAATGTTTGATCTAAATTTGATTAAAAAAAAAATATATTTATTAACCCAAGAACATCGCAAATTGCTTTTGCAATATGGAATAAACAAATTTGCCAGCATGGATGAAAGAATTCAAAGACAATATAGCTACTTCGAGGACAAATTAATTTTTCACTCCCCCCAAAATATCGTATCTTTTCTAAAGAAGATGTATTAAATTTGTCCCCAGGAGGAATCGACACTCGAGCTGGAGCGTCAGGTGCAAGTCGGTATCGCGGAAACGGCCCTGGTGATTCTGAACGATCCCGCGCAGAACAAAGCGGTGCGCCGGAAGCACCGTTCGATCTATCAGCAGAGTCAGAGGAGGCTCCGCGAGTTGGACGCGCGACTGAGTTTCATCCGCCAGGCCTACGGCCGAGCGTACCGCAGATCGCACGTGTCGGCCCTGGAGGGAACGTCGCTGAGCACCGGCGACGTAACGCAGTCCCAGACAAACGCCAAGCACAGAACGAAGAAGCCTCGTCCGCCGCTGGACGGCCTGGGCACGGGTGAGAGATCGGCGCGCCAAGATAAACGAATTAAAAAATAAATAAAAATAAAAATAAAAATAAAAAAGCGTGCAAAGTGATTTGCACATGACTTTCTCATGTTTTACGGTTTTGCCATTCAACTTCCTCTGTGACAAATTTCGTTGTTCGATTTTGTCTGCCTCATACAGGAAGCTATAATTAAAATACAATTTTCATAAAATAAAAAAAGAACATTATGAGAAAGCGATATGAAAATATCAATTTCCAATTTTTATGAGGAAGCAATACGAGAATTTCAATTTTCATCGTTTTTTTAACTTGTAATTTTTGCGCCAAGTATAGAAAGCCCATGTGCACATTACTTCGCACCTTTTTTCGTAACATAAAAAATGTCTGCATCTCATAAAATTAAAACCATCAAAATTTACACCAGAATTTATTATAGTACGTCCACAAACTGAAATGTGCTCATTTCGCTATTTGACACTAAAACCTCGAAATTTTTCTTTTACAAAAACATAGCTTCCTCTATAAGAATAAAAAAAATATATATATAAAAAGATTAAATAAATAAATAAATAAATAAACTTCGATAAACAAACCCGTCGATTTTGCTCCTCAGGTAGCGATTCGGTTCCGAAGCCTGGGATATCCTCGCGGAACAACATCCTCCAGGACAGCGTGACGAACGCGAATCCGCCGATCGCCGAGTCGCAGCACCAGTACCACGTCTACCGTCACAGCGCGTGGAGTCCGCACGACTATCGTTCCCCGGTCGACGACCCGTCGGCGTGGAGTCTCGCCGCGGACAACCGAAACTACAACCACGTCGCGATATCCCCGACGCTCGACGGTCCGGTCGATCGTCGCCGCAACAACGCGAAGTATCCCGAGCACGATTACAACGACAACCACGACGTCTACATCCTCCCCGACCGCTACCGTCCGCGCACCTACTCGCAGGGCAACAGCGACGCGATAAGCGTCTCGGGCCAGAAATACTGCCAGGACACCGAGCGCACGTACCGCACGATCCCGAACACCTACACCGAGGAGGAGCGCCAAATGCGCTACCGTCAAATCCAGCAGAAGCGCCAGCTCGACTCCTACGGTTCTCGCCACAGCGTCCAGCAGGACTCGCCGCAGCACCAGAAACCTCCGATCCATCACTACACCTCGAACGCCCATCACCCTCACCAGCAACTCCTGGACAACCGAGCGCCCTCGACACTCCCCCAGAATTACCCCCAGGAAGGCTTCGCCAGATCCGTCCGTTACGGAAATCCGGAGGACTCGAGATCGTTGGTTTCCGGCAAAAAGAGCCACATTAATTCTCAGCAGCGCGCGGCCGACGGTCGACTCTCGAAGACGAATCTTCAACAAGACGTCCTCCGACCGGACGGGCAGCTTCCGGCCGGCAGTTGGATCCGCGAGAACGACGAGATCGTCTGGTGCCCGGAGGAATCTCCGACCGAGAGATTCGGCAGTCTGGATCGTCGAAAGTACGGCGCTCAGTGCGCGGCCTACAACGCCGGTTCGCACTCGTCGAGCGGGCAGGACGATCGAGGACAGCGTTACGCTAATCATCAGAATAACACCACGAATCGAGATTATGTTTTAGGTTTGGCAGGCGCTTCGAAATATCCGTCATCGTCGGCGGTAACGACGCATCATCAGAATTACAATTCGCAGGTGCATCAGCTTGGGAGCGCTCAGGGTACGCCGTCGTGCAAGAGGATTTCCCCGCCTCCGAGGACGCTGCTCAGAACGCAGTCGCTCGGAAGCGTGGAGACCTGGCAGCAGAGCGGCGGTCAGGTCGGCAGGGTTCACGAGGCGCATCAGCAGCAGAGCCAGAGCATGAGGAGGGACGATCGAGGGACGGACAGCGCCGGTCGAAGGAAGGAGAAGGAATGGTACGAGACGTCGATGGACGCGGCGTGGTCGGGCAGGACGCCAGTTTCCGGGTTCGATGCCGAGATTCCACGGCAGATCGTCGTCGCTCCGGGCTCGCCGCTTCACGCCTCTGCGAGATCCGTTGCGACGCAGTCTTCGGCCGCGCCGCCTCCGCCTCCGCCGCCGCCTCCGTCACCGCCGTCCTCAGGTTCGAAAGACTTCCGGCAGCCCGGCGGCGTCGAGCAGGCGAGGCAGCTTCAGCAGATTCGATACAATCAGAGCGCCGGCCTCACACAGCGACATCCTTCGTCGCCGAAGAGCCTCGAGATTCCGGCAGAGTCGAAACCCTCGAGGCGCAACGTCGAGGAGGCCATGCGGGCCGATCGGTCGCCGGATCTGTGCACGATCGTTCAGGCGGGGAAGTATCAGCCCTATCGCGAGGTCACGAAACCCTTCGAGATGTCCGATTTTTACAAGTACTCGACGAAGTATCGGAAACGCGCCGAGGCTCTGACGAGCCAGCTTCCGGGCCAGCGCGCGGCGGGCTCGACCAATGGCGAGGAGGACGATAACCCTGGCAGGAGGCGACACGACTCGGCGAGCAGCGGATCGTGCAATCCTCGCGAGGAGGACGCGCACGCCGTGCCGCCGGTTCAGAGGAAGATCTACGAGCCCGTGCAGAGAATGTCCTGCCAGCCGTACGCGGGAAGACGCATGACCGAGGAGAACGGCGGCGAGTGGCGAGCTGCGGCGAATAGCCGAGCCTCGTCCGAAGACTCGACGGTCGTATGAGTCTGAAATTGCTGCGAATTTTTTAACGGCTCATTGGAACTCGAAGAGACTTCCTGGGATCGAGATCGATCGATTATGAACTTCTTTTTTTTTAAGATTACGGAGAAGCTGATGGACGAAAATCCACTTGCCTAAACGCCCTTCTCTGTCGATGTGAGACGCGTAATATTTTTTATATCGATTATATATATAGATTTTAACTATAATCTAGGGTAATTCACAATTTTGTGTACTACTAGAAGTAATACCCAATTACAAGGTAAATCGTCCGATCGGACGATCGCGTGAAACTTCGTTGTAAAACGTCGTTGATGGAAAAGGACGAGTTGGATTTTTCGTATCTACGAGGATAGATAAATACTGTTTTGATTATTACAAAAAACAAAGTGCCTTCTCGGGTGTTGCACAGCACTTCCAAGACTGATATTAATTGGAATGTACAAAGGAAGCGGTTTTTTTTTTTTTGTTAGGAGGATTAAACAAAATGTGTGATTGACGAATTTTTGTGGTTTTTTTTTTTTAGTTTAATACACGTCTATTTCCAATAACAAAAATATATTGTTGTACGAAATGAAATCGAAGCCAAACATCGCCGATCGGTGGTGAGTTTTATCGTAGCGGCGGTTTTTTAAGCCGCGGGATTTTTTTTTTTTTTTTTTTTTTGCACCACAACGTGAAACGCGCGATAATGCGCGATGGCAACTATTCGTGTCTTAATTACGTAGTAAATCGAAAAAAACGCTCATTAGCTCGGTGTACGTAGATCAAGCAGGGCACACTGACTCTGCGGAAGTTCCTGAGCATTTTTTTTTTTCCATAACAAATCGGTTAACGATGAGACCGCTTTTACATTAAACTACGAAGGATTATCATCTCTTTAGCCGTTACCCGTTTTTTTCGGGGCTTCGTTAATTCTTTCTTTCTCTTCTTTTCTCTTTTTCATTTATTTTTTTTCTTCTTTCAATCTTTCATATTCTCTATCTCCTACGCCGTTAATTCTCAATTCACTTGGTTACAATTGGTGCAACTGGTGTGATAAAGGACGAATGGCGAAAAAACATACACGCACACACACACAGGCCCGCAGACGTTTTACGTTACAATCTCTAACTTCCTGTCTGCAGTGTCGATAACAATAGGTGGTTTTTCTTTACTCGATAACAATAGCTTTTTTTTGTCCCTCTACTTATTAATCCAAGTTGAAAGTTGACACATACAATATTTCAATACCCTCGATGGCCAAACGAAAACAGTGATGCATTACTTCTGCTGATTACGCTGTGATTAATTCGCGACGAGGATTATTCTTTCGTATATTTTTTTTTTTCCTTTTTCTTGATTATTTTCTTTCATCTCGATGAGGAATGATCGCTGGCGAGTTGCGGGAAAAACGACGATAACGCCGATTTGCCGATATATCTATTTCTCTCTCACCATTGAATTATCTACTTTTATAAAATTGTCAGCCCGCGCACGATTTACGCGCGTTACAATCAGCTAGCGCGTTATTTAGCTAATCCTAAACTTGATACGAATCGCAGTTTGGCCCTTTGAAATGCTACGGATTTGTTTGTGTTTTCATTTTTTTTTTTTTTTCTTACCCTTTCGTACCCCAACGCGAGCTTGTCGACTCGTCTGTACGATCTTCGGGTGACTTCTCTCGGGAGCGCGATTGGTGAGACCGCCGGGCCGCGAACAACTGCCTAAATCCCCAATACTCGTTTCGATGAAGAAAAAGCTTCTGCTGCTGCGGGGAGAGCGCAATGGACAACGGGTAATTGAGACTTTCGTTATTACGCGTGTACTTATTCGGATAAACGCGACTCGTTTTAAAGCGGCAGAGTCGATCGGTGTGAAGGATTTTTCTCGCGAAACTTGCGTCGTCGAGCGTGTGGCGAAAAAAACCTCGCGACGTTACATTTACGTGAAACTCGGGTCGTGCTTGCGGATACGACGGACGAGATTATTCTTTGTTTTGGTTTTTTTTTTCTTTCAATATTCAATCTTTTTTGTTTCTCTTCTGCGTATTTTCCAACGAATTTATCCGGACCAGTCGGAGTCCTCCGAGTCGGAGAAGACGACGACTACCTCGTCGCGATCGTCCATGTAGATCCAACGATTCTCTCGCTCCTCCATGAAGTTCCACAAAATAAAGTGCTGCAAGACATCAAAGACAACGGTTTTAATTCGAACATGGATCGCGAAATTGATTAACTCTTCGCGTTTGGGAGTCTCGCATCGAGCGTGACCTCGTCAGTTTTCTATTCGAAATATAAATTTCGAATAAAAATAGCACAGTATATATAAGAGCTGGGCAGTACTTTTGGTACTCAAGTTCGTACTTGAAGTACAAAAGTACTTTTTGGTTCTTCAAGTACAAAAGAACGTTTTTAGTAGTTTTCGTGCTTCAAGTACTTTTTACGATTTCAACTACCAAGTACAAGTACTTTTTGAGTACTCGCTCGCATAACGGATACTCGATGAGCAGCACGACACCATGTTTCTAGCAATATATGATAATCTGTCGGAACTTTTCAATAAGTACAATTTTAAAGAGAATTAATTTTTTTTTATACCATTAAAAAAAAACAACAACGAGAAGTGTTGCCCCTTTTAGTTTTTCTTTCTTTTCAAGAAAAATATCTGTAAAAAAAACTGTGAAAGGACCCTTCTCGTTTTTATAATAACATTTTTTGACACTTTTTAATGGATTTTTTTTGTTTCAATAAAAAAAGTGAAGAATAGATTAAAAATTAGCATTAAAAGGACGAATTTCGAAAATTGCAGTTAGCGAGTTTTTAGAGTGAGGAATCCATGTGCAAATTACTTTGCACCTTATTTTTTTTTAAGTCTCGATAACCGTACGAACTTAATTGCCAAAAGTACTCGATACTTCAAGTACTCGTCATACTTTGTATTTTGTACTTGAAGTATTTTTTGGTACTTTGCCCAGCTCTGCTGTATATTGACGACAAAAATATTACTTTACACAAATATAATATCGTGAACATTGCTCGTCAAGAAGTATTTTTCCAAATTTCCATATCATCGATATTTTTTCAGATACATCGATTTTTATGCCGCGCAATGTAGGTACTCGCTGAGCGACGATCTGGTACGTGAAGGGTTAGAGTTACGGGATTCGTGGAAACAAAGAAAATATGAAATTACCTCCAAAAATTCAAAGTCGACATCGGCGAACGGAGCCTGCCGCACGGGCGGACCGACATCGGTCTTCGTGCCATCGGGCAGGGCGTGAAGATAAAAGCATTTGTTGCCGAAGGGACACTTGCCGCGTCCCTTGTTGAAGTACTTGCAGTCCTTCAGGCTCAACGCCTCCTTGTACTCGACAATGAGCTTCTCCTTCTCCTCCTTGGTGTCTACCCAGTACGTGCTCGGACACACGAAGTCCGACGGCACGCGGCACTCCGGACAGGAACGTATTATTTTGTTGTCGAACTGCTTCGCCTGCCGCCACTTTCTTATGCAGCCGAGACAGAAGCAGTGATTGCAATTCGGCAGAATGCCGAATCTCTGTTCGCGCGTCGATTTCTCCATTATAACTTCGAAACAAACGCCGCAGGACTTGTCGCGGCTTCGTTGGATTGCGAACGACAGTTCCATGTCGGCCTCGTGCTGTTTCACGCATGCCTGCGAATTGTAAAAACGCCGTTTGATTATAAACGTGTCCAGGGCGGGGGGCATCGTTAAGGGAATGCCGGACCCTTTTTTAACTCCTCACTTACCTATGGTGATTTCTTAGTTTCTATTTAGAATTATTAATATGCTACGCATATGTTTAAAATCATGCAGGACTGTAATATTGAAATAAACGCTTCGGCGTAAAATCGAATTTTCATTAACGTACAAGGAATTAATGACATCGAATATTAGAGTTTGTGAAAAAGCATTAACGTAGGGTCACGATTGACCCACCGGTGGCTCGACATCGTTTCCATAATTCATACGCTTTTTATCGGCTCTGGCCACTTGTCATAAGTGAACAGTAAGCGTAAATGTGGAATAAATTTTACATGGATTTCTTTCGTGTAATAAACTTTGTGACGATTTTTGAATATTTCGGGGAATTTCGGAGAATAGGAGTGCACTCTCCTTTTACGTATGTGAGTTCCAGAATAGTGTATATAGTACAAAATAGATGCTGTTCAAATTTTGAGCGACCATATTGGTTTTCGCGAGGATCCGTAACATTGGACTTTTTCATTTCTTGGACGTTTTCAAAAAAAAAATTCAAGCGTATGCCGAAGCGTTTACGGCTAATATTACAGTCCTGTAAAACTTTAAGCATATGCGTAGCATATTAATGATATACAGAATTATTCATAAATAATTATAAATTGAAAGTAAGAAGTGGCCTAGTTCCGTCGATGAAAAAGGTAAATGAGCAGTTAAAAATGGGTTCAGCATTCCGTTAAACTCGACGCAATAAAAATTGAGCAATGCAAAAAAAGAAATCTCACGTTCGTGTGCTGTTGACGTAGCTCGTCGTTGAACGGATGAAGAGCCGCCCTTCCGCACATTTCGCACGTCAGACCATGGAGATAAGGGCAGTCTACTTTTTTACAGATACCGCTTGCCTCGGCGTATGGGCAGAGCGGCTCCGACGCCGGGTTCGCCGTCTGGCTCGAACTCGAAACCGCACGGGCGTACGAAGTCGGCGGCGCGCTCGTCGACGAGGCCGACTCGTCGCTGCTCTCCGGCGAGCCCAGCACCGACGACGGCACGAACTCCGGCGCGTTCACCCATTCGTTGACGGCAGGCACTGTTTCCATCCTGGAAAAAATATTTGAAACAAAATTACTGATAACGCGCGGAAATTGTTTATCGGTAAATCGAGATCGAAATTTCTTAACACCGAACTTTCGTCGATAATTGCAAATACGTTTTTACGTTATGTAGTTTTTTTTTTTTTAATATGTGGATGTTTAAAAAATATAAACATTTCTTTTAAAAAATTAATCATATTTTGTCTGTGAGAGGCAGGCAATAAAATGAATATCGGCCCATCGGTTGCAAATACAGCCGTGCCTATCTCCGATATATATTGCCTCATATTTGTCCCCACAATTTTTTTTTTTTATTGACAATTCATAAAAAATTGAAATTCACGAATATGACGTACTGTTACGTGAATCGTTGATGGAATGGGCTCAGAGTACACAGACTTTTGTTTAAAAATATGTCTCCATGTTTAAAAAAAAATGTTTAGAAAATGCAATTCTCTTAAATCAAAATATTTAAAAAAATATACATATATATTTTTTTTATCCCAAAAATGTTGTTTGCGTGCTACAGGCAATAAAATTAATATCGGCCCATCGGAAGTGAATACAGCCGAGTCCATCTCCGATATATCTAGCCTGATCATTGTCTCCAAAAAATTGAAATAAATTGAAATAAATAAATAAAAATAGTCAATTCATTAAAAAATAATGATTGACAAACACGACGTACGTCTTGTGTGAAATTGTTGACGGAACGGACTCCGAGTCCGAAGCTCCCGAGCGTGCTCCGCTCTCGCCCTCCGACACAGGCCTCGTTGCATCGTCCGTCTCCGCGTCAGGCTCGGCCTCGTGAGCGAACCGACAGCGTGCTCCAAATTTGCAGCTGCCCCATTTGAAGAATCGGCAAGTGGCTACCGTAGCAGTGGCCGCGGCGCTCTCCGCTCCACTTTTGGCGATGGGCTGGACGACGCCTGATGTCTGAGCGTGGTGGTACCGGCAGTTCTCCCCCTCTCGACAAATGCCATTTTTGTAGTATCTAAAAAAAAAAAAAAAAAAAAAAAAAAATCAAACATTGTATTTATTTACATAAAAACACGGGAGATCCTCGTGTTCCTCGTAGATGTCATCGCGGGAGGATTTCGCGCCTCGGCGCGTCTCGAGCGCCGATCAATGGGCGAGGAGGGAAGGTCCCGAACCTTTGTATATTTTTTTTTGCCTCCCAACTTCACCGTCGAAAATCACGTTCGAAAAACGAACAAACGGCCGACTAAATCTTACCGGCAGACAATGCTCTGTGTCCAATTGTCAGCCATTTGCTGAAGCGCCAGAACGGTTTGTGATGCTGTTTTCTGCGAGAACGTGCCCGATATCGGCCGCGGACACAATAAGACTTTTTTTTTTTCCCCACGATTTTTCTTTCCTTCCTTTTTTTTTTTTTTTTTCTTGTCAAGTCCCGTCCACGAAACGAGCTGTCACGGTTCTCGTTTCGAGGATTCGGAGACTCGTCCCTTCCGATGTTTCGATTATTGAGTCGGTGTCAGAGAGCGTTTTGGCTTTAGTGCGGGCGAATTAAGAAAAAAAAAACCGATGCCTCCGAGCGAGGAGTTTCCGTACACCGTTCGCGTTGAATCTCTCGGGTTTTGCTTTCTCCGTTTGTTGTCGTGTACAAACCGCACACACAACGCTTCTCCGTACACACGGGCGGGCGCGATTCCTCTGCACACGCACGACAACGTGTCAAGGCTCCGTTGTGTGTACGTTTGTAATGATCACACTGCCCAACACTGCCTTCGGACGTTACCAGTGGTCGACTGCTTGCTGCTCCTATGTAGTCTCGCTCTCCCCCCCCCCCCTCCTCCCCCCCCACTCCGCCCTCCGCGCGCCGAGCGACCCCTCGTCGTCTCACTTTGCCTCTTTGTCTCTTCGCTCCGTTAGTCGGTTAACCTTGCGCGCGCGCGCCTCCTTGCGATTCCTCGACGACTCTTCGGTTGCAACTTCGTACACATGTAATGATCTATGCAATAATAAAGTGCGGTGGCGCGCGGTGGGGATGGACTGATAAATAAAACGAATGTCAGATCGTCGAAGAGCCGCGAGGTCACTTCCGGTAAGGAGGCGCGCGCGCGGTTATGGTTCGAGTGGGTTTTCGAAGATGACGCCTGTGGCGATGGTCCGAAGTGAGCAGGAGCGGTAATATGAGGATAGGTCTTTCTGGTATAAGTGAAATAGTCAAAAGAAGTGGTTGCAAATAAAAATGCGAATATTATTCGAATGACTTTTTTTTATGGACTTCATTTTGGAGCGAGTCGCCAACAAAATATATGTGTAATATTGCATTTATTGGGATGGGGCATATAAATGCAGTATATGTATTTAAAAATCGATATTTATTCTCGTGGAAGGCGAAAAGGGGCGTTCGCTCGAGGAAGAGTCGTGGTCGCGTCTCGCCAACTGTTTTACCGACGGTAAATGTACTTGTCTCGAGATTTGTAGTTATTTAAGGAGGTTGGAGCGCTTCGCACTAGTCAAATGAGTGCTACATTTTTCGTGTCGGTTATACGAACTTTGTTTGTACGAAGGATGGTTTTTTTTTGTATTACAGCAGATGTCTTCAACCTTAATTCATCCAGTCTTCAATCCTTAATTCATCCAGTTCTCTCGCTGGCTTGCTTTCGGAATATTCCAAAGAACAATTGACTTGCTGCTTTCGAAAAACTTCAGAGAACAATTTAACTTTTTTCTGTCACGTCACTTCCGGTTTGGAAATCTCATTTTACGACCGGTAGTGACGTCATTGAAATGGTTTTTAACGATCCCCATATTCCTGAAATTCTCCATCAACCTAACCAGCCCTTTGTGCAATTGTGCAAATTATTAGTGCTCAATGTAGGTTTCATTTGCTATCTCGTTCAAGAAAAGTATTGCATCTCGACGCTGAAGTAATCGAATTATATATTTTCTACTCTACTTTGTTTTTCGTTTTTTTATTTTCGCATTCTTGAGAAGCGAAGTTTTCGCCACGTGCAATATTTTTTCGTAACACTTCGACCGCTCCGTCGATAAGTCCGCGCTCGAAGTCGGTAACTTCGCCGTATCCAAAATTTTTCTCGACTCCGCCGGTACCCAGTAGCAGCTGATTCGAGAAGAATCGTGCGTCGGATACGGTGGATTCGACGTACGCAGAGGTGATCACGTGAGGCTCGTTGTTTATCGCGCGGCAGAGGTTATTAACGAAGATGAATGCAGCCGAAGCCATCGAGAAGGTCGAACCGCCGGTACCTTTTTTCGCCTTGCAACAAAAAGATCGCATTTTGCCATCGAAAGATCAAACTATGTTTTCGAAGGAGTTTGAACCATTTTCTGAAAAACTTTTTTTCCGTTAAAAAAAGAATTTGTTTACGAGATTATATCGGGCCGTTTAAGAGATCTAACAATCTTCCTACCAGCACGACTCTCTTTCCGGCGTCCCGAACTTTGGCCGTAAGTTTCTCGGCCTCCTCGTCGCTCAGGCAAACTCGAGGACGAGCCTGGGAGAAAATTGGGACCGTAGTTTCCTCGCTGTGGCCACCGACAACGGGAACGTAAGTCCTTGTCGATTCGCAACCGATCGCCTCGGCGTAGAAGTGTCTCGATCGCATGGCATCCAATTCGCAGACACCGAAGAGCTTCGAGGCGCAGTAAGATCCACGACGCTTCAACGCCTCGGCTGCGACTGGCACCAGCGAGTCCACAGGATTGCTCACTATCGCTACCAGCGCCTCGGGGCAATTGTCGGCGGCGCAAGAAACTATTTCTTTGCACAGCTGAGCGTTTGCCTGTTTTTCAAACATTTATTTCCAATTTCAGGATTTCGTATTAAGACTTTAAGGTGTTCTAAAAAATTTGGTTAATTATATCATTGCTATAAATCGATTTTGTTCGACTGTGATGAAACTTCACTTGTTTGTCGAGAAAAATGCACTGGATGGTGGTAATGAAAAAAACAGCGTTACGTATTCCGGTAAGGATATCCTTATTTCGATTTAAAATCACTCCCATACGCTATATTATTGTGATTTCAGATTTCATAGCATACAGAATTGGATATCGAAGTCCGAAATCCCAAACAACATACCAGAGCGAATTTCGATCTTAAATCACTCCCATACGCTATATTCTCAAGATTTCGCTTTTTATAGCATATATAAGTGAATTTCGAAAATCGTAAATCCTTATCGCATAACTGAGAGAATTTCCAAAATTCTGAATCACTCCCATATGCTATATTCTAGAGATTATGGATTCTATAGCATATGGAAGTGAATTTCGTAAATGCTAAGTCACTCCTATGTTCGGTCGGTAACCAAAACTGTAATCAATATTTTTTCAAGAGCAACATATCGGGAAACAGATGATTATTTCTCAGAAAAGTTGAAGACCCTTGAAAGATAAAATGGATCACAGTTTTCATTACCGACTGAGCCCAGATTAGACCGGCTGGGTACTTTGGCAAGACTTAAACACAATGTTATTGTAAAATTGTCAACTTCGTCACTTCCATGTGAATTATTGAACGGTATTATTTTACAAATCTATCTTGAGTTGAAATCGTGTAATTGTCGTGCGAGCTTCTAACTCACTCGGAACAGCTGTTCTCTGCTCGTGTTCTCTTTACGAGGAATTCCAGCGGACAATACAACGATGTCAGCGCCGCGAAGACCGTCGGCCAATCTCTTCGGGCCCTCGAAACCGTAAACTTTAACATCCGTCGGTATGTGAGTGAGCTCCTCGACCACCGCCGTCGGATCGCTTCGATTGCAGAGCCTCAATTCCGACAAACCGCCGGGAAACATCTTCAGCAAGTGCGCCAGAGACTTTCCGACACCTCCGATTCCTACCACGGCGACGCGACATTTTTTTACAGACGAGAATCTTCTCTGTATTGAGCGACGATTTATTTCCAGAGTTCCGAACGATTTACCAAAGGAATAAATGGAGACTAAAACATCGCGCGTGGTGTTGAGATTATTTAAACATTTTGACAGACGAACGACAGAATCCATTCGAGTGATCAGCTGATGAGGTGATGAGTCTCTAGGAAAACAAGCGACGGTGGGTTATCGACGGAGCATAATGCAGCAATTTATTCTCTCGAGAATCGAGCAAAATTGATATTGCAAGTCTCCGCTGTTTCGCCATCGCTCGGTATTACCATCCGAGATAAGATATTTTCTGCAGCTGCCGAAAAATCTTCTTACCCTCTAGATAGTAAAAATTGGATTGATTGATAGAAATTAATTGAGACCAATACGCCACAAGTTCAGTTTCTCTAAGCAACATATTTGATCAACAATATTATTTTTATGATAAAAACTTTAAATTATACTCGTAACGTAGACTTTAATTCACTCGATTTTATTTATTACCTCGATAATAATATTCCTGTAATAAAAACATTGTCACAATATAACAGCATTATAACTTTTCATACAAACTAAAAAAAAAAATAATACACGCAAGCTATCCCGGCAAATTTGAAAAAAAAAAACCATTTTAATGAAAAAACATAATGAAATCTACCTCCTCGATAAAAATGTTCCTGCAACAAAAACAGTATCGCAATATTAGAGTATGATCGATTTCCATACCAATAAAAATACAATACTCGCAAACCACGGCGGCAAATTAAAAAATAAAAACTCCATTTTATTTATTTATTTATTTGCCGGGAATAACCCTTTTATAAAAGAAATAAAATTATAATATAGTCTATTAATTTTGACATAAGATAATATAATTTGGTTTTATCTATAATTAACTACCCTGATAGACAAGCGGCACAAAAAGTAGCAGTTGGCGCAATAATTGCGACATGTGCCGCACATGTCGCAAATATCGCGTCAATATTGCTACTTTTCGTGGAGCTTGTCTATCAGGGTAATTTTAAGTAAAAAATAAAAACTCCATTTTAATAAACAAAAAAACCATTAAATCCACTTAAAGTCTACAAAAAATTGTCTTTACACAATCCACCTCCATTTCTCCCTGGGATCAGTTCGAATCGTCCTGTCTCGCGTTCCTCCTCCCCGCCCCTCCGATCTCTCGTATCCGTGTATTCTCGGGATTCTCAAAATCCACGACCGGTCTGGGGTAAGTCGAAACGGCGTGAGGGAATCGTTTGCCCGGCGGGGCGAAGCGAACAGCGCCGGTTAGGACCGGGGACTCGAGGGGGGAATTCGGGGTTGCGTTCAGAGGGGGCTTGAGTCGGTGACAAGCGAAAGAGCGTGTCAGAGGGTAATCCTATTGGTGGAGGCGGACGTCGCGACGTCTCGACGCCATTGGCCCGACGATCCTACCCGGGGCGTGGCCTTTCTCCTCGCCTTCTCTCGCTCTCTCTTCTCTTCCGTGCATTAATATATCCCATACACACATTCACGGAGGAGAGGGTCTAACCCTCTCCACACTGTACTTTTGCACCTGTTATATGGCCCATCCATGTAGAGCTCCGGGCTATTACGTATCGCAAAAATTTATACATATACATATACATATACATATACATATACATATACATATACATATACATATACATATACATATACATATACATATACATATACATATACATATACATATACATATACATATACATATACATATACATATACATATACATATACATATACATATACATATACATATACATATACATATACATATACATATACATATACATATACATATACATATACATATACATATACATATACATATACATATACATATACATATACATATACATATATGTGTGTCTGCCTGTCTGTATATGTATCTGCAGGAGGAAGGACGAGGAGGACGCGCGGATCCATCATGGCGGCGGGCGTCGCGGCGGCAACCCGTTCGACCCCGTCCGACGCCCTCAGCGGCTTTCCCGGCGAAGCCCGGGAGCATCGGGAGCGACAGAGGACGAACCAGTTGTTTCGACATTGGTAGAGCGAGTTCGAGTCACCGGGGCAGGAAATTTGGGGGTGGAAGCTGCCGGAGGGGCGGGAGGGGGGGGGGGGGGGTTGGTTCGGTAAGAGGAAAAGCGAAGGATGAGAGCGGGAGAGTGTGCGCTTCTGACACGAAAAACGGATTACCGGTGCACTCTCGCCCCGGCAGGAGCCATAGCGAACGACTACCCCCCCCCCCCTGCCCGCGTCTCGGCTCCCCCCCACCTCTCCGCTGGCGCGCAGTGGCTTTGCTTATGCGGTGTTCCACCAGGATAGAGCAGCCGAACACTTCAGGAGTCGGGAGTTCGATCGAGCACTCAATTATCCCGGTGGATACTGTACATCTGGAGTGGTTTATATATATATGTATATATATGTATGTGGAGATGCGTGTGTATGGGTGTGTGTGCGGTCGATTCGCCTTCGTTTCGTTTCACACCTAACGCACGGAGACGTGTAGGTACGGGAGGATGGATTCCCGGGGTATTAGTTAGGATCGGCGGGGAGTCTCTGTTGGATGCCGGGGAGCTCGGGACGCGGAGGAAAAGCTTCATTACTGCCGTTGCTGTATCGGAAAGTAAGACGCAATCAGCGCATCGGTTTAACGGTTATTCGAGTTTGTAACTTTGTGGAGAGCAACGATCGCGTTGTCTGGCGTTCTTATGCGTGTTTTTGGGCGGTATTTCGGTCTTTACTGGAAAGTCCTTTTGGGCCGCGAAGCAACCCAAATTCACCGCATGGACTATGAAGTTTGGTAACCGGAAATTCAGATTTCAAGAGATTTAAGGGAAATACGTAACTTCCGGTTTGAGAGACGAATTTTTCTGGCTGGAGGTATTTTCATTACTGGAAACATGTTAATTCTGGTCTGATAATCTTATTTTTCGACAGGAAATGACGTCATACTGAAAATGCGTCGCTACGTTACTTCCGTCGTAAAAATTTCGTTTCTCGACCGGAAGTGAGGTCATACCGGAAATCCGTCGCTTCCGGTTTGAAAATCTCAGTTTTCGACCGGAAGTGACGTCATTTCCGGTTCGAAAATAAAAAATGCCGACCGAATGTCACTTCATGTCGGAAATACGTTACTTCCGGTTTGAAAATACAAAATTTCTACCGGAAATCCCGTCACATCGGAAGTACGTAACGTCCGCATTGAAAAATCTCAATTTTTGACCGGCAGTGACGTCATTTCCGGTTTGAAATTTTTTTGAATGTTGACCGGAAGTGCCTACACACCGGAAGTACGGCACTTCCGGTTGGAAGTAGACAAATTTCGACCGGAAGTGACGTCACACCGGGACTATGTCACTTCCCGGTTTGAAAATCTAATTTTTTCGACCGGAAACAATGTCATTTCCGGTTTGAAAATAACAAATTTTCTGCCGGCAGTGACGTCATTTCCGGCTTGAAAATAAAAAAAATTCGACCTGCAATGACGTCATTTCCGGTTTGAAAATAAACAATTTTCGACCGGCAGGGACGTCATTTCCGGTTTGAAAATAAAAATTTCAACCAGCAGTGACGTCATTTCCGGTTTGAAAATAAAAATTTCGACTTGCGATGAGGTCATTTCCGGTTTGAAAAAAAACATAAAAAAAATTCGCCCGGCAGTGACGTCATTTCCGGTTTGAAGATAAAAAAATTTAGACCGGAAGTGCCCGCTACGATCCGTCTCAGTATACCAAAGATGCATGATTAAAAAGAGAGAAAACAAAATGTAAAAAAAGAGTGGTCCATATTTCCACCTCCTCAACGAAAATCCTCCGCTCGCGATCGGCGTCCGCCCGCCCCTTTCCCGGATCGTTCAATGGCGGGAGAGGATGCAATCGTTCGCCGGGGCGCAGAGCATAGGACATAGCATCAACAATTTCCGGTCTGTGGTGGGACGACGTAGCGCCAGACTGAGACACCCGAGAGCTGGCGCGGCGCTCGCTCGGAGGGTTGGCTGCGGCCGTGTAGCCGGGTGGGGGGGGGGGGGGGGGGGGGGGCGAACGGGAGGCAGGACGTCGAGGAAGCCCCGACAAGGACAAAACCGACCGCGGCCTGCCCGGCCCGACGGGGACGGAACGAGACCAAGAGTTCGGGATGCTCCTGTGGCGTCCGACATCCCGCGGCAGGGGTTGTTCCATCGCCGGCGCAAGGGGTTGCGCACGCGCCCCGGAACGGGGGCCGAGGGGTGGGGGGAGGTTTATAACGCGCCGTCAAACGTAGCCGACTATAGGTTAAATCCTCGTATGGAGTTTTTGTTGTTTTTCTCCCGTTGCCTCCTGATCCCCGCCTTCAAAAGTACCCGCCGACCAATCGTAGGGGCGTTTGTCTGCAACATCCCGATCATCATCCCTCTCGAGAGACGACGACGAGGACGACACGCTCGGGGGCTTCGAGCCCACCGCACCAACGCTGCCCTCGTTGTCGGAGAGCACCTTCCGGTGGCGGGACACGTCCAAAAACCGACGATCCACACTCCGCGGCGTCAATTTCCCCATCAAGAATCTTCACCGTCGAGAGTTGGAAACTTAGTGAACATTCGTAATCGGTTCTACTTAGCGGAGAACTTTTTTTATTCTTAAAAAAAAAAAAAAATAAATAAAAAAATTAATTGAGCCTGTGAGTGTCTATATCGGGTGAAATCGGGAATCGGGTATTGGCGATTCTTCCGCGGCGAAACGTCGATCGTTATCTCGCTCGGTCGCGGAGGAGTAGGGGTAGAGGCGCTGTATATAGATATATATAAATATATATACGTGCGTATATATGTGTGTATGTATGGACGGGTATATTTTGTGTATGTAGATATATATACGCTTTTTTTGGTGTGTCGACGGGACGGAGGAAAAGAAAGATCGTCGACAGTGGCGGGGGTGGATGGTCGAGGCTTTTTGCCCGAATCGATTCTCAAAAGTCATCGAATAACCATCGAGGTGCATCGCTCTTATCGGGACGAACCCTCGAGCTGCCTCCGACGTCGCCGATTACTTTCCGTCGGGTCTGGCGAGTGCGTCGACGGTGCTTCAAATATTCGGAGACTTTTCGCTGGTTATTGTTTTTTTTTTTTTTTTAAGTGGGAATTGTCTTTGAGTGAACTTTTTGCCGAGTGATCTGTTTTTATTTTTTTTGTCGCTTCGGTGCGCAAGGAACTGTGGCGGTTTAATAGAAAGATTTTTGAAAGTTGGGCGGAGGTTTTGGTTGGGCTGATAAAAAATATTTTTGGGAGAACGATGAATGGAACAACTTCCGTCGCCGTCAACAATGAGACACAACTGCAGAGACCACATCCGCACTCGCAGAACGACACGAGCTCCGAACATCCGAGGAGCCCTGCGAGCCCTCTCAGCATACGACATGGTTAGTAGGCAAATAAAATAACATCTATTGAGAATATAGTTTTTCTTTTTGAGACAAATATTTAGTCGATTCTGGCCAAAAATTTACACAGAACTTTTTTTATTGGTTGGAATAATCTGTTGCATTAATAAAAAAAGTATATTTGCTTTAATTGAATAGATCGCTGTAATTGGACTGTATGAAAAAAATTTGTGTAAAAATGATTTGCCGAAAAAAATCACTTTAATTGGACGGTATGAAAAAATGTGTGTAAAAATTATTTGCCGAGAAAATCGAATGAAAAAATTTAAAAAGCGCAGAGGACAATTTTTGTTGATGAATAGATTTTTTCTTCTTTAAATGTGTAACATTTTTTATTCAAAGTCGTGAGTTTTTATCAAAGGATTAAAAAATCGAAATATACGAACAAATAAAAAAATTGAAAGAAAATGTATTATTGCGTTAAAGGAAAAATGATTTATGAATATGATTCGATTCGTCAATGTCATCGCGAGTTCGTGACGCGCGTCATAAATGTTGTGTTATGATTTGTTTGACAAGTGTTCCACTTTCAAGTCTGCGATATGCTTTTGCAAATGAAAAAAAATAAGTGACTGCCTTAACGTTGAAAAATAAATAAATGAATATAAAATAATATGTATATATTGACAATGCATGCATGTATTGACAATGTACGTATATATATAGATTCATGAGCGTACCTCATGTTTTGATTGATTCGCCCCGACTCGGCAGACGATACGTTTGCCACGGTGTAATCGCGATTGCAATCTTTCAGTATGTTGATCGCGCCGAATAATTCGAGTACCCTTTCGACGCTTCAATTATACGCTATTCCGTTACCCAGTCACGTTCGTCCGGCCGACCCGGTAGATCGAATCTCTCGAGTTCTCGAGATTCGGAGATTCGAAAACTACCCCTCGCCCTCGTGCAGTACTGTAATCCTCTAATCCGCCCCGAGAACAGAAGAAATGCCTTTTAAAAATAAAATAAATACCAATTATTTTCCCAGGCAACTATGACGAAAAATGATATTTAATTTTCTTTTTTTTTATTTTATTGCTGCACAGCAAAAAAAAAATATAGTTTTGTAGAATCGGAATGCCAAGGAAAAATCGTCTATCAAATGCAAACTTGGTTTATTTATTTACTCTGTTGTAAAATCTAGAAAGAAAAAATCCTGGACGTTTATGTTCATCAAATTATCGTCGAAATATGCGAAACTTTTTTCTACCGTGTACTCAAAAGGAATATTGAAAAGTAGCTCAAACTCCAATTGTGTTATAACACTTTTTGTTGTTGTTTTTTTCGCGATTAGTAAAAGCAAAAAAAAAACATAACTACATAAACTCAGAATCACAACGAAAAAATCATCAAATACAAGCTTTGTTTATTTATCTATTTATGTTGTTCTAAAATCTATAAATAAAAAATAATCCTGCTCGTTTATATACGTCAGATTAATGTCGAAGTACAGGAATCTTTTTCCACCGTATACAGAAAAGAAATTTAAAATAAAAAAATTGCTCGAACTCTAAATGTGCCGTAACGACCAAATCTTTCCATTTGATAATTCTCTTAAAATATATTTCTTTAATTCGCCCTTACCTCTAAAAAAAAAATTTTTTTTTTAATTAAAAAAGAAAAATCCTTTAGCAAAATTCGTACATTCTTAATTCCGGACCGTTCGTTGCCGAATCAAGACGACGAATTCGATGATTGTTTCGACAGAGGTCGAGGACGGCGAGCGCGGGCAGGGGAGTGGGGGGTTGGTTGGGACGGGTGCGGCTACTGCATTACCCCATTACAGTAATCAAATCTGCGTCTCGGCTCGAGAGTTCGGTCCGGAGAGGGCACTCTCTGCAGCTCGGGGTTAAACGAAAAGAGAAGAAAAAAAAAATTATGCACCACGAGAGAGATAGGCGTAGTTGCAAGCGAGGACACATATACACGACCGTGTACCACAGTGTAGCGATTGAACGAGCGACGGGCGCAAGGGCGTCAAATTTCATTAGCATATCAATGCTGGTGGATGGCGGGGACTTCCAGGCGCCACCTGCGCCCGGTATTATGGGATCATAGCCAGGGTTGTGAACCGAACTCGCGTTCAAACTGAGCCCCCCTTTCGACCCCCGCCCCCTCCTCGCGCCCCCTCCCCCCGGGCACTTTTTGTCAATGCTACACGGGGTTGATTTTCCTCGCGTAAATTTCAGGCAGTAATTACTTCGGGCCGGAAAACGGCGACAAAAGGAAGTGTGCATACTGCATAGGAGACAAAGAAGCAAAATAAAAAAATTTTGTTATTTTATTACACGCGGTGCAGAAATTGCAGTTTTACCCCCATTTTCAGATCTCGTGAAGTACAATTGGGTACGATACTCGTGGGGAAATTGTTATTATTATGCTCGGTGCGAAAATGGCAGTTTTACGCACTCTTCGCGAGACCACCGATTTCACGACTTGCGACGTAAGATGTTGTACGATACTCGTGCTTTATCGCACTAGGGTCGTAAATTACTGTTATGTAACTCATGCATGAAAAGTGCTACTTTTCGTCGCTGCCGAGAGTGGCGTAAGTGGCGTAAGTGGCGCTTTACGGCCAAGTGTACTATAAATAACCGGCGTGTGCGCTCATCGGGCCGATTTTACTTTACCGCACGCTTCTCGTACTTTACGCACGCTTCTCGTACTTTACGCACGCTTCTCGTACTTTACACACGCTTCTCGTACTTTACCGCACACTTCTCGTACTTTACGCACGCTTCTCGTTCTTTAGGCACATTTATCGTACTTTAATCACACTGGCTTTACAGCGCCACAATTCCACAATTTACTGCCCTCCTTCCCAATATCAGAGTAACATAATACTGTTAATTATTTTTGTTCAGAATGTATTTTTTTTCTTTTTCTTTAATCTAGTATGAAACAAAATACTTTAGAAAATTGACGGAAAACAATACTTGCTTATCATCCTGGGCAACAACAAATTAAATTTGGAAATGATTTTTTAGTGAATTCAAAAAAAATGTTTTTTTTTTTTTTTTTTGTGAAGTCATGAAATTGTTGAGACGGTACGTCTGATGTTTATTCTTTGAAGGTGGGTGCGAATATCGGCCCGATAGAGTCGTCAATCACTCACCCTTGCCCCCCCCCCCCAATCCTTCCCTTCCGGAACTCATCGTCCCGCGATAAATACAATCCCATCAAATCACGCCTCGGCGGAAAGCGTGACTAATAAAGTAAGTGGCAGCCAGGTCCCCTGGAGTATAATTCGTTCCCGGAGCGACCCCGAAGCTCAACCGATAGTTGACTAAATCGCATTTCGTCCCGACGAATCGCACTCCGGTGACGACTTTGCTCCCGTCGCCCGAAGCCCTGCGAACCTACCGTGCCTTTAACATTGTAACTTCTCGCGAGATTTTGTAACATCTAATCCGAGGTATTTTGAGACAAAAAAAAAATTCCAAATATTATGCAATGTTTGATTATTATTTATGCAATTCTGATTAATATTTATGCAATTCGGATTAATATTTATGCAATTCTGATTAATATTTATGCAATTCTGATTAATATTTATGCAATTCTGATTAATATTTATGCAATTCTGATTAATATTTATGCAATTCGGATTAATATTTATGCAATTCTGATTAATATTTATGCAATGCTGATTAATATTTATGCAATGCTGATTAATATTTATGCAATGCTGATTAATATTTATGCAACTCTGATTAATATTTATGCAATTTCCGATGAAGTATTTTCAAACAAAAAACGCTGCTCAACAGATTTTTTTCAGCAAGAATTTTTTTAAGTTTAATTTTTTACTTGGCGTAATTGTTTTTTTTTTAGATATTCTCCGTTTTATTAATGTTTTAATACTTCTTCTAACATTTTTTTTACACAAGTGATTTTTTTTCCACCGTTCCGATTTGTATCGAAAAATATTTATGCAATTTCTGACAACATGATCCGAGCCGCGACCCCAAGGAATAAAAATCTTAATTTACGACTCGCCCGAATTTCTAACGTCGTCGACATCCGAGGGACAACATTTTTTCATAACTCATTTCTCAATGTAAATGCTGTTTGCCGAGACCAATCATTCGGAATCCCTCTGTCTTTTCCCGGTTAAGCCTGCGCCATCGAAACCCTCCGCGGTGAAACTCGATGTGGACGGGAAAGTGGGGAGAGAAAAAAAAAGAAAAAAAAAAAAACCTGACGTTTCACTGGGTAACAGGTCCCTCGGGGAAAAAACCAGAGGCGATCCAGCCGAGCAGCAAATCTTAGAGATCCTCTCTTTCGGTCGTTCAAATTTCTGAATATAAAATACAACTCCATAGACCCGAGCCCGAGATGTAGAGAAAGATGTCGTTTGGCGGTAAAACAGGGGATATCTTTTATTTGTAATTGATGTTGTCAGAGTTTATATATTACTAGTGTATAAGTCGACGATGTGTCGGGTTTATGCAAAAATTGGTGCATTAAATTTTGTGTACAATTGTGATGAAAAATTAATATTCAGTGTATGAAAAACATTGGAAATATTTTATTTTTAATAATTTACTTTATTTTTTACCATAAAAGTCCTGTAATTTTCATAAATTTGTTTAGTTTCGATGAAAAAGTATATTAATTTTTCATCACAATTGTACATTAATTTTAATGGACCGGACTGGAAGCTTTTATGCAAAATCGGGTTAGTTTCATCTAAAATTACGATTCATGTACAATTGTGATGAAAAATTAATATTCAGTGTACTAAAAACATTGGAAATACTTTATTTTAAACAATTTACTTTATATTTTACCATAAAGGCCTGTAATTTTAATAAATTTGTTTAATTTTAATGATAAAGTGTATTAATTTTTCATCACAATTGTACATAAAATTAAACGTACCAGTTTCTGCATAAAAACTTGAAGTCCGGTGCTTTAATTTACAATTTTTTTTCCGCACTGTACTCAAATCAGAATACTCAAGAATACCGAAAACTCACCCGAAGATCTGTTTCTTCATCCACCGTTCAAAAAAATACGAAACATAAGAAAAATACAATTAAAAAAAAAAATTTCTTCACCGCTGAATAAAATCGACATCGTGAGTGACGCGAGCCTCAATGTTGTGATCGCAAACACGATAACGGTGTAACGAGTTAATCGCCGAGATTAACTGTGTGCGTCGCACAAACACAGGATCGACACACAAACGTCTCTGATTCGCTCGAAGCAACTATTATAACTTAAGACCAAAAATTAAACTTTCACATAATCGTGTTTGAATTTTTTGTTATTATCGTGTTTAAAAAATTTTCTCGATTGGAAAATAACAAAATTTACTCGCACACGATAAAGTGCGTTTATAAATAGAATTTTGAAAATAATTTTTTTTTTCCATTGGCCACTGCTCTTCGTGCGCAACGGCCATTTGTGTAAAGTCTGGCGGATGATACCATCGCGCGGGATAACAATCGTCGTAATGTTTATGCTTTGCCGATACGACGGCCGATCTACGTGGAAAATAAAACTCGGGGTTAAGACGGTCTCGCGAATGTGCAAACATCGGAGAATCGTTATTTATTATACGCGTTCGATGCTTCCGTCTTTTTGGAAACGAGCGCAATCGAGACACGGAGAAAATAATAACACGCATGATTTATCCTCGCGGCGGAGCTCGCGCGCCGCCCGAGTTCGTTGCCGTCACCGGCCAACCGAAGGCTAAACTAATAACAAACTTGTTCATTTACAAATTTTTCTTTTACTCAAATATTAATTCTCTAAACTAGAGATCAATTTTCTTAATCAATATAATCAACAAATGTTCTCAATAAATATAATAACTCAACTCTTTTAATAAAAATAGTAACTTAATTTTTTCAATGAAAACAATAAATCTATTTTTTTAACGAGAATAATAACTTCATTTATTTTAATAAAAATAACTCAATTGTTTAATAAAAATAGTAACTTCATTTTTTTAATAAAAATAACTTAATTGTTTAATAAAAATAGTAACTCAATTTTTTCAATGAAAATAATAAATTAATTTTTTTAACAAAAATAATAACTTCATTTTTTCAATGAAAATAACAAATCAATTTTTTTTAACACAAATAATAACTTCATTTTTTTAATAAAAATAACACAATTGTCTAATAAAAATAGGAACTTAATTTTGTCAATGAAAATAACAAATCAAATTTTTTTAACAAAAATAATAACTTCATTTTTTTAATAAAAATAACTCAATACTTTAGTAAAAACAGTAACTTCATTTTTTCAATGAAAATAATAAATTAGTGTTTTTTATTTATAAAATTTCAGATTCGGGCGAGTCGAGCGTGATTTCGCCGGGTTTGCCGGAGCGTTACAGTCCGCTCGGTGCGACGGGAAGTGCCTCGAGCCAGCACGATCCTTACGCCTCGCGATCGGTGCAGGAATGCCCGGTGCCGCTCTGTCGCGTAATGCCGAATGATTTTCCGCTCGCCCGTTCGCCGTATCTCACAGCGCTGAGCAACGGGCATCCTCATTTGCTGGGTCAGGCGGTCCAGCAGCAGCATCACCATCAGCAGCAGCAGCAGCAGTCCCACCATCAGCATCAGCAGCAGCAGCAGCAACAGCAGCAACAGCCTCAGCACGGCAGCAAACCTCCCAGGAGTCTCGGGCTGATCTGCGTAGTGTGCGGCGACACGAGCTCGGGAAAGCACTATGGGATCCTCGCTTGCAACGGCTGCAGCGGATTCTTCAAGAGAAGCGTCCGGAGAAAGCTCATTTACAGGTGAGTATTTTTTCTATTTTTATTTGAACCGTATGAACGAAAGTGGGGCAAAACGAACCATGGGAATGGAACATTCATCTTAAATCGGAAAGGCGAGGACCGTTTTGCCCCAGTTTTTCCACCCCATACATTAATCGAACTTACGGCAAGGTGAAGATTTTTTTTCTATTTTTACTTGGGCCGTATAACCGAAAGTGGGGCAAAACGAACCATGGGGATTTCATGAATTTCATCTTAAATCGGAAAGGCGAAGGCTGTTTTGCCGAACTTTTTTCACCCCATACATTGACCGAACTTACGACAAGGTGAAGATTGTTTTTTTTTTTGCATTTAAGAAATATATTTTTTAACGCAAACTTCTGCAATGATTTTCACTAATTGTACAACTTCAAATAAAATATACGTTTCGTTGAAAGCAAAAATGATAAAACTAAAAAGAAAAGAAAAATATCAGTCATCTTCCTCGTCGACAAAAAAAAAAATGTTTGTCAATTATCCAAACGTTTACTTTCCGTGTATGCCGATTGAACCGACTTGTTATTGTTTTTTTTTTCTCGCGCCGGTCCATTTTCCCACCTTACAATACACTAACAATCCTAAACCGATAATAAAATTTCATGACAATAATAAGTATCGAGGCATTAATTACCGTGCGAATATTGAAATTCGTTTATGGCTCATACCTTAAAAAAATAAAAAACAAAAAACTACTTACAAAAAAAACTTAAATGGCCAATGATAAATTTTAGGCATTAATCGCCGTGCGAATATCAAAATTCGATAATGGACCAGACTTAAAAAAAAAACTATTTGTGCACAACGCGCACCAAAATAGGTCCAACAAACATTTGTCGAGTGCGCGAACATACGACCAAAGGAGCGTGTGTGTTACACCCGCTGGGGACCACTCGAAGGTGCGTACACATATCAGAAGGACAAGCACATATCGCATACACGTGCTGTCCATTTCATTGTGCTTAACGCGCAAGTGTTGAAAGTTATGCCTACATATAACGTACCAACATGATACAGTACACACACACACACACACACACACACACACACACACACACACACACACGCGCGCGCGCGCGCGCGCGCGCGCGCGCGCGCGCGCGCGCGCGTGTGTGTGTGTACATATATGTGCACATATATATATATATATATATATATATATATATATATATATATGCATATATGCATATATATATATATATATATATATATATATATATATATGCACACATATATATATATAAAAGAGAAAAGTCTCGATCGGCGGGCGGATCGAGGGTGATACGTTTGGTCGGATCCGGCCGGTGTGCCATGTGGCCGAGATCGAGTGGACTCATCCTTAATACCGGCAACAATACGAAGTGGGCTGTATAATTCGCGGGGAACCCCCTTCGGCATCCCTTCTGGACAGGGACGTGCGGTACCGTAGGTGTAGCTCGCATAAAGCGTATACACGTCGAGGAGATGAGACAGTGCGGATCGGGCGTAGGATCATGCACGAGCGAGATCCAACGGAGCCTAAAGAGGCCTCCCGTTCGGTGCCGTCGAGCGGCGTAAGCGCGCCACGGCCTGTTTGAGAAACTATTACGATCCCTCGGGAGAACCCGACGATCCATCTCCATCGAATCTCTCTCAACCCGAAATCACCGCTATGTTCGCCTCGCTCACGGAGGCTTTTCGCTGCACGGCGAAGGAGACGCTCGGGTGTGCGTGTACCTGCTGCACACTGGTGCACACTGGTGTGCGTGTTTACAGCAGCAGGTTCCGCAGATGAGACGATACACAGACTATTGACCCCGCGAGTGGCGGGAATGAGGGACCAGCGAGCTTTTGATAAATAGATTCTATAGTCGGTTTTTTTACATTTATTTTGGACGAAGTGCCACTTATTTATTTTTTTCGCGAGATAGTCCGATGTCTGTGTGTTTGTTTGGTTATTAGCAAATTTTTCGGGACACTTTTTTATCATCACCCGAGCGCAAGATCCTGATGAAAAATTTACTGGTATGGTTAGGATTATTCAAATTTTTTTTATAGTACTAGACTAATAGACTCCTGTAGGCTATAGTCAATGATAGAATAGTAATTTTCAGGAGAGGAGAATGAGTTTTCCGGACCGGAAGTGACGTATTTCCGGTATGACGTCATTTCCGGTCGAAAGGTGAGGCTGTCAAACCGGAAGTGACGTATTTTCGGTAAGACGTCACTTCCGGTAGAAAGGTGAGGCTTTCAAACCGGAAGTGACTTATTTCCGGTAAGTCGTCACTTCCGGTCGAAAAATAACATTTTCAAACCGGAAGCGATTTATTTCCGGTATGACGTCACTTCCGTTCGAAAAGTTAAATTTTCAAACCGGAAGTAACTTATTTCCGGTATGACGTCACTTCCGGTCGAAAAGTGAGATTGTCAATCCGGAAGTAACTTATTTCCGGTATGACGTCACTTCCGGTCGAAAAGTGAGATTGTCAATCCGGAAGTGACTTATTTTCGGTAAGACGTCACTTCCGGTTGAAAGGTGAGGCTTTAAAACCGGAAATGACGTACTTGCGGTAAGTCGTCACTTCCTGTCGAAAAGTGAAATTTTCAAACCGAAAGTGACTTATTTCCGGTACGATGACACTTCCGGACGAAAAATAAGATATCCGGATCGTAACGTGTGCACTGTCAGGCTTCGTCTCATTTTTAAAAAATGCTGAGTTTCCAGGTACAGGTCGGGCTTACTGGACTGATTGATTAATGATAATGGGATTGTCATCGCAGAGATATATCGCTTTGATCGTATTTTGATGCCCTTCGAATCGAAATCAATGAATCGACATTCTTCATTGTCGTATATATACCTATATATATCTATATATATATGTATGTATGTATACATATATATATATATGTGTGTGTGTGTACGTATATAAATTCCTGTCAGATGGTCGTAATACGGTAAAGACTGAAGAGCCTTCGCACAGATAACCAATTACCGGCGGGGTGAATGACGACGTCGACGAGGGTCCGAGGGCATCGTCGTTCTCCCGGCACGACCTCGACGAGGATGCGACAGATGCGTCCCGACGCCGGTGCCATCGCGCGCGAGCCCACAATCCCACCCGGATTAAGTACCGCATCGTTTCGAACCACGCTTCGCTTCTCGATGGAGAACGTCTCTCGGGCTTTTCCGGCTATCGTTAAAAACGACGCCCTCGAAGATCGCGACGAGTTTCGAAAAACGATTTTATCTATTTAATCTCGGAACTCGTTCAATCCTCCGTTCGTTGGCGAAACAGCTTTCATTTTTTCCTTTTCGTATCCGCTGCAACTTCAAACCTACAATTTTATAACGACCGATAATGAAAGTCGTAATTGCTATCGACCGGAATTTCGTTAAATGTACTTTTTTGCTTTGTGTTAAAAAAACAATATTAAAACATACTTACCATCACTGCAGGTATCTCAACTCGTAGAAAAAAAACCATCGTTCAATTATAAGATTTTTTTGCGTCCGGTACGAATCAGCTAATAACAATAATCTCCGACGTAAGGACATATATATTTATTTATTTCGCAGAACAATTTAAAGATTCTTTCTATCGTCGCAGTTATTTCAACTCCTAGTAAAAAAGCTCTAGTTTAGTTATTTTTCTTTGCACCCCAATAATTCAATATCAAAACTGTCCGGAAAAAATCAGCTGATAACAATTATCCCCGGCCCACTGACTTAAATATTTCTTTATTTCGCATAAAAATTAAAAGTTTCTTTCCATCGTCGCAGGTAATCCAAGCTCGTAGTACAAAAGCTTTGGTTTAATTACTCCTTGTATTGCATCCCAATAATTCAATATCAAAACTGTCCGCTAAAAACCAGCTAATAACAATTATCTCCGACCCACCGACATAAATATTTCTTTACTTCGTATAAAAATTGAAAGTTTCTTTCCTTGAAAATTGAAAGTTTCTGCGATGATTCTGCGAATCATCGCTCGTCGTACAAAAACTTTGGTTTAATTATTCCTTATTATGCACCCCAATAATTCAATATCAAAACTGTCCGCTACAAATCAGCTAATAACAATTATCCCCGCCCCACCGACATAAACATTTCATTATTTCGCATAAAAATTGAAAGTTCCTTTCTATCGTCGCAGGTACCCCCAGGTCATATAGTATAAAAGCTTTGGTTTAATTATTCCCCGTATTACACCCCAATAATTCAATATCAAAACTGTCCGCTACAAATCAGCCGACAACAATAATCCCCGGTTCTAAAAACACCTAATAGCAATATCGAGAGCGAGCAACCGTGGGCACATGTTTCCGGTTACATAATACGTAACTCGATAAAGCAAACAATGCCTTCTCGACTGTTAGGCAGAAATAAAGGTCCGGGACGTCGGGAGAGGCGCGGGAATACCGGGAGCGAGAGATGGGTAAATAAATGTATGATGTGGTTCTGAAGGGTGAATCCTGTAGCGGATAGGGTGAGTCGAGGGTGTCTCTCGGTTGCCGGCCGCGGGTGGCTTCGCTGGGGTGTGAACGCAAATCAATTTGTCCGACCCCTGCCGGGCCACGACGTGGCACGCACCGCTATCTCCCGCCACGTTCCCGGCTCTGCCCTCCGCGAACCGGCGCGCACACAAGTGTAACTCGAAGCTTCGCCGCGCGCCCGCTAGAGGCGCGCTGCGCTACGCGGGTCGCCGCGACTCCTCCGTGGAACTGCAGCGCCCCGGGACGTGACAGAGAACACATTGACTGCGCACACCCTCGACCAGAACTCTCGCTCAGACTCTCGACCCCTTTTCACCTTCCCTTTTCGCCTTTGCCCACATCCTTTTTTTTTTTACTTCGCTTGTAAGTGACGTTAGTTGAAATCGCTCCAACGAGAGCCTGATTCGACCGCGTGTCCGGCCCGAAGCCACCGGACGAGATATTGTTATAAGCGTCGGGGAGGACAAGACGAGGCGCGAATTAAGGTAGTTCTTGCGAATTGTGTTCGTATGAATTACGTATGAATTTTTAGATTTTTTAATTCACTTTGAATTTTGTGACTTTCTGCACATTTTTTCCAGTTAGGTTTTCGGGAGATTTGTCGAACAATTTTATTTTTCATTAATTTGTCAATAACATTTTGGAATTGTCATTATGCAAAATTAATCTTTTCAGCATCTTTAATATGCTTGATTTTTTTCAAATTTTTTAAAAATGTTTTTAGTAAATGAATGAAAAAAAAATTGTTTAACAACCTAACTTTTTTTTCATACGAAAACAATTTGTTAATCCCTTTGAATACGTATGGAATTTTTTCAGAAATTTGTGTAATGTTGCAAAATCACGTTTTTTTGTTATTAAATAAAAAATGCAATTTTCAGCAAATTACACAAAATTCTGAAAAAATTCATACGTATTCAGAAAAACTGGCAATCGTTTTCATTAAAAAAAAAAAAAACAGTTAGGTTGCCGGATGAGTTACTGAGCTATTTTTCATGAATTCACTGATAACGTTTTGGAATCATTACTATGCAAAATCAATATTTTTCAGCACTTTGCATATTCTTGATTTTTTCCTTATTTTCATCCCAACGAGAAGTGTTCGCAATTCCTCTCTCAATTCTCTCCGAACTGATGTGGGGTCGGACAGTCCGCAAGTACCACCTTAAGGTAGTCGACGATTGGATGGGACAATATAGTGCGGGGCGCAAGGGAGAATGAAGGCTCCAAATGTGATAAACCGATTCGAGTGCGATGAAGCGAATTCCTTGATTTTTCTCGCAGGGCGAGAAAGAGGAGTTTTTGATTTTCATTACAGACACATTTTCCTCTGTTCCCTTTCAGATGCCAAGCCGGTACCGGACGCTGCGTGGTGGACAAGGCCCACAGGAACCAGTGCCAGGCGTGCAGACTCAAGAAATGCATGCAGATGGGAATGAACAAGGATGGTGAGTCACCTTTGAAGTATTGCAACAAATTTTTTTATGGCGATGCTTTTGCAATTTTTTTTCAGAAAGATAGATAAGATATAAGTTATTTAACACCCAGTGCTTCCACCGAGTTCATTGACCCCGCTGACCTTCGAATGGTCGTCGGTCAAAAACCAACAAAATAAATGTACCTGATCATATAATTCCAACCATGCTTTCTCACACCGATCAATTTTCTCCTTTTTTTCAATACTTGAAAACTTTCTCGCTACTCTAGATATATATATATATATATGTATATGTATATGTATATATAGCAGTCGAGTAAAAGAATCAATCAGAGAATCCTTAACTGGAGACTGCGTAGACGTTGCGAGATCCTCGTCTGCCCTCGACATAAATAACCGAATAAGGTAGCAGGCGGGAAAGAAGCCGGTGGTCCAACCAAAGAGGTTCCGAAGAGAAACGACGAGGGTTATAAGCATCCGGGTGGGTTGTCGCGCGGTACATGCCGCCTGGTTCCCGTTCTCGTTTCGCAACTCTTAATACTTTCGCGGCTGAGGCCGCACCTGCAACAGCCCCGCTGCTTTCTCGCCTTTTCCCTTTTTTCTTTGTTGTTTCTCCTCTGTCTCTCCCGAAAAGAAGCTTCCGGTCGCACCGGCAACTTTCTTATTGCCGAACTTGATGTCCTATAGGACAAGATTGGATCGGATTCTCCCCTCGCGGGAAGAAACCAAAGAAGATTAAGAAGAAGAAGCCAAGAAGATGGCTTCCAGCCCTCACTTATCTCCCAGATTCGATTCCGACGGGTGGAAATTTATCTCCGATAGTTTTCGGCTTCGCGATGCGCAGATGTAAAAAAAATGCAGAGTCATTGGGCGTTATTCGGAGTTTCCGGCCGGAACATTTATAGTGAAGCTGATGCTTAACGGTGAAACTGATGCTTAACGGTGAAACTGATGTTTAACGGTGAAACTGATGCTTAACGGTGAAACTGATGCTTAACGGTGAAACTGATGCTTAACGGTGAAACTGATGCTTAACGGTGAAACTGATGCTTAACGGTGAAACTGATGCTTAACGGTGAAGCAGATGCTTAGCCGTGAAGCTGATGCTTAGCCTTGAACCGGATGCGTAACGGTGTAGCTGGTGCTTAACGGTGAAACTGATGCTTAACGATGAAACTGATGCTTAACGGTGAAGCTGATGCTTAAGGGTGAAGCAGATGCTTAGCCGTGCAGCTGATGCTTAGCCGTGCAGCTGATGCTTAGCCGTGAACCGGATGCGTAACGGTGAAGCTGATGCTTAAGGGTGAAGTTGATGCTTAACGATGAATCTGATGCTTAATGATGAAACTGATGCTTAACGATGAAACTGATGCTTAACGATGAAACTGATGCTTAACGGTGAAGTTGATGCTTAACGGTGAAGTTGATGCTTAACGATGAATCTGATGCTTAATGATGAAACTGATGCTTAACGATGAAACTGATGCTTAACGATGAAACTGATGCTTAACGATGAAGCTGATGCTTAACGGCGAAGCTGATGCTTAAGGGTGAAGCAGATGTTTAGCCGTGAAGCTGATGCTTAGCCGTGAAGCTGATGCTTTGCGATGCAGCTGATGCTGTGCAGTGAAGTTGATGCTATGCAGTGAAGCTGATGCTGTGCAGTGAAGCTCATGCTGTGCAGGGAAGCTCATGTTGTGCAGTGAAGCTCATGCTTTGTAGTGAAGCTCATGCTCTGCAGTGAAGCTCATGCTTTGCCGTGAAGCTCATGATTTGCAGTGGAGCTCATGCTTTGTAGTGAAGCTCATGCTTTGCAGTGAAGCTGACGCTTTTCAGCGAAGCTGTTCGGCATGTGGCAATGGATGCCGTCAAACTTATTGGATAAACTGCATAAATTTGCATTCGAATTTGGATTCGATTCTCCCCTCCCGAGTATAAACCAAAGAAGACTAAGAAGAAGAAGCTAAGAAGATGGTTTGCAGATTCGATTCCGACGGACGGAAATCTATTTCCGATAGTATTCGGCCGTTATTCGGAATTTCTGGAACAATATTAACGGAAACGTTTATAGCGAAGCTGATCGGCATGTGGCGGTGCACGCTGCGAAAATTTATCGGATAAATTGCACAAATCGCACCGCAGCTCGTCAGTCTCACGGCGCGGATCGTCGGAGCGCCGTTCGATCATTAAGGCTTAACGATCCGAACCACGAATCCGAAACGCGGAACGCTCGAGGGTAAACTGTAACAACAACCGGCGTGCGTAGAACGGGTCCATTAAACGGCAAACGATCCGGGTTAACGCAGCGCGTCGATGACGACGTGGGATATGGTTTCTCTGTGGATCGAACGCACGTAGAGACGCGCAAAATTGTGGACGGATGATGGGTTTTGAGGATCGGGGGACAAACACGTACGTTCGGTGGATGGAGCTCGGGTAACGGCGTAACGAGAGGATTGCCGGGCCGTTGCTCGGCACCGAGTTTCTGATGCATCCTTCCAGCACAGGGTACTGCGGATTGGCACATGTGGTGACGGTGACTGGGTAGTTTTTGGGGCAATGAGGGTCAGCTGATGCGCGGGGTTTAATCGCCATGGCGGGGATAAAATTTAATCTTCGGGACAGGGTTAACATTCTCCAGCTTCCGATCGTCAATACCGGAAATAGTAGGAAATTGGCGGAATAACATATGATCATTGTTTTGGTTTCTTTTTAAGACACTAGCATGAGGATTTCGTCCAACTAGCATGGTTGGAAGTAAATGGAACTTGTCGAAAAAAATATAAACATTGTTTTTTTTTTTTTTTTTAAGGCACTAGCATGAGGATTTGGTCGAAATAGCATAGTTGGGCCAAAGTTTGCACTAGCATAAGGATTTGGTCCAAATAGCATAGTTGGGCCAAAGTTTCCACTACCATAAGGATTTGGTCGAAATAGCATAGTCGGGCCAAAGTTTCCACTACCATAAGGATTTGGTCCAAATAGCATAGTTGGGCCAAAGTTTCCACTACCATAAGGATTTGGTCGGAATAGCATAGTCGGGCCAAAGTTTCCACTACCATAAGGATTTGGTCCAACTAGCATTGTTGGGTCATCATTTGCGGTAGTACAAGGATTTGGTCTAACTAGCATAGTTGGGCCAAAGTTTCTACTAGCATAAGGATTTGGTCCAACTAGCGTAGTTGGGTCAGTTTGTATTAGCATAAGGATTTGGTCCAACTAGCGTAGTTGGGTCAAAGTTTGCACTAGCATAAGGATTTGGTCCAACTAGCATTGATGGACGAAAGTTTGCACCAGTTTGGATGGAACTTGGCGGAAAAGAATATAATCATTGTTGTTTTTTTTCTTTTTAAAGCACTAGAGTAAGGAATTGGTCCAACCAGCATATTTGGGCCAAAGTTTGCACTAGCACAAGGATTTGGTTCAAAATGTTTTTACACGAGTATTAGAAGGGCAAGGTCGGACTTTTACACACACTTAGTACAACGTGTGATAAGTTTGAGTTTTTTTGTTTAATTGAAAAATATTAATTACCAAACGACTTATTAACAATTAACAATTACCAATCAAAAATCAACAACAGATATCGTATCTCAAAACCTACTCGTCTGATCGAGTTGAAATTCAGACCGATCCTTCATTATAACATTTTTTGTCCAACGACCGTATGGTTTAAAAAAAAAAATTCATTTAGTTATCAATAACTAACGATTAAGGTTATTTCCTTCCTTTCGACCCTAGATACATAATAAATATAAATATAAAAAAAAAACATATACATTTTTAACCAAAATCCTCTAAACACTTTTATCGCTCCACGTCTAACCCTTCACCGCGACTGCGGCCGCTCGTCACATAGGTGTCCAATAATCGCGAGCATCTAGTCAAGTGACACGTGGACGCGTGTCTACACGTGTATACGTAATTTCAGTCTCTCACACTTGTGCCTTTCGAGTTCTACCGATTCCTCACCCATCCCCACACACACACACACTCCAAAGTTATTTCCTTCCTTGGGATAGGTCGAAGATAAAAAAAAAAAAAAAAAAAAACCTGAGCCTTACATAGACGTTTCGGGGTCTTCCTCGCTCGGACTCTCCTGCCCGCACTCCGTAAACACTGCGGTCGTTAGCGGCGGTCGCGTGGCCCGACGCCCGAAGGGTTAATTGGAGGACATAAACGTATGCAGAATCGGCGGGGCGGGCGAGCGGCGGAAGGGGGGGGGGGAAGGGGGTCAGAAAATTCAACGCTCACGCGTTTACCGCAGCAGAGACATAGGCGAGTTTGCTACACGCACCGTCGCTTCTCGGTATTACTTCTCTCGGCTACACGTACTGGTAGTCGCTAAAAGCGAAGAGACCGCCCGTCGCGCGAAACCGTCCATGCAAATGAGGAGTGTCGGCGACGTTTATCTCTTTGCTGGCCGCGCAGAGACGAGAAGCGTGGAAGAAAAAAAAAAGAGGAAGAAGTAACACGATAGCGAGTTAGCGGGCGCAAAGGGCCGAGCAAAGAGAGAGAAAAAAAAGAAGGAATACTCTCGAGCGTGGTAAAAGTGCACGGGCGTTGTGGCGGAGCGTGTGGGAGGAGTAGAAGGAGGCTGTACCCCTATTAAGCCGCTCAGCAGGCCACAGACGAGGAAAATGCGAGACAGGCACGTTTTATATTATTACGGAATTATTCGCCGCAGGCTAGCGGGTGCAACAACGTGTCCGCAAATAGGACGTCTAAAAGTCTGGAAAAATTATAACACGCCTCTTTCACTTCGCAGTCTTCCTAAGCTTTCGTTCACTTGAAAACATTTTTTTAAACAAAGGGATTAAAATTTCGCCTCGACGAGGCGGATGAAATTTTTTACTCTTTTTCTTTTTAAAGCCCTCATTAACTCGAACGTTCAATTGGCACTTGGTCCGCTTCTCTATTTCGTCAATCAATAATAATAATAATAATAATAATAATAACTATTAGTATTATTATTAAATAAAAAAAAATTTCGTTTCGTCGAATGTGATGAAATTTTAACGCTTTCTTTAAAGCCCTCTTCCTTAACTCGAACAATCAATTAGCCCTTCGTCCGTTTATCTATTTCGTCAATCAATAATGATAATAATAGTAACTAGTATTATAATAATAATAACTATCATCATAATACTGACCATTATTATTACAATAATAACTATTAGTATTATAATTATTATTAAATGAATACAAATTTTGTTTCCCTGAACGTGATAAAGTGTCAACTCCTTTTTTAACGCCTTCTTTTTTATCTCGAACATTCAATTAGCCCTTCGTCCATTTCTCAATTTCGTCAATCAATAATAATTATAATAATAACTCGTATTATTACTATAATAATCATCATTATTATTATTATTATAATTATTATTATTATTAAATGGATTATTTGTCTCGGTTATTTAATAACTGGAGTATTAAGGAACAAAAAACGGGAGCAACGTAACGGCTATAATTATCGGTCTCGACGCCGGGTATCGCGATAAATTGGTCGGTGAGAGTCGTGGTCCGGGTATTTTCCATTGACCGCCCCGTTGTGTCGGAAAAACAATGCTCCCGCTGTTATGAACAGAAACTTAACCGACGAGAGTCGACGCGAGAGGCTCGGCGTTTCGCGAGTGCGGAATACACTTAGCGAGATGGAAACTGGCTCGCTCGTTTGCATTGTTCTCGGTACACGCGAACGCTGAAAGTTACGCAATCCATGGGAGGCGCGATATAGGTACGAGCGCGCCGGGGCACGTGCTGGTTTTGCCGACGCGAGCCCGTTGCATACAATTTTGCCGCGGCGAGCGGGACGAGAGGCGCGGAACGGATTCGGTTATAGTCTTCCTGTCAAGAGCAGACGAGCAAACCGTCTCCGGCATAATTGTTTTATATGAAACACAGGGCCGTGAGAGAAGAGGCGGCGCCGCGCGTTATGTATGTAACGCTCAGCTGTACGCTGCGCGCTCTACCTACGGAGGGCCGGAGAGACAGCGGAACCGGCGGGACGCTGCAGAAACGCGCGGTCCACGCTTCGGGCGAAACCAACGCCCAACGATCGACTCGCCCACTTCGATACATACGACACAATATTTCCTCGATTTTTATGGGGTTATTATGTATTTTTTTTTCTCTGAAAAATGTATTGGGTTCCAGTGCTTTTATAAGGTATTTTTACATATGGATCAATAGATAAATTGTGATTTATCATTTTTAAGGTCAATTTACTTCGTAATGGTTTATTAATTTTTTATTTTTTTATTTTTCTTGTTGCAGCTGTGCAGAATGAGAGACAGCCGAGAAACACAGCGACCATCAGACCGGAGGCCCTCGTGGAGATGGATCAGGAGAGGGCCTTGAGGGAAGCCGCTGTGGCTGTCGGAGTTTTCGGGTAAGTCTCGGATTTGGGCTTAAAAAAAAAACCTCCGAATGTTCTTACGTGTTAATTCGAGTATTTTTTCAAATAAACAAATGAGCAAATATTAATACTTAAATACAGTTGAGCAAACTTCTTTCTTGATATACGATATAGGTGATGTTTTGGCTAATTTTTGTAAAGTTTCATCTCCGCTACAAAGATATATAAAGCTGTAGAGTAAAGATCTTCAGCGAACGGTTAGTTGGTAAAGATCGAAATCTCCGCTTCGATCAAAGAGGCCTATATATTATGAAATTACGTATATACCTTCCGAGGATGACGTAACATTTTTGTGAAGTTTCATCTCCGCTACAAAGATATACAAAGCTCTACAGTAAAGATCTTTAGCGAAGGGTTAGTTGGTAAAGATCGAAAAACTTTGCTTCGATCAAAGAGGCCTATATATTACGAAATTACGTATATACCTTCCGAGGATGACGTAATATTTTTGTAAAGTTTCATCTCCACTACAAAGATATACAAAGCTCTACAGTAAAGATCTTCAGCGAAGGGTTAGTTGGTAAAGATCGAAAAACTTTGCTTCGATCAAAGAGGCCTATATATTACGAAATTACGTATATACCTTCCGAGGATGACGTAACATTTTTGTAAAGTTTCATCTCCACTACAAAGATCTACAAAGCTTTACAGTAAAGATCTTCAGCGAAGGGTCAGTTGGTAAAGATCGAAAAACTCTGCTTCGATCAAAGAGGCCTATATATTACGAAATTAAGTATATACCTTCCGAGGATGACGTAACATTTTTGTGAAGTTTCATCTCCGCTACAAAGATATACAAAGCTCTACAGTAAAGATCTTTAGCGAAGGGTTAGTTGGTAAAGATCGAAAAACTTTGCTTCGATCAGAGGCCTATATATTACGAAATTACGTATATACCTTCCGAGGATGACGTAACATTTTTGTAAAGTTTCATCTCCGCTTCAAAGATCTACAAAGGTTTACAGTAAAGATCTTCAGCGAAGGGTTAGTTGGTAAAGATCGAAAAACTCTGCTTCGATCAAAGAGTCCTATAGAGCCCTATAGAGTAGTAGGCAATTGAAGTGGAACAAGGTTATTTTGGCGATAGTATACGTGAAAAGGTCCAACGTTTGCCAAAACTGGCGAAAAAAATCATGTTCCAGTTCAATTGCCTAGAACTGTATATCACGAAATTACGTAAAATCATTCTAAAATTTCATCTCCCGTACCTCACATACAAAGCTCTGCAGCACAGATCTTCAGCAAAGGCTTGTTAAGTAGGTAAAGATCGAAAAACTCTCCGATCGTCGAGGCCTTTGTGAGGGTCACGGAGTCGCAAGATCGAGGACACAATAGAAAACAAACAAGGCGCAACGGTGTTTCGTGGTATCGGTCTGACCCGGCGGATCGTAGTTATCGAGCGGATGAAAACACGGGACAAAAGAGATGACAAGTTGACGGGCAAAATTTTTCTGCGGCGAAGATATAAAACCGTAGAGTACAAACTCCATAGAGCGCCGTCGGCGTCCGAGTACACCGGAGGACAGCAGAAAGGACGCCGTTACCACGTTTGATCTCGCTGTTAGCCGTTATCTTCAACACCTCTCCCATGTATCTCCTCCGGGCACGAGAGCGTTGAACGGTTAACAGCACAATAACCGCGACGAGTTAGATGATCAGGGAGGGGGGAGGGCTCGCCGGGCTCCACGCCACGCCAAGCGTGATCTATCATGAAAAATTACCTTTGACCGACTGGCCGTGAAGTATACTTGCTTCAGGTGTGCAACGCGAGCCTCGGCTAACCCGGAGGGACTTTCTGAACCGTTCGCAAACGGATAATCAATAACGAGCCGATAGAGGCAGCGGTTAGCGTACGCGTCGGTCAGCCGACACAGGTGGAAGGCTAGAAAATCAGAACCCCCATCGCTATCGTCATCGCAATCGCTGGAGGTCGTGCAAAATATCAAGCATTATCCTGCGCGCTCGCGGACTTTGTAGTGTGAACGGTTAAAAATTTTATTGCGCTACCTCTACGACCCGGTGAGACGGGCTGGAAATTTGACCAGGGTGAAATATGCGATATATACGATAGTGTATCAGGTGCAAAGTAATTTGCAGATGGATTCCTCCTCATTTATTATGATTTTGCATTTATTGGGATTTATTACATAGCTTTATCTGTGAGAAAGTTTGGTGATCGATTTTGGCTTCCTCATGGAGAAAACTATCAGCAAAATTGTGGTAAATGAGGAGGCCATGTGTAAATTACTTAACACCTTTTTTCGTAACTTAACATTTTTTTCCTATATCTCATAAAATTTAAGCGATTAGATCTATTTTTGGCAAATGTAATACCAAACTTTGTACGGTGTTAGTCCATTCTCATGTGAAATTGAAGCTCGATAGCTCCATGTTTACTCGAATTATACGGGTTTTAGTTATTTTTAGTTATCAAAGTTATAGTTTAGTTAAAGTTATCAAAGAAAACACTAAAAATCCCATAAAATCGGCCGTCTTGGATAGATATGTTGGAAAGGTCTGTGATAAAAATATTATATTTGTGTGCAGTTTTCGGAAGATAGCTCGAAATTTAGGGGAGCTACCACAAATCTGTTTCGACGTTTTAGATTATTTTAAGTCCTACGACATTAACATCTCGAATTTTTGGTTTTTTACGAAACCACAGCTTTCTCTATCGGAAAGCAATATTATATATTATAATTAATATGATGCTATACAACATATTATATTATGTATAATATAAATAAGGTAAAACTCAATTTATAGAAGCCCATTGCTCTCATATTTCCCGTACAATAATTCGTCTATGAAAATACGTGCACACATTGTATAATACATTTGTATAAACAGAATTTCTCCCTCCGCCGTTGCGGCCCAGCGGCCGACCGATAGAATAGTTTCATCCTTGGCGTGCAAAAAAAACCACCGACTTTGTCTTTGCCCTCCCAACAACGAAGATTCGACGGCAAAAGAACGCCGACCCAGATTCATCTCACCGCGGTTTTCGAATCCCGTCGACTCGAGTGTAGTAATAATTCCAAAGTTTCCATAAAAATTTAGCTTCCGTGCGCCCCTAGATGAAGAATCGCTTCCCCGTTGACTATCCTCGCGAAGATCGCTCTCGCCCGTTCGCACGGCGAAGGTACCGCGTTCTTGTTTCCATCCTCGACCGGATCCCGATAAGTCTCCAGAGCTCCCCGAGTCCTGGACGAAAAGACGTCCGGACTGTCACCGATGTTCCTCTCCAAGCGAATCGGCTGGACGAGCGGCGGAAGTGAGTTTCTGACGTCGCCTTCCGATTTGGCGAATTTCTTCGCAGCGTCAGCCCCGGAAGCCTCGATCACGCTTGACTCCTCGCATTCCACTCTGAATCCACGACCGTGACTCTCCGACTTGGTTTTCCTGATCAGATGAGCCACCCGTCTGCGAATATCGGCTCTGGCCATCGAATACTCGTCCTCGTCATTGTCCTCCGTGCAATTGTCGTACCTTCTGGTTCTGGAATCTCTCGTAACGCCATCTAGCATCTCAAGTAGCCTTTCGAATGACGTCGCGATGTCGTCCAAGGACCTCTGACTGACGAGCAAAAATCCACAAGTCTCCGCCTCCTTGTCCCTGAGAGCGGTCTCGAGATCCGTGAGGTCGCGCTTCATCGACCTCAGTTTGGACTCCGCCGCTTCCCGGAGAACCTTCTCCTCGGCCAAGAGTTCGTCAGTTCTTCTTCTCTCCTCCTGAATCCTGTCCTTCTCCATTCGCGCCTCCGACAATTGCTGGATGACCCTGTTCAGCTTCGCTATGCTAAAGGAATCTTCGTTCCCGGACCCGTCGTCCTGAGAATTCGAGTCCGGGTCCTTGGGCTCGGACTCCTGGGGCTGCGGAATTGATGTCTGCACGGCAGAATCTATGCGGGCTTGAAGGTCCAGATGGAGGCAGCGTCTGGGTTCCGTTTTAGGCAATTCTTCGTCAGCGGGCAACTTTGTGCCATTTACCTCGACCAACGGAACCTTCGCTCCTGGGAGATTCGTCAGATGGGTCTTTGATCGCGTTTTTGGGGCGATGGCATTTAGCGTGGAAGTTCTTTTAGCGGGGCCGGTGATAAAGGGTCTCTTCGTATTGGGGATGAATGCGCTCTTGGGCCTGGCAGCCATGACATCCTCGACCGATTCCTCGCGACGATTCCGTCTTCTGGCGCCAGCCGAGACTACGTTCCTTCGATCCTTCTGGGGTAGACTGAGCCACCTGTACTCGGACCTCCCACCGCCTCTGGCCGCGCAATTGGCTTCGAGGCCCTGAACTATCTCATCGACAATGTCGTCGCTCATATTTGCGTTCGACCTCACGTCGACGACGGCCAGAGTCTTGTTGTGCTCGAGGAGCACGACGATGTCCCGGCCAACGAGGTCGGTGAGGCCGCAGTGTTGGAGATCCAGGGCTTTCAGCCACAAACTGTCTCGTATAGCTTCGATCAAGTCCCCGACAGCTTCGTCGCCCAATCTAGGATTTCCGTTCAGGGTCAAACGCCTCAAGCCCGGCATGGCATCGAGATTGGGTTCTCGGTATCTTAAGGACTGCTTCCAGGTGTCGTGATAGAGGGACAACTTTTGGCGGCTGAGGGCGGCGGCCAACGCTGGGCCGCAGTTTCTGCTCAGGTCGCACTGGCTGAGGTTCAACGACCTTATGCTCTGCACGTCGGCGACCGTTCGGCAAACTAGCTCGCAGCTGTCGTCGCCGATGTAACATCTCTGGAGGGACAAGTGACGAAGAGTCACGGTTCCTGCGAGACCAACGCAAAGGGCCGCTAGACAGTCGACCGGAAGTGGTACGCCCTCGAGTTCGAGGCTGGTCAGGGCCGGTGAGTTTCTCACGCACTGGGCAACGCTGTGGGACAACCACTCGAGAAGATAACGGGAAAGAACCACAGGTGCCTTGCCCATGGATCTGGCCTTGTCCTCGGAATTGATCTCTTCCAGAGGCTTTCGACACTGGTAGCGGCTTCGCACGCTCACGGTCTTGAGGCTGCGATCCAGCGACAGGGAATTCAGTATCGGACCCCAGTCGTCCATCTTGACGCGATCGGTCGTGAAGTCCAAGGTGTGCGGCAGAGTCACGCATATCACCGGTAAAGGACGAACCCTCTGCTGCTTGCAGAGTTCCATGTAACTGGTGGAGAAATTCTGACTCGTTGGGATCAACATTTTTGGGTTTTGGCCGGAAGGCCGAGAGACCGGATGCGGATGGTGATTTCGGGACTCGACGGGGCGCCGACGACGCTCCCGTCGCTTCGCGTATGGCGACGCCAGCTTGGAGATATTTTGGTTTCTTTGGGTTTATCGGATGAGGTTTGGCGACGAAGATTTTTCTTATTTGGCTGCGAGGCGAGTACTCCGTGAATTCGCGCCAAACGTCATTTGCGGAATCGGCTACGGAAGATTTGTTTGTAGGCTCCTCTTTGGATAGTTTCTACCGTTGGCTCTTGATGAGGTAGGGATTGAACTAAACCGATGCCAAAAAAGCGTCAGTCGGTAATAACGCGTATTTTTTTTTCTTTTGGTAGAAAAAAAAGTACACTTTACGCGTTCGTCGCGACATCAATGGAGACGCGACATTGCGGACTGATGACAGAATCGACGAATTCGGAATTGAGGTTCGGTGGTCAAACAAAAACGTAACTTTGCACGGTCCCTGAAGTTATCTGGTTCGGCATATTTCGATCGAACCGGGACGGATTTCCGTGGGGAACGTTTAGTTAGCGGTAACATCGAAAAAAAATTACCCATCGAATACAGACTTTAAACAACGAGTCACAAATGCCGTAAAATCGTTCCATTTTACGGAAGGTAACCATTTTTGGGCTTCATTATAAACCCACTTATCGGGCCGTTGCATTGCACAGCGATAAAAAGACCCCCAAAAAATCATGACAATGTACATTCTCATTATTTTGGCTAAAAATGTATGATTGCGAATCCGATAACAACATCGTTCCAAAGTCAAGCCGAAAGTTCGTAATCCCCGAAAACATTTATTTATTTATTTATTTATTTATTTATTTATTTATTTATTTATTTACAGTAGTGGACGGGAAGACTCCCTTTTTAAATGTTTTAAATTTATTATTGTTTATTATTTTTGTATTCAGTTCGATCGAGTTTCCTCCTTCGACCATCGTCACTATGTCTTCGTGGTCTCAACAGCTGTTTCCCTTTTATGTTTTCCAGGCCTCCGGTATCCCTGGCAATGGCCAGATACGCGACTCCACTGCCACTGCCGACGATCGGCTCGACGACGACGAACGCGACCTCGGAAGCGACGCCTTCTCGCCAGCAGCAGGACGCCGACGACGGCAACGCCTCGGAGGACAGCATAGACGTGACGAACGAGGAGCCTCTGACTCCCCAGCAGCGAAACGTTTGCGCCCAGTTGCCACCGGTCATGCCGTCGTTGTATTCGCCAGCGGGTGCCGAAACAGTCTACGAAACGAGCGCCAGGCTTCTTTTCATGGCGGTCAAGTGGGCGAAGAATCTGCCGTCTTTCGCGAGTCTACCGTTCCGCGATCAGGTTATACTGCTCGAGGAGGCTTGGTCCGAACTGTTTCTACTAAACGCCGTGCAGTGGTGCCTCCCTCTGGAGTCCTCGCCGCTATTCAGCGCCGCCGAACTGACCGCTCTCACACTGTCGCCGCACTCCCATCCGGCCACGGGGACTCATCTGCTCATCGCCGGGGCCGGAAAGTCCAGCCAAGTCGCCGGAGACGTGCGACATCTGCACGACACTCTCCAGAGATACAAAGCCGCCATGGTGGATCCGGCTGAATTCGCTTGCATGAAAGCTATCGTTCTCTTTCGGCCAGGTAAGATCTTTTAATTTTTTTTTTTTTTTTTATAGAAAAAATATCCTTCTTTACTGATCGCGGGGAGCTTGGAGGGTTAATTTCGATTATTGGATTTGAGTCTTTATGAAAAATTTAACTGCCGGGTTCATAAAAAAATTTGAAAAATAGGAAATCGCAATTTTTAATCTATTCTTCACCGACCATCAGAAAAATATAACTCATTTAACTTTTTGCGTGATATTTGATTCAGAAACTCGTGTCAGGCGTAAAAAACAAATTTTCAAAATCCCGTAAAAATTAAACGGTTGGATCAATTTTTTTATAATTTCTACTAAGCTGACATTAAAATCGCGAAATTTTTGTTTTTCACGAGAATATAACTTCCTCTATGAGGAAGCAAAATGCATTAAAAGTCGTTGTTGTTATTTTTTAAAGGAGGAAGGATTGTTCGCTCTCGAACGAGAAGTGTGACAAAGTGTAAAAATTAAAGAGAACATTTTGAATGGATGTCAAAGTATTTTTATTATTTTACGGGAGAAAAATCATTATTAGTGTATAAAGTACAAAAATGAAAATATGTAATCTGGATGGACGTCAAAGTGCTTTTTTAAATTCTACGGCAAAAATTGATTATTAAAAGTCATCGTTGTTGTGTTTTTTTTTCTAACGAAAGGAGGCAGAACTGTTCGCTCTCGGACAAGTGTATTTTTCGAGGAGCTTTTGCGGTGCGTTGGGGCGGTAAAATAAATGTAGCGTTGTTCGAATCCGCAGAGACTCGAGGATTGAAGGACTCGACGCAAATTGAGAATCTCCAGGATCAGGCTCAAGTGATGCTGGGACAACACGCGAGGGCCCAACAGCCCGGGAGCCCCGCGAGATTCGGTCGATTGCTGCTGATGCTGCCCCTGCTCAGATCCGTGCCGGCGGGTCGGGTCGAGCATATTTACTTTCACAGAACCATCGGCAACACACCGATGGAAAAAGTTCTCTGCGATATGTACAAGAATTGAGAATGGACAATTATCGTTTTTTCACTTGTTTTTTTTACGAGATAATTGTTAAATGTAAATAATCGAAAAAAAATGAAGGAAAACACATGTGTAGATCTCGTATCGTGAAAATAATCGTCGCCTCAATTGAAATACGACGAGGCCTAAATTCAGATGAATTCGACGTTGGCCTCTCATGTCTCATATCGTATAAACACATTAAAAGAGAAGAAAAAAAAGGAATCCCAAAAATCAGAGTTATTGTAAAATACACCGAAAAAAATGAGTTTTAACTTAGGATAGAAGTTCCTATATATATATATATCTATGAATTACATTGATAAAGTAATTGATACAAATGGCATCTAAAGTTTAAAGTGCGAACGAATACCCCGAATCAAGATTTGAAAAAAAAGAAAAAAATACAATCAAACGTCATGTATATCTATGTATTTATATTTATTACATGTATAACTAGTGTTAATTGTAAAAGTAGAAAAAAAAGAATCATTTAATCATCTGCTAGACTCGTCTGTTCATGTCGTGATAATAAACGTATGTCTCGTTGTAGATGTATAACAAACGTATATCCTCTTATAATAAAACATACATAAAAAAAATTAATCAAATTTATTGATCCCGATAGGAATTTGGAAAATTTTACTTTCTAAGATTACCGAACGAGTTAGTTATCGGTGAATATTATTATAGTAATTTTCTCGCAATTCGATTTACAAGTGTTCGACGATCGCTTTTGGTCCATTGAATCATTCTGGGATGTCGCTATTAAATTCCTATTAGGTTTCGCGGGTATTTAATCGGATCCATCGTAATTTCGACGCATAAAAAAGAAAAATTACAAAAAATTAATCAAATTGCTCTTAATAGGAATTTTGGTAAATTTTCCCTTCGAAGATTACCAAACGAGTTATTTATCGGTGAATACAGATGATTATAATAATTTTCTCGTAATTTGATTTACGACAAGTGTTCGACGATCGTTTTTGGCCCGCTGAATCTTTCCCGGCTTCGCTATTAAATTCCTATTACATTTCGCGGGTATTTATTCGAAATTTGTTAAATTTTGCCTTCGGAGATTACCAAACAACTTATTTATCGGTGAGTATTATTATAGTAAAATGTTCGTAACTTAATTTACCCACAGTAATTTTCCCGTAATTTTATTTACGACAAGTGTTCGCTATTAAATTTATTCGACCCCAACGTATTTTCGACGATAAAAAATTAACAAAACAAGAAATCAATCAAATCTATTGATCTCGATAGAAATTTGTTAAATTTTGCTTTCAAAGATTACCAAACCAGTTGTTTATCGGTTATTACAGTAATTTTCGTAATTAGATTCATTTTCGGCCCATTGAACCTTTCCGGTCTCCGCTATTATATTGCATTTAAAATAAAATAAAAAATTAATCAAATTTATTGATCTCCATAGAAATTTCTCAAATATTCCCTTCGAAGATTACCGAACGAGTTATTTATCGGTGAATATTATTATAGTAATTTGCTCGTGATTCGATTTATACGACAAGTGTTCGACGGTCATTTTTGGCCCATTGAATCTTTCCGGGTTTCGCTATTAGATTCCTATTACGTTTCGCCGATATTTATTTGTCCCCCTTCCCATCGCCGTATTTTCGACGCTTCTGGTTATGCGGGGCGTGTCCCGCAAGTAAAACCCCCCGTCAGACTCGCACCTACGTGGGTTAGAGACTATTTATTTATCACCGTGTAATCCCTGACTTCACCCTCGACGCTCCGTGGGCCACATGGCAGCTCGTCGACGTCCCCGAGGTACACTCAAACCGCGTTTATATAAATTACACGGAGGTTGAACGACGGTTTATAAGGGGCCACCGAAACTGACGCCGTCAATGCTCCCCGGATGTATAAACGGCACGAGGGAGTTAAACGCCCAGCAGCCGAAGCGACACCGTCGGCCTTCCAGCGCCTGGGGAATACCCCGAGATATCCACTAATGCGTTTTCAATTACGCTCTAAGAAATTTACCAGAGCACTAGTCATCGACACCCGTTTGCCTCTAATCGTCTATCTCCGTGCCTCGAGCACCTCTTTATATTTGCAAAAGTTAAAATGAAAAAATTCGCGCATCCATCTGGGGTACTCGGAAAAAAAAATGAAAATTGAAATTTTGTATATCGATTCATCATAAAAGTTGAAAATTGAAAATATCATATCGCTTACTCGTAAAAGTTGAAATTTTTTATTTTCATGTCGCTTTTTCACAATGTTTCTTCATTAGCGAAGCTTCCTCGACGAGGAAGCCGAAAACACGGAAAAGGCTTTCTCATAGAAGAAGCTTCACGGATATAAGAACATTATGAGAATTACGCACGGGTCATCGATACTCGTTTCCCTTTAATCGTCTCTGCCCGTGCTTCAAGCACCTCTTTAAATTCACACAAAAAAAAACAAAAATAAATCGCAGATTTATCTGGGGTACACCGAAAAAATTGCGTACATTTATCAAACGTTTTTCGTCACAGAGGTCCAATTTTGTTACTGCTGAATTAAGGAAAAACAAAATGATTCGCCAACACACCGTATTAAAAAAAAAGAATCATCAAATTGAAAAAAAATATTGTGGACGTTCGGCAACAAAAATATGGTGGTTATACGTTAAAATCCTTTGTACCGAGTAATAACAAATTTGCGCATGCGTGTAAGATCATGGAATAGAAAACAAAAAATCGCGGAACTAATACAAACGCGTCTTTCAGCGTTTCGGAAAGGCCTCGAGCAATCCACCATTGAGTATTATTAAATTACGCTCTACGAAAGTTCCTAGTCATCGACGCCCGTTGTCCTTTAATCGTTAATCTCGTTTATTTCAACAAAAAAAAGTTACCCATCCATCCGAGGTACATAAAAAAAATCGTACATTAAACCTCGTACATTAAACAAACCTCGACACGAAGGACCAATTTCGTTACGGCTGAATTAATTTCAAAAAATATTATTCGCCAAGGAACCATACTATTGCCAGAAAAACAATTATCAAATTGACAAAAAAAAGAAAAAAGTATTACGGACCTTCGCGAACGAAAAAAAAAAAGTTCGTTAAAGTCCAAACCCTTTCCACCACGTAAATTCTGCGCATGTGCACAAGATCATGGAATAGACAAATAAAAAAAAAATAAAAGAAATCGCGAAGCTAGCACGAGCTCGGTTCGTCCGTTTTGCTCTCTATCTGCCGCAGTTATTGATATCCGAGTCCGGAGTCCAACAGCAAGAGCGTCACGTAACGAATTTCGATACCCCGACAAAGCGGCTATGGGGCGTCGGGTCTGTATATAGTTTGGTCGCGATCGGGCCTGCGACAGAGAGCAGAGCAACGAGTTGCCACAGTCGTAGTATTGACTCGGTTTTGCGGTGCCCGTTTCGGGAGGCGGAGTTTCGCGACCTCCATCCACGATCCTGTTTAGCTCTCTCGCTTCCTCCGTCATTCCACCTCCATGGCGGAATTACGGTTATATCCTCGGTCCTGTGTGACTCCACGGTGGGTTCAGCGAGTACCCGGAACTCTGCCCCTCAATCCTCGACACTGCGTTTCCTCACTCTGCCTCTGCACGGAGCATGGACGGAGAGCCCCACTCCTCTCATCGAAGGGCGAGCCAGCAATGGCGTCGGGACTTGTTGTATTTCGCTTTCGAAGTAAGCTTCCGGTGATGCTAGGGGGGGCTGCCTGCCACTTCCATACTTTCTCAATCCTCGGCGCCGAGAGACGAGCTCCGTCGCTGTGTGTATCCGACTATTTTCCTCGCTCCAACGGAGAGCCTCGGTTAAACGGGAGGGGCGAGGGGAAACTGCGCGAGGCGGGCAGGTTATGGCGAGAGTAAAAGCGAAGTGGAGCGTCGGAGGGAGAGAGGAACCTCGGACGAAGATGGAAGATAAGAAAACGAGGAGTCTGGATCGTGAATGGCTATGGGAGCGGTATAGCCGTCGTGGAAGTAGCATCCATTTATTTTATTACATTATCATACCAACTAGGCGCTCGATAAGTGGAGCTTTAAAGCGGTGGTTCTCAAACGTTACGTGAGAATTACATAACCTCCTCGGCTTTCACGGAGACACGGGCTACTCGGTTATTTCTTTTCTCCGGGACAAATACGCGTCTGAGGAGTTGTTTAGATAGAAATAGATAGGTACTTTGTTTGGTACTGGATAAATCCGCTAAGTAACGTGCAATAGAGGAGCACCAGTACTGGGCCGGTACTTCCTTAACTAGACTGACCTTAAAACATGAGTAAGGTAAAGGTGCTGATGCTGGAACGGTTAAGAGAATTCGCAGATTGCAGCAGTTGTTAATTGGTCGGGAACACATTTTTTGTGGACATAACTGAAACCAATGTCAAGCTGATAGTTTACAGTTTCCAAAACACATCGATTAATTGCAAAAAGATAAATATTTTTTTAATTGGAAAAGAAAATAACAAGAGTCTAAGCGACCACTACGGACGCGGTTTTTCGGCACCTCTATATTCGGACACTGTGTGTTCCAATGTTTCGGACAATCATAGATTTCGAGAACTCTGATGCATGTACACGCCCAGTTCATACTAACTACAAGAATTTCTTTGCCATTTATTAATAAAATAAACAAAAAATTATATTTAAAAGCTGGCTAACCTATCTTCTTCGAACTGTCCGATTATTGGGTCGCGCATGTAGTAACGCTTGTACCAATTTTCGGACACTATGTCGTGTTTTAACTGAATGCAACTATAGAAAATAATTTAGGATCAAACCTTGCAGAACTTTTTTTCTGTGCATCAAATAATGTTTGCGATACAATTACGAGTGTCAAATTCGATTTCTAATACTGAAATTCGGAATAAATCGAATCTGCATAGGAGTGCTCGACGACTGGGGCGTGCCCGAGCATTGGAACTGTTACCTTAGTACCAAAAGCCAAAGGTCTTCGCCATGTTATAGATTTATAAAGGGGCATAAGAATACAGAGAACGATCGTAGGTGGAAAGTGGAGCTAACGCGCCACAGTTTAATGCGTTCAAGTAATCGATTTATCGGGATCTCGTTTGATCGAACGAAAATTAATTAAAAAGTTCTTACTAAAAATTGATACTGTTCGGTTGAAATCGTTCTATCGACAAAAATAGTTTTCATGTGTTTTAAGATTTTCTTTTTTTATCCTACTTCCGGTTTCCGTAAAAAAGAATATAAAAAAAATGAAATAAATGATATTCCACTTTAGCCGAAGAGGCCCTTTGAGGATACCTCGCCGGTTTATCAATTCTCGGCTACGGGACGATCTCGAAAATCCTCGAGCATTTTTCATCGAGCCTCAACGCCTCGTTGTGCGTACACAAGATAGAAAAATATATAGATATATTTCGTGACGGGGTTGGTAAAGTGTGCGTCCGGCCGGGCACAAAAAGCCTCGAAGAATTGAGTTTTCGTATCACGTACTCGGGGATTATCGGACCTTTCTCGCCCTCCTACCGGCGAAAACAAAGAGGGGACCGACGAGACTCCATTCGCGAATATCCAACGATATATAGTTAACTTCCCTTTATTATTTTATCATTTTTTTTTCTTTCCTTTCATTTGATTTTTTTTTTTTCAGGCATTCGGATTATTGATATTCGGGAATATTTTAACGCTCGTGCATTAATGGCCTGTGCAGTTCGCCATTGAATTTTTGCCGGAGTGGTCGGGAATACGTCACGGAGCCTGCACACATATTCCCCCCGCTCGTCCCTCGCACTCCTCCCCGCGATCCGCCACTCTCTCTATCTCGTTAGTTCCCTCTCACCCGCGCGCTACCTCCCGCTATCTAAAAATCAATAGATACCTCGACGACCAACGCGGTAGCCATTGGGCTGCCGGGAGTCCTACGGTGGTCCAGCAGCGATACAACGATAAAACAATTTTTTTTTATATTAAAAAAAATTAATAGAAAATTATACGTATCGATGTCGTCAAATTATAATCAGTATACGAATCACCATTATCGATTTATCTGATATATTCTTAATGGGGATAAAATGCGATAAATCGTACCTAATCCTTTAGGTATATGCATATATATAAATTTATATACATAAATATATATATATATATTTATATATATATATAAATTCAATATATATAGAAGATTCTATAATGATGTCGTCGCATTATAATTAATTTATAAATTACGATTATCGATCTATCCGATTTATTCTTAATGGGGATAAAATTCGATAAATCGTACCTGGCGCCTTTAGGTGATCATGTCTTAGATTACACAAGTCCAATCCAGAAGACGAATCTTTCAATTAGCTCATCAAGCAATCAATTATACTAAATACAAATGCCGATTTTGTGCCGCACACCGATAATTTGACCAGCAAAAATCGAAAAGCTACAATATTTAAATACAATGTAAATGTAATGTATAGAGAATTAAATATTGATATCGTCGAACTATAATCAATTTATAATTTACGATTATCGATCTATCCGAATTATTGTTAACGGGGATGAAATTCGATAAATCGTGCCTAAGGCCATCGTGGCGAAAATGATGTTCCACATCAGTATCTAGGCACGGGAGAGGCGACGATGCCACGGAAAATTCGCGCGATCGCGTAATCCCAGCGTAGCTCAAAGAAGAGCCAAACTCAATTTGTCTTTAAACAATGAATACCATCCTCGAGCGAGTTGGCCTTGCGTAAAATCCGACGTCAAAGGGAGACGAGAAACGTTACCTAAGAATACGAGTTTCGCCCTCGAGCGAAATCGACGAATTCGAGGGGTCGCGGATTTTAAAGGTCTCGTCAAAGTGATCAACGTCTTTCTCATTGCCCTTTCCTCGAAGAGGGAATATTTTGCGTGTCGAAGATACCGTATTAATTTTGTTTATTTTTATTACAATTATTCGAAAATTACTGTACTTACATAATAATAATTGTACTATGGGCATGTTAATAATCATAACGTAAAACGTTAACTTTTTTTTTTTAACGTGAAGTAAATATTTCACTGGAAGACGAAAATGGAATTCAATGCTAAACATACTTCGATAAACCGAGATTTTTTTTTAATGCTTCTTGATGCGTAAAGATCATAATTCTCGAATGGATAACATGCAGTGTGAAAAGTATTTTTTTTTTTACAAGCAAATAAAAATTTCACCGAAAGACGAAAACATAATTCATTGCTGAAGATATTTCGCTAAACCAATAACTGTGCCGAGAGATTTTTTTTATGACTCTGAAAGCGCAACAATCATAATAAACCACGACTCTTGAATTTATAAAACCCGGTGTCAAAAGTAAGTTTTTTATTATACAAACCGACAATTAAAAAATTAACTGGAAACCGAAACCGCAATTCAATGCTAAAGATACTTCGATAAACCGAGAGATTCTTTTGAATGCTTCTTGAAGCGTAATGATGATAATAAACCACGACTCTAAAGTTTATAACACCCAGTATAAAAAGTAAAAATTCCGAAATAAAATTATCTAAAGCTACACCTAATTTCATTCATAAACCGAAGAGAGGATTCAGCGGGTCAATTTGTCTTGCTCGTGTATCAACGAAGGGTCAGCAGTAAAATAATTCGTGAGGGTTTTTATCGACGACCTCAAACCGCTCGTCCCTAAAAGCGAAACACCTTCTAAAGCGAGTTTACCGACGGTCGGTAAGGTAGTTTTGCCGACTGTATTGCCTCAGCGTTCGGTAAGCCTACACATGCCCATCTCCACAACGTATCCAGCACCAGCAGAATCGAGAAAACCGCTTCGCTAAAACACACGTCAAAGATTTTCCATTCACACTCCAAGCGGCTCGCATGCTGCGCGCGCAGACCGCTAGAATTCCTAGCAGACGAAATGATCGCCGCCCGAGCGTGTTCTGCCGCAGTATCTCGGGCGTCGCGACGACGGGGACAATGTGTTCATCGACAAAGATCGAAGAACCTCACGATTTTACAATACAGTCCAATAAATAAATCCCCCAATCTCGCGTCGTCTCAAGTTCCTAAATAGAGCAAAAAAATAATAATAAAAAAATTAAATAAATAAATAAATCGTCCCTCGGACGAGTCGGCCGGTTCGGTGCGAAAAACACATTCTCGAAAATAAAACTTCGGTTCGTTCGATGGTCTGTCAAATGAACGAAAATGAATCAATGAACAGATATGGACCGCTCGTTGGTGCTATTGACGAAGGGACTAGCAGTGCCAGATTTTTAGTAAGTAAACATTAAAAAAATTTTATTATTTTTTTTTTACGGGAAAAACATTCACGACTCATCGTCCACAATCGTGGATGACACGCTCGCCCCCCGTGTTTATTATTAGCGTAAACGAGACCGCGCCGGTAATTATTATTATTATCATCGCGACAATAATTTTCCAGGTTTTCGCGGCTAATACGGCCGAAGTACTGACCTATCATCAAGTTAAGATATCACAGTCGTATCCCAGGGAAGGATGGGTCGAGCAGGATCCAATGGAAATTTTGTCCGCGGTCAAAGAATGCCTCAGTCAAACTGTTCACAATCTTCAGCAACTCACCATAGACCATTCGGACATTGTGGCCATAGGAGTTACGAATCAGAGAGAAACCACCGTTGTCTGGGACTCTGTTACTGGAGAACCGTTATATAATGCCATCGGTGAGATCAATAATACGCCCGTAGATCATAACTGCCCTCCATCGCCTTCCATCTATATTTACTTTACCAATTTTTTTCTCTTTTTAATCAAACATCTTTTTAAAATGTATTTAAAGTTATTTTTTTTTAAGGTCTTTAAACATTTTTTAAAATGTATTTAAAGTTATTTTTTTTAAGGTCTTTAAACATTTTTTAAAATGTATTTTTAATTTCTGTTTTAAATGTACTTTTAATTTTGTTATTTTTTAATTTTTGTTGCATATAAATATTCTTTGCCCGCAGTGTGAATGGACATGCGAACGAGTTCAATAATACACCCATAGATCATAACTGCCCTCCATCACCTTCCATCTACATTTACTTTACCAATTTTTTTCTCTTTTTAATCAAACATCTTTTTTAAATGTATTCAAAGTTTTTTTTTTTTAAGGTCTTTCAACATTTTTTTTTAATGTATTTTTAATTTCATTTTTAAATGTACTTTTAATTTTTTGTTTTTTAATGTCTGTTGCATATAAATATTCTGATGATTTGTCCGCAGTGTGGATGGACATGCGAACGACCGGTATAGTGGACGATATCCTGAAGAGGGTTCGCAATCAGAACAAAAACTACCTCAAGCCCCTATGCGGATTGCCCATAAGTCCCTACTTCAGTGCCCTGAAGATCAAGTGGCTCCTGGAGAACGAGCCAAAAGTTCAAAGAGCCATAGCGGAAAAGAGATGCATGTTCGGAACCATAGACTCCTGGCTTATATGGGTGGGTGTTTCGCAAAATTGTATTGAAAAAAATGTCATTAAATTTTTTTTTGCGTCATTCAATCGGAATTACGTGGGTTTTGGAAATTTTATCGAAAGAGATTTCATTTCATTTTTTTTCGTCCTTCAATCGGAATTAAGGAACTTTTGGAAATAAAAAAAAAAAAAAATTGTCGTTCGATTGGAATTAAGTTCTTTTTTACACATTCTTTTTTTCCTGTTTTGTATTTCAGAATTTAACCGGAGGAATCGACGGAGGGGCGCACTGCACGGACGTTACGAACGCCTCCCGAACGATGCTAATGAACATAACGAGCCTGAAATGGGATCCGACCCTGTTGAAATTTTTCGACATACCGGTCGAAATACTGCCGCGGATACACAGTTCCTCGGAGATCTACGGACACATATACGACGGGATGCTTCGCGGTGTGCCGATATCGGGGGTACTAAACTACCTTTAATTTTTTATTTTTACCTGCCTTACCTACTCCCTTTAAAAGACCTTTTTAATTGTTTTTGTAACACATGCACAAAAAGTCCCTGTTTTCGTGCCTGTAAAGCGAGACGAAAGTTGCGCTTTCTAGCAGGGGCTGCGAGAAAAATGCCGTAGATACTTTTTCGCAAAGTTATCTCGCCTGTACTTTCGCACTGTAGTCCCTTTCGCGCACGCTTTCGCCAAGCTTTACTGGCACGAAAAGCGGGAGTTTTCGTGCATTTGTTACAAAAAGTACTATTTAAAAATTATTACTTTGATTTTTTTCAAAAGTCGATTGGAAGAGAAAATTAAGTTTCGAGAAGAAAGTTTACCGTTTAAATAAAAAACAGACTCGTTGCAGTGTCTGGGAGACCAGCAAGCAGCGTTGGTGGGGCAGATGTGCCTGCAGAAAGGCCAGGCCAAGAGCACGTACGGCACCGGATGTTTTCTGCTCTACAACACCGGAACCGCGGTACGTATTAACTCCGGAAACCACTCCTCTCCCACGAAGTATTTTTTACCCTTCAATATACTATGTTCGGTATATCGATGAAAAAGAAAAAAAAAGGTCGACGGAAAAAATGATATTAATTATAAAAAAGATATTAATTATGAAAAGTCGATAAAAAATTATATTGCTCGATAGCGAGAGTTTATCGCTGTGTAATAAAATTCAACAATTATCGTTTCAGATAGTCGAGTCCTCGCACGGTTTGCTGACGACGGTGGCTTATCAATTGGGAGCGAAAAATCCGCCGGTGTACGCTCTGGAAGGTTCGGTGGCGATAGCCGGAGCGGTTATGCAATGGCTCAAAGAAAATCTCGGCATGCTTGCTGACGTGAGAGACTCCGAGTTGCTGGTTGAGAAAATACCGTCGGAGAATCGCGTGACTTTCGTGCCGGCGTTCGCCGGTCTGTACGCCCCGTACTGGCGGAAAGATGCGCGAAGGTAACTTTAGCGAAGAAATTTCATCCGACGAGGATTATCGGGGTTTTAGTTTACAATCGCGATTTACATAACAATTTCCGTACCAGCGTTATTTGCGGAATAACCGAGGACACGACGAGCGAGCACATAGTCAAGGCCGCGATGCAATCGATATGCTTTCAAACCCGGGATATTCTCGAGGCCATGACCGAGGACACTGGCTTGGTCTTGTCGAAATTGCTGGTCGACGGTGGAATGACGAACAACAGCCTGCTGATGCAAATGCAGACTGATATTTGCGGCATTCCAGTGGGTAAGCGAAACAGCGACGAAACAAGAAAATACTACCTGCAGTTTTACATATTGTGAAGTAAAATTTCGTACGATACTCCTGCGATAAAACTTTTTCTTAAATCGTATAATTGCAACACTCGAGAGAATATTTTTTATCACACTAGTATCGTAATGTACTATTCTGTAACAAATGCACAAGAACTCCCACTTTTTATGCCAGTGACGAAAGCGTGCGAAAAAATCACTGGGGTGTCAAAAAAGTAAATAGTGTGATGCGCGCATGCGCAATATTTTTGTTGCACCCAAAAACCCCACTTTGAAAAGTGGGATTTTTCGTGCATGTGTTACAAAATAGCAATTTACGATACTAGTGCGATCAAACTTTTTCTGAGGCGTGTGTTGCAATCGCGACTGTTAAAAAAACGTTGTACGCACGAGTATCGTATAAAATTTTATTTCACTAGGTGTGAAAACGGTAGTTTTGCGCACGTAAAACTGCCGTTTTCGCACTGAGTGCAGTAAAAAGAAACCAACGAGAAACCGACCGAAAAAAATGCACCCAGCGAACACGAATAAATATGAATCCGATGTTAAAATTTCACAAGGAAGTCAGGCCACTTATGTGTGAAACCACCGCGCTCGGAGTTGCGATCGCGGCCGGAAGCGCCGAGGGAATACGAAAGTGGGACCTGAGATTGGACGCTACTGTACCCCGTGATACTTTTGTGCCATCGATTACCGAAAACGGTAAAGATTTACTAATCTTCAAAATTGAATTATAAAAAATAATTAAACAGGCTGCATTTTTTTGATCCGCAGAACGGGATATTCTGTACTCTCAGTGGAAGAAGGGCATCGAGAGGAGTCTGGGCTGGGAAACCTCGGACGATACCGATGGTATTTATCAATTTTAATTAAAAAATGTTTATAAAAAAAAAACATGTTACTTGATTATTTTTTTTCTCTTTTTTTTCAGTCAATCCCGTGAATCTTCACACAGCAACCGCACCGGGACTCTTCGTAATCGGTGCGATGATAATACTCTTGATAGCGAAGCACAGATCGATTCTGTGATGGAGCCGAAAAAAAAAAACAAATTGCCGAACAAAAATAATTCGTCCCGTGAATTTTTTTCACGAGACGCGCGGTCGTTCCTTCCATAGATTTTTGTTTTTCTAACGCATTTATCCGTCGAAGAAGTTGTATTGTAGTCTCTAGAGACGGAACTCAGGGTTTCTCGTGTAACGTTCATTTTTATATAGTTCAAATAAGACTCATGAAGAGCAAAAAAAAAATTCAACATCGCGAGGTAAAGCAGAGTTCTACTCGTACCGATCTTATCGTCTTCTAAGTTTGCCCGCTCGAATCCTCGTCGACTCGCACGGCCAACGGAGAGTTTGTCTCGCTCTCGGCGACCTCGGCGACGTTCGCCTCTGGGTCGGAAGTCGCCGACGCGTAAACTGTTCTCTGCTGCTTAGCGGCTGGTTTTTCGGGTCCGGGCAGGAGGGGCGCGCTCGGCAGCATTATTTGGGGGTTCAGGGCTTTCGATTCTTTCGCTATCGTACCGGCATGCAGGCTCTCCTGTTCGGGGTCGAACGGTGCCAAAAAAATGCTTAGATTCTTTTTTCTTAATTCGTTTTCATGTAAATTCATGAGTGTAACATATCTATGTCATTGTAAAATTTTCATTAGACGATTTGAATAGAAAAAATAAATAAAAAAAATTGTCATTGTTTATCCTATCGAGGGCAAGGATTCGTGAAAAAAAAAAAATCACGAACCGACGACTTTTCGGTGGTCGAAGTCTGCGCCGCGGCGACGGGGACGGCGAACCACGGATCGGCTCGTATGTTTGGGATTCTCACGCGGGACCTCTGAGGCGTTAATATCCGTGTTATCAGACTGCGGCAGGCGCTCGATATCTTGGGGACTTTGGGAAAGGTGACCTTGTTCTGAACTTGCTAAATTTTTTTTTTAAGGAAATGGGTAAATCTGTTGCGTTTTTACGAGTGAAAGGAAGTGGTCCTTAATTTATGTTCTTTTTTTTTCTTTTTTATGTTAAGGGGTTGCTGGACCTGCCTGTTTTACCGACGGAACGAGGAGACATCGTAGAATCGACTTTACATAATTAACGCCTATGCTTAAAATTTTACTGCAATACTAGCCATAAACGCTTCGGCGCGCACTTGAATTTTCGTTGGAAACGTCAAAGAAGTTAAGACAATCGAATATTACAGATCCTCGGGAAAACCAATATGGCCGCACAAAATTTGAACAGAATCTATTATGTCCGATATAAACTATTCTGGAACTCATATACCTAAAACGAGAGCGCATGCTGATTCTCTGAAATTCCCCGAATATTCTAGAATCATCACAAAGTTTATTACACAAAAGAAATCCATGTAAAGTCTATTCTACATTTACCTTAAAAAAGCCGATAAAAAGTGTATGAATTTAGGGCACGATGTGGCGCCACCTGTGGGTGAATCGTGAAACTACGTTCAAGCTTTTTCACAAGCTATAATATTTCATTTTCTCAATTCCTTGTATATTGTTAATGAAAATACGACCGCAGGCCGAAGCGTTTATGTCAATGTTAAAGTCCTGCACGATTTGAGGCATACGTGTAGTGTATTAATCGTTCTAAATAGAAACTAAGAAATCGCCTAGTTCCGTCGGTAAAAAAGGTAAGCGAGGAGTTAAAAACGGGTCCAGCATCCCCTTAAATTTGTACCTGGGTACCTTTAGGAGTTGGGCGTAATTGTTGTCGTCGAAGGGCAGGCAACCGTAGACCATAGCGTAAAGAACGACTCCGAGGGACCAGACGTCCGACAGCTGGGGCTGATAGGGAATACCGCGCAGTATCTCCGGCGAGGCGTAAGCGTAACTTCCGCAAAAAGTGTCGCTCAGCGGGGCAACGCCGTTCTTCGGCTTCATCTGGCCACGCGCGAAACCGAAGTCCGATAATTTAATGTTGTAATCTTGATCCAACAGTAGATTCTCGCATTTTATGTCCCTGAAGGAATTTTAATCGATTCGATTTTTTTTTAAATTATTTATCTTCTTTTTCATTTATTTTTAGTCTTTTAGGCGTTAAATCGAGTAGAAACAATAACCTGTGGACGACTCCGCGCTCGTGACAATAATCTACGGCGTCTACCAGCTGCCTGAACCATCGACGGCTCCGATTTTCGTCGATGAATATATCGCGGCAAATCACGTCGAGGAGACTGCCGTTGTGGGCGAACTCCATGATAATGTAAACTCTGAACAGATGCGAAATTGAAAGAATCGGGAAATAAGAACTAAAGAAAAACCCCACCAGCTGAACGAGATTGGAGCGTCGGGCCATGTGTCTATATATATTATGTATATATTAAATCGTCGTTGGTTGATATCTCGAATTGATATCTCGTAAAATGTTAACATTGAGTTTGGAGTGTTATTGGTTCGAGGCGATTCGACTTTACTTATTTCAAGATGGCGTCGCTTCGCGCGCTACAACGACCTTGGGCCGAGAACTACCAGATCCGCGTGTATATAAAAAAAATGTACGAAAACTCGTCGTTCGTTGGATATCTCGAATTGATATCTCGTAAAATGTTCATCGGCAGTGCAATTTTTGATACTGATTTTCGAATCGTTAATCCTTTGAGGCAAGTCGACTATACTAATTTCAAGATGGCGTCGGCTCGCGCGCCCGAACGACCTTGGGCCGAGAACTAACCGATGCGTCGTCTCGATCGCTTGAAGAAACCGGATTAGGTGGGGATGCTTCAAGCCCTTGACGACTTCGATCTCTCGGGGCAAAAATTTTCTCAGATAATCCTCCGGCGCCTGAAACTTCGATACTATCTTGACGGCCACTTGACACTCGTGTCGATCGGATTTTGCGACCTGTTTACACGAGACGATAGACGCAAAGTGGGCTCGTTAACGCGTCGATGAGTCCGAACAATTTTCGAACGAATATTCGCTATCTATATTTTCTACTACAATTTTTTCGAACGCTTATCGGTGTGGCGAAAAACGGAACTAAATTGTACGGGTGAAAGACTTACCTTGACGGTCGCGTACGATCCCGCACCGATGGTCCTTCCGAGGGCGTAACCGTGCGATTCCAGAACCGTCAATTTCCTGTCCGCTTTCTGTCCATCCTTGTCGTCAGCCGCAGAAGTTGTCGGCCCCTCCTTCGCCCTTGACTCGTCCTCCGGCACAGCTGACATTTCACACGCGAAGCGAGCTCTCGCCTAAAAACGACACGTCGATCGCTCGTATTTTCTCTACGCTCGATGGTCGACGATTAAACTGCGCAACGAAAATGTCCAAACTTCGTTGCTTCTGCGGGATCTTCATTGTCCTTTCGTACATTTGCCGTTAGTCGCCGATTCGCTCAACTCCACAGGACCGTTAGAACTTTTACTCTTTCATGATTGCGAATGAGATTTGTGTTGTTGTTGTCGGACCGGTTATTCTGCTCGATGCACGAGCGAGTCGCAACGCGCCAAGGAGTTGCCCCTCGCTCGTGAAACAATTGAAGCTTTTTTTGTTCTGAACACGAAAGACCAAAGTTTCGTTGACAAAAAACTTTGCTGTTTTGAGCTGCCCGAGAAGCCGCGCAATTAATAATAAAACGTTAAACCAATCTCTTATATTAGTTTATCACGAGCAATTAACCGGAGTTGAAAGACCGCACGACGATCCGAGACCGCTGCAAACCATTCGAATACTAACTGCCGCTCTCCCATTGGCTCGTCGGCACGGTGATTATATTATATATATATATATTAATAGAGAAAATAGAGAAGAGGATTGGCTTTGGGACGATTTTTCCATACAGCCGTTACAACATATTTCTTATACGACTATTTCAGTAACCTGCATTCTAAATTTATAAGATCGTAACGATTGAGATACATCTTATATCTTCATCTTCGTTAACACAATTTTGTCCGGATCTTCATTACCACAGTCAAAGAAAGCCGGACTGATACACTTTATATGAACGGTCTATACGACGGTAATAATAATAATAAACGCTACGGTGCCTCCCTCTGGCGGACGCGGCCGAATCGCACACTGTCCCGTTGTTCGGTGCGTTCCAGTGCTTTCGCGTTGTTGTGGAAAATAAAACTTTACCGAAGTGCGAATAAATTAACGACAATGGCAGACGTTTTGGACATCGATAACGCCGAAGAGTTCGAGGTCGACGATGAGGGCGATCGTGAGTTTGTTTAGAAAATTTTAATCGTCTATCGATCGCAAAAATCCGTTCGTAAATTTATAACCTACTTGTCGACGCGCCGACTTGTAAATACCTGTAAATCTCGGTACTTGGTGGATAGCAATAAATAATAATAATAATAATCGTCATTACCCATTTTCAGAGGGAATCGCGCGTTTGAAGGAAAAGGCGAAGAAGAGGAAGGGCAGAGGACACGGCACTGAATTGGCCTCGACTCGCGAGGACATCGGACACCACGAGTCCATGAATGTCGTCGAGGAGGACGACGACGAGCCAGGACCAAAGAGATGTAAGCTTTTTTTATTTTTACTCCGATTTTATCATCGAGTAGAATCAATTAATTTTTTTTTTTTTTTTTTCTTGCCGCAGCTGTGGAAGGATGGATCTTGTTCATAAACGCTGTTCACGAGGAAGCTCAGGAGGACGACATACAGGACAAATTTTCTGAATTTGGTCAGATAAAAAATTTGCACTTGAATCTCGATAGAAGAACAGGTTTTCTGAAAGGATATGCTCTGGTGGAGTACGAGACCTTCAAAGAGGCTCAGGCCGCTAAGGAAGCCCTAAACGGCACAGAGATTCTTGGACAACCTATATCGGTCGACTGGTGCTTTGTCAAAGGACCCAAAAAGTTTGTATTCCAAACGATAATTCTGGTTCAGCCTCTGAGGCGATGAGACCTATCAGGACTCAGTCGGTATCGAAATCTGTAATTGATAAAAAAAATGTTTAGTTTTTTTTTTTTTTTTGGTACTGTAATCGACCAATTTTTTTTTTACTCATTTTTTCTCAAAAAATGTTTGCAGTTTTTGGTACCGTAATCGATAAAATAGTCATTTTTGTAACTCACACATGAAAAGTGCTACTTGTACGTGCCGAGAGTGGCGAAAGTGGCGCTTTACAGCTGAGTGTACTATAAATACCCGGTGCATGCGCACATCGAGCCGATTTTACGTTACGCACGCGTCTCATACTTCACGCACGCTGACTATACAGCACCACAATGGATGCAATCGCCACTTTGGCCCCTCCCGGCAGGCACGAATGATAGCACTTTTCATACAAGAGTTACAAAAACGACTATTTTTTACTTTTTTTTTTTTCAAAAATTGTTTAGAGTTTTCGGAACTGGCCGAGTCTATCGCCGAAGCCGTTATGCACTGTACGTTCCGAAATGATTTATTTCATCATTTCTTTTCCAGATTAAAAAAGAGGAGTCACCGGAGGCGATGAGAAAACGGTCCAAGAACAGTTTAAGCAAAAACAAAAAAAAAAGTTTTTCTTTCCCCAATGCTGAGCCAGTCCCGTCGGACAGCTGAATAAAAAGAATTATAATGTTTGTATTTAACTATAGCAATGACGATGAACTATGTAAACGAGATGAATACCGTATATCTCGTTCCTTTATTCGATTACAATGATCGTGACGCGTTATACGATCGATGAAACAACTGTTTTATTGAACGCGTAAAAATTCGTTCGACATACGTAATAAAAATTGGAATAAATATATCTAAGTGGCGAACAAGTACGAATCAAGCGTAATAATTGAGATTCGCCTTCTTCTTCGCTTGAACTTCGTTTATAGCTTCCATCAGATCCTCGTGCGTGACCGCGGTCGCGTTGCGCCTCAAAGCGATCATACCCTGCAAATAAAGTCAATTGATCAAACAAGAAATACTCGGTAAAAAAAATGGACCAAACAGGAAATAATCGTTAAAAAAAAATGAACCAAACAATAAATTAACTGTAAAAAAAAATCGAACAGACAATAAATTATCGGTAAAAAAATCGATCGAACAAGTAAAGATCGGTAAAAAAAAAAAAAAAATTAATCAAACGACAAATAATCGGTAAAAAAAATGAAATAATGCGTAAAAATTACCGCCTCGACGCAGACGGCTTTGCACTGAGCGCCGTTGAAGTCGTCGGTCGACCTGGACAGCTCTTCGAAATTAACGTCCGGATACATGTTCATCTTGCGCGAATGAATCTGCATAATGCGAGCGCGGGCCTCCTCGTTGGGGTGAGGAAACTCGATCTTTCTGTCGAGTCGTCCGGACCTGAGCAGCGCCGGATCGAGAATATCGACTCTGTTCGTCGCGGCGATGACTTTGATGTCTGCAGTGGAGCTGAAGCCATCGAGTTGATTGAGGAGCTCCAGCATAGTTCGCTGTACCTCGCGATCGCCGGCTTTCTCCGAGTCGAATCGCTTCGTGCCGATAGCGTCGAGTTCGTCGATGAAGATGATCGCCGGAGCTTTCTCCTTCGCGAGCGAGAAGGCGTCGCGCACGAGTTTAGCGCCATCTCCGATGAACATCTGAACCAGCTGCGGGCCCGCCAATTTCAAAAAGGTCGATTTAGTCTGCGCCGCGCAGGCTCGAGCGAGCAGAGTCTTTCCCGTTCCGGGCGGTCCGTAAAGGAGCACGCCCTTTGGCGGTTGAATGCCCAAATTCTCAAACTTCTCCTTGTGGGTCATGGGCAGCACGACGGCCTCGATGAGCTCCTGAATCTGCTTGTCCAAACCGCCGATGTCCGAGTACTGCTCGGTCGGCCTTTCGTCGACCTCCATCGCCTTCACGCGCGCGTCGTACTCGGCCGGAAGTGTCTCGAGCACGAGATAACTGTCCTTGTTCACGCCGACAAGGTCGCCGGGTTTCAGGGACTCCGCGTCGACGAGCCCGATCACCGGCAGGAAGTAAGTCTGGCGGGTCGATGTTTTTATGACGGCGCATTTTCCCTTTCTCTGAGCGTCGAGATCGACGACCGCTCCGTCCTCCTCGCCCGTGTCCTGCGGATCGACGTCCAAGAGCTCTATGACATTCGACACGAGATAGGGCAGAGTTTTGTTGACCTTTATCTTCTCTGTGTTTTCCTTTATCTTGTCGTTTTGCGCCTGAAGCTCGTGCGATATTCTCATAACCTCGCTCTTCATTATCTTAATCTCGTTGTCGAGGAGACGAGTCCGCGAGACTATCTCGTCGGTCGACATGCGAAGAACATCCTCGCTGAGAGTTTCCTGTGGGGGAATGAGAATTAAAGTGTCGGTCAGCTGTGCGCGTCAGCGCAGGACGCAGAACTGCTTGTCATTCGAGAGACATAACCTCGGAGATTTAATCGCCGGAGGTGTCTGTTAAATGAGCTGTAAATACCTCGCGATCTTCCCATATCGATTTGTCCTCCAGCGTTGCCATTTCCGCTGCGAACTGTGGTTTCCTGTGATCGATCGAATTGACGCGAGGCTGACTGAGGGAACTTCTTGATTATGTTGAAAAATAGTCGGACAGGATCTCTTGTGCTCCGGCGATGGGACTGCGAGTACACCGAACGGCGGACTGGAAGCGGAGAGGAGCGCGGCGACGGAGCTCGGCAGGAAGTTGACAACGGGAGAAGACGATTACCGACAGTCGGTAATTCAGGGATTGCGGGATAAGGGTCGAAGAGCACAGAGACGCACGGGAGATTCCTCTAATTACATATATACTTACTATATACTACGCTTTTATGGATTTATTTATTTAGATTACAGGATAAACCCTTTTACTACAGATAATAATAAAGATACATCAGTAAATTATGAAAGTGTCTCTACAATGAGAATAATATCACCAGTTCGCATCTTAATATAAAACTAGAGAAAATATATTCCATAATTTCATCTGAACATTAATAATCAACTCACCGCTTATTTGTCTTCCTTTAATTATCCTTTAATTACATATATAGCTATGGATCGAAAACATAAGGAGCATCGAGTGCGCACCGAGCGTGTTTCTGTTGAAATCCACGAAACCTATTCTCGCACTAGTGCGAGAATAGTAATTTTTGTAACTCGTGCATGAAGAGTGCGTAAAACTGCAATTTTCGCACCGAGTGAAGTAAATATAACAACATAGCCGGACAGGATTTTATCTCCGGCGACGGAGCTGCGAGTAAACCGAACGGCGATTTGAAGCGGAGATAAGCGCGGAGACGGAGCTTGGCAAAAACTTCACACCGAGACTCGTTCCCAAAATTGCCAACAGTCGGTCGCTCGAGCAACATTGTCAAGACGCAACAGGAGAGACTCCGTGCATAGTCTCCATTGATCGACAAAAAAAAACTATGATCACTCGATAAGCGCACTGGATCGTTATGTCACGTTTAGCTATTGTTATCCACGCGGTACTATACAATCGCGCATCGATTCGCAGACGTCGGAGGGCCAGCCTTATCGCACAGCCGAAGTAGAATAACGTAGAGCCCGATAAACGAACACGATGAAATATCGGCAAAAAAATATTACTTTTCTATATCCGAGGACACAGATATTTTCGATTCCATTTATCGGAAGATACGCGCGGCAGCCGATCGGCTATATATAGCGTATCACGCACTCTGTGTTTATCCTTTAATTACATATATACCTATACATCGAGCGTAAGGAGCATCGAGTGCGCACCAAGCGCGTTCCAGTTGAAATCCATGAAACCAGCGCAACGCGCGTTTTATTCTTTTTTTTATCATCTCGTTCTTCGTTGAAAAAAAAAGAAAAACAAAAAATTATTTTAAAAAAAAGCAAGAAAAACGAAAACAAACGAACAAAACAAAATAGTAAATTAAAGAATCGCACTATCAGCAGATAGAACACCGGGGAGCGTACGTCAGTACTTTGCAGTGCCAGAATCGTTGATACTCTTTGCGGCTATGTGTACACCGAGCAGCAACGAGAAGCTCGCCGAGGTTCTGCGACTTTTTTTATCGCCTAATTACAACGTCGCATCGCCGACTTATCTCGATCTACTCCTGACACACATTTCGGATAAAACCAATGGATGTAAGACAACGAAATTACGCACGATCATTAGCAATCCGCTCAACGTTCGTATGTTTTGTGGCAACGACGGCACCGCCGCGACTGGACTAACCTCGATCGGAACGGACCGCGGCCACTTGTTCGCGAGCGACGACCCGACCGACCATTTACATTTATTCATGCGACGCACACACGAACGTTAATAAATTCCGCTTCGATTCATTTGCACACTGACGCAATTTCACCCTCCGACGCCGAGCGATCGCGCTCCGAAAATCACTTCGATGCTTCGTCCATTCGAGTTTTCATGACTGGGTGGGGAAATTAATTAATTTTTTTTTTTTTTTTTTTTCAGCCGATCTGCTGGGCGGCGAATACGCAGCGACGTACAGAAACTGGATACAGGAAGCGCTTCAGGTATGGTCCGCAGGGAACAAACCCTGCCAGCCCGTCACAGTCTTCGCCGTCAGACTCGTCGGACTCGCCGCCAGGGACGAGCAACGCTTCTTGACTCTGAGGCACGACAATGTTTTCGACAAGCTATGCAGAGTTCTGGATCTTCGCAGGGACGACTTGTCCGCCTCGGTCAAGATGGCCTACACGACTATGCTGATGGACATCATCGGACATGCGAGCGGGAGGCAATGGGTCAAGGAGATCGGTGAGATATTCGGTTACCAAGCTCTGCTCGTGTCCGTAGAGTCAGATTTTACAAAATTTGTTTGGCATTTTTACACAAAATGTCATTTGCAGTATTTCCGTGGTCTTTTTTATAGTCATTTTTAGATGGAAAAAATGATCTTTTTTTTTGAGAATCTCGCTCGACCTTGAAAAGTCCTCTGGACAACCTTAACATTTTTTTGGTATACATTTTCACACAAAATTTTATGTTCGGTATATCACTGGATGTTTTTTTCCTCACATTTTTTAATGGAAGAGGGATTTTTTTTATTGAGAATTTCGTTTCATGTTGGAAAGTCCTCCGGACGACCTTGAAATTTTATTTTCAATATTAACGAGATTTTTTTTTTTAAAGGTTCGAATAGAAAAAAGTGAAATTCTTGAAATTCTTTTCATTATAAATTTTTAGATAACATTTTATTTTCAGTATTTCCCTGGATTCTTTTTTCAAATTTTTGATTGGAAAAAATTGTTGTTTTTGTTTGAAAATTTCTCTCGACCTTGGAAAGAGGACCTTGAAATTGTATTGTTATTGTTATTGTTGTTGTTGTTAAAAATTTATATTTTTGCCCAAAATGTTATTTTCTCTATTTACCTAGATTTCTCTTTTTCCAAATTTGCCGAATGAAAAAAGTGACGATTTTTTTGTCTTTCTATTCGCAGGTTTGTGGAAGGACATCGTGAAATTCGCCCACCACAATCACACGCTCTACGTGACACGCGAGAGCCAGCGTTTCCTGAACACGTTGCTGCTCGCTGAATCTCAGAATGCCGAAATCTGCGGTGAGATAATATCGGCGATAGCCGAGCCGCTGATGCGAATGACACTGAACGGGCAGACCCAGACGTCGCTCGAGGATCTCTACACGCACCAGAACAAACACCTGTGCAACGCGCTCAACCTCATAACGAGCATTCTCGAGAACACACTTTTCGTATCGCTGGACAACACCATAGCCGATATGTTCGAGAATCTCACGAATCTGGAGTCTCGAGTCAGAGCGCTGTTCGTCGCGTGCGTGAGCACGCAATTCTTTCAGCACATTCACAAACTTTGGATCCTGGTGAACGTAAGACTGCTGAAGCAAGGCTTGAGCAAGGAATCGGACGTCGTCGACAACGATGCGTGGGAGAGATTTCGCGAGGGTCTGTGCTTCGCTCAGACGCTCCTACTCTCGAAGAAGGACCTGATAGAACTCGGAAACACTCACAAGATGTCACTGATATACTGGACGAGGCTTCAGGCGATACACAAGTTCGCGCTACCGGTGGAACACAAATTCGAGCACCAAGTTATCACGCTGCTGGTTAGAGAATAACGACCGTTATCGAGATTTTTTTAAATTACATTTTTTAGTTAAATTATATTTTTGAATTACATTTTTGAATTACATTTTTGAATTACATTTTTGAATTATATTTTTTAATTACAATTTTTTAATTACATTTTTGAATTACAATTTTTAATTAAATGGTTCTGATTTTATGTTTGAATATAAATTTTTGTAATTTTTTTTTTTCGAAGATTGTGTAGCTTTAATTGGATCTGTTCGATCTGCAGATATCGCCGCTGTGCGTTTGCATAAAAGCGAATTACATGAAGGAGCACGATTTCTTCGAGATGTTCGTCGACAAGCTCTTCGACGTAACGTGTCATCCGGTACAGCGAATGAGTTACAACACGAAGACCGTTATGTGCGGCTCGGACGACGTGCCGGTGGAGAAGATTTGCAAAGCCACGATCGACATGGTCATCGAACTGAAAGAAATATTGGATCGGGTAGGAGTGAAACGAGAAAGGGAATTTATTGAACCGCGGCACGGTGAAATGATCGAGGTTCATCTATGTTTTTTATTTTTTTTTTGCAGGATTTGGCAGTGATCGCATTCCAAATGATGTGCCACGTGTTGAAGAATTATATCCCAGGTAAATGTCAGTACTCCGCGGCGCCCGAGCCGGCGATGCCGCAGGATCAGCACATAAGGCCGTCACGAAAATCGATTCTCGACGGCGACCCGATAATCGAAGTTCCCGTTCTGCTCTCAACTTTGCTCAACAGCATCGCTCTGCTGGCCGAGAAATTCAAGTTCAAGTGGAAAGAGTGCGTCGAAACGCTCTGCGTGCTCTTCCTCGCCGAAGGAATTCTCAAGCATCCGGGCGTGCAGCCTAACGTAATAAAACGATTGCAAAATTTCATCGAACCGAATTTTAACACGAAAATATTCCAAGTTCTCATTTAATTTGCGACTTTTTTTTTTATCCCTAGCTTTGCGTTCAAGCGTTGAAACTCTGCAAACTCGCGATCCAAGACTTCATGCCGCCGAATCTCGCGCTACTGATCGACGAAAGCGACAGTCACATGATCGGCATCGGGCCAACCTTCTACAAAAGACTTCACGATCCTAATTGGGAGGTTCGGGACAGTGTGTTCGAAACTTTGAACACCATCGCGGCGATCTCCGAGGACAGTGAGTCAAAAATTGTCTCGGAGATTTGATAATAACCAATCAAATAACTAATTGTTATTAATGAATATTTTTACTGTTAATTAATATTTTTACTGTTGATTAATATTTTTAATGTTGATTAATATTTTTAATGTTGATTAATATTTTTAATGTTGATTAATATTTTTAATGTTGATTAATATTTTTACTGTTGATTAATATTTTTACTGTTGATTAATGTTTTTTCTGTTAATTAAAACTTTTGCTGTTTTTTTATCAGAATATCCTGCATTCCAAGATTTCCTTCTGGTGAACGGATTCCTCCAACTTGCCACGGACATAGCGATAACCGATGGAGAGAGCTACGTTCGAGCCTCGGCTCTGGTGTTCGTATCCACCTGCGTGAGGATAAACAAACTTTGGGACCAAAAATTGTCGCAGCTCGACTTGCCGGTACAAGATGAGCCATCCGAGGATTAAATTTTATTTTCCTAACGCATGCACCTAAAATCCCGCTTTCCGTTCCTGTGAAGTATTTTTTTTTTTTTTTTTACAGTGTACAAATAACTATTGTACCATCGAAAAGCATCAATATAATCCTCGATGTATCTTATTCTCATTCAGGACAAAGCGATCAGTTTGCTGAGGGACGAGAGCGAAGCCATCGTCAGAAGGGAAGCTGTGATGCTGATTAAAGAATTGTATCTCTACAGAAAGTGGCCGTAAGTCATTTTTTTTTCTCTCGACACTCTTAACATCAATTCTCTCGATGTCGAAAGTCGATGAAAATTTCCATAAGCGACAAGCAAAGTTCGAACGATCCAATGACCCAAAATTTTTTTTTCAGGAAATCGACGATCGACGCGATGAACCAGGTGATGGCGGAGGCTGCGGTGCTGGACCTGCACTGGGAGGTGAAAGTGAACGCTCTTCAGTACTGGCGGCACTTCATAACGTCGCACTTCACCGATCAGGGAATGCTGGACGGTTCCTTTCCGAACATGACTTTCTCGAAGGAGCACAGAAAGATCGTGGCCTTGAACGAATGCGAGATAAAACGTCGTTTGAACAAGGCGCTCGACGAATTGGCGAAGCAGAGTTGCCTCGGTGTTCTGATGGTCACTCTCGAGGACGAGAGCGATTTCGAGGTGTCGAAAACATCCGCCGAGATAATCGGCAAGCTCAAGAGTTTTCTTCTCAAGTACAAAGTCAACGAGCCGCAAGCGCCGTTTCCGTCGGCAAAGGACAGCGCGATACTGGACAACACCTACGTCAAAGAACTCTCGAACAATTCGAACGACGACGGGAGCGACGTTCGGGAAAACTCGTCGAGCGTAATCGACGAGATCGCCGACGCCAACGACGCCAATCTGCTGGCGTCGCTCTACAAGGATTCGATGAAGATGGACGGCGAGAAAGACGGCTCGAAGAAGGAAACTCTTCGGTACATCTCGCGCGTCACGAAAGAAGACTTTTTGCGCTCCATCCTGAACAACGATCTCGACGCCTACGTTGAGGAGCGCAAACGATGGCTCAAAACTTACACGAGTAGCTTCGAATCCGTTCTCGAGGACATAATCACCGCGAGCAATTCCAAAGACGTTAACTCGATGGATTGCTACTGATTCGTCGCTCGATAACCGAATGAACGTTAAAACCATACACTGTAAAAAAAAATTGTAAATAAATTTGCAATTTTTTTTTTATCTACCGGTATGGAAGTTTTTATGGATAAATTTACGTACGTTAAATTTAACGGGCAATCATGACGAAAAATTTATATACTTTTTCAATGAAATTAAAGTAAATTATTAAAAATAAAGTATTTCCAATGTTTCTGATAGACCGAACATTAATTTTTTTCGTCACGGTTTTACGTGAAATTTAACGTACTGTAATTTAACAGTTTGTGCATAAAAACTTCTACTCCGATAAATTTCATACGAATTTTTTTTACAGCGTACCTTTCGTCACGGCGATCACACACACGGACACAAAATTACTGATAAGATGAAAGAAACAAATAAGAACACGCGTGTATAAAGTAGGATAGTCTCTTAGTGGATTATATGTTTTACAGATACAAAGTTTATAAAAATCTACAAAAGTACGGACGGTCTGAGATACGACCGTATCAAAATAAACTCGTAAAAAAAAAACCATATACTCTGAAATTAACATTAATTTTGATTAATCTCTGTAGATATGTTACTCATTGCGAACGCAGATGAGTAAAAACTTAGTACTTTTTTTTTCCTCTAAGAGTTGTACCGCTGAATAACTTTCCTCGGTCTTGTCGAACGACGAACGACATTGGTTCTCTGCAAAGTAGATTCTTCGTTCGAAGCCGGCGCGCCGATTGCAGCTGGCACGAAGGAAGCCGATTTCTCGCTATCAACGTTTCTCGATGTGGTCGCTTTTCCGGCCTCGGAGAAATTCTGATGACTTCCTCTCTCGAACCAATGAAAGTTCGCCGTGTCGTCGAGCTGCGAATCTTCGGTGTCCAAACATCTCCAGACGAGTTCGCGACTTTCGGGGTTCATTACGAGAATCGAGTTCTCGTCCACGTAAGGCGGATACGCGACGAAAGTGACCGGCGGCAATTCGTTGTCGCAGGCTGCAGAACCGCCTGGAATAGGCGAAGAATCCTTGTAAAGGGAAATAACATTATCGTGCTCTCGATTTTCATTATTTTCTGGCAGAGCTGTCTCGACCTCGGGAGTTTGCAGATTCTTCGGCTTGTTTCTCGCGCCGACAGATTTCCCAACATTTCCTGCGGATGAACTCCCGGGCATTGCTTCCTCGCTCCCGCTTTCCGTGGAAGAATTCACGTTAATAATTGGAGGTGAATTTTGCGAGACAAACATTTCGGTACCAAAGTTCTGGTAAAAAAGTTTCGTTGTCCCTCGAGCCGCTTTTTTGGCGACTGCCTTATCGGAAACTCTTTCCGAATTCTTCGACTTCTTACTCGCGACTCGCCGTCTTTTGGGCTTTTCCGCAGACGGCACTTTTATTTCTACTTGCTTGCTCGCGCGGTCTGTGCAAGTGTAGATGTTGGGAACGAAGTTCGAATTGCGCTCGGCACAATTTTCGACCCCTTGGTTTATCATCCTCGGTTTCTTGCCGAAGGAATTCAACGTTTCTTCTTTGGTCGCACGGTCCGCGCAAGTGTAGATGTTGGGGACGAAGTGGGAAACGTGCTCCGCACAATTCTCGTCCCCGGCGTTTATTTTCTTCGGTTTCTTCCCCAATGCGCTCGACCTCTCAGCCCTAAATTTGGATAGAGGCGTGATCGTCGCTTCTTCACTCTCGCTGCCCGTGTAAGAGAACACATCGCGAGTGGAGCAGGAACTTTGCTTCGATGAATTGCCATTTCCATCGTTAACGATTTTTCGGGTAGTTTTTTGCTTCGCTCCCCAGACAGTTACAGCTTTAAGATTATCTGATTTCTTCCCCGAGGCCATTGGAGGGGTGATCTTAGCCTCTTCACTCTCGCTGCCCGTGTAAGAAAACACATCCCGACTGGAACCGGATCTTTGCTTCGACAAATTGCCATTTCCATCGTTAACGATTTTGCGAGTCATTTTTTGCTTCGCTGGCCAAACAGTTACAGGTTTAAGATCACTTGTTTTCTTCCCGGAACCAATCGGTTTTTTAGCGCATCCTGAAGACATAGCAGCCATCCTTGCTTCTTCGCTCGGAAAGTAATACAAATACTCGTCGGAACTGAAGAACGAATCGTGCTCGGCATAATCTTCGTTTCCACAGTCCTCATTTTGGAGTTTCTCGGTAATTCGTGGGGTTTGTTCTTCTGACGGCTGCGTCAGTAGGTCTCTCAGTAGTTCGGCGGTTCCTTCGACTGCAGCTTTTTCCGCTTGTGCTCCAGCCTTTTCCGCACACGTCGCGTCAATCTTTTGTCCAGCTCCGTGAGTGCGAGCCAAAAAATCTGCGGATTCGAAATCCCAGTTGGGCTGAGGACCAACTTCTTTTGCACAGTTTTGATTCGCAGGCTTCGCGGTTTCTCTCTCAGTTGACTTATCCGCTACAGTTTTAGGATTCCGTGCTTTTTTCTTTGAAGCTATCGGTCTTTTGGCGCGTCCGGAAGCGGAAGTGTCGATCTTCGCTTCCTTGCTATCGAAGCGAATCGTAGACTCGGCGGAACCAAAGATCGAACTCTGCTCGGCACGATTTCCATTCTCATAGTTCTGATTTTGAAGTTTCTCAGTCCCTGGAGGGGCTTCTTCTTCGGACGGTTCCGTCAGCAGGACCCTCAGCAGTTCGGCAGTTGATTCGACTGCAGTATTTTCTGTTTGGGTTCCAGCATTTTCCGTATGCGTCGCGTTAATCTTTTGTCCATCTCCATCCGAGCAAACCAGAAAATCTGGGGATTCGAAATCCCAGTTGGGCTGAAGACCAGCTTCTTTTGCACAGTTTTGATCCACACCCGTCTTGATTTCTACAATGTATTCTTGCTCAGCTGGTTTATCAGCTACAGACTTTTCCACTTGTGCTCCGGCGTTTTCCGCACACATCGCCTCAATCTTTTGTCCATCTCCATCCGAGCAAGCCAGAAAATCTGGGGATTCGAAATTCCAGTTGGGCTGAAGACCAGCTTCTTTTGCACAGTTTTGATTTGTACCCTTCTCGATCTCTTCAATGCTTTCTTCCTCAGCTGGCTTATCCGCTACAGATTTGTCCGCTTGTGCTCCGGCACTTTCCGCACACATCGCCTTAATCTTTGGTCTTTCTGCGTCCAAGCAACTCGGGAAATCTTCGGATTTGCAATCCCAGTTGGGCCGAGAACCAATTTCTTGTTCACAGTTTTGATCAGCAGGCTTCGTGCTTTCTCGCTTGGCTTCCGCTGCAGTTTCAAGATTCTTGGTTGTTCTCTTTGAAGCGATCGGGTTTTTAGCGTTTACCGAAGGCGCCACGTCGGTCTTCGGTTCCTTGCCGGCGAAGTGAACCGTAGACTCGGCGGAAGCGAAGGTCGAACTGCGCTCGGCATGATTTCCACTCCCATTGTCTTGATTCTGAGTAATCTGAGTCTCTCCGGCAGTTTCTTCTCCAAGCAGGTTCCTCAGCAGTTCGGCAGTTTCTTCGGCGGAATTATCGGCCTCAGTTTTGCTGATGTTTCCTCTCTTCCTGGATACTCTCGGTTCCTTAGCATTTCCTGAAGTCGTCGCGTGGACCTTTGATTTTTTCCTCTCGACATGAGAAAAATATTTGTCGGAACTGAAGATCGAAACGTGCTCGGCACTATTTCCATTCCCATTGTCTTGATTCTGCGTAATTAGAGTCTCTACGGCAGTTTCTTCTTCAAACAGTTTCTTAAGCAGCTCGACAGTTTCGTCAGCAGAATTATCAGCCTCGGTTTCACTGATTTTTTTTTTCTTCTTCGATACTCTTTTTTTCTTAGCAGGTCGTGAAGGCGTCGCATGGATCTTTGATTTGCTGCTCTCCGAGTCAAACAAGGACTGATCAGAACCGATGATTAAACTGTGCTCGGCACTTAGTACAGTAGTCTCAGTCTCTCCAGCAATTTCTTCTTCGCGCTGTTTCTTCTGTAGATCGCCAGAATTATCGGCCTTAGTTTTGCTGATTTTTCCTTTCTTCTTCGATACTCTCGGTTTCTTAGCATTTCCTGAAGTCGTCGCATGGATCTTTGATTTGCTGCTCTCAAAGTCAAACAACAACTGATCAGAACCGATGATTGAACCGTGCTTGGGCCTATGTACAGTAATCTTAGTCTCTCCAGCAGTTTCTTCTTCGCGCTGTTTCTTCTGCAGATCGCCAGAATTATCGCCCTCAGTTTCATTGATTTTTCCTTTCTTCTTCGATACTCTTGGTTTCTTAGCATTTCCTGAAGTCGTTGCATGGATCTTTGATTTGTCGCTTTCCAAGTCAAACAACAACTGATCAGAACTGATGTGTGAACCATGCTCGGCACTGTCTACAGTAATCTTAGTCTCCCCAGCAGTTTCTTCTTCGTGTTGTTTCTTCTGCAGTTCGGCATAGTTATCGGCGTCGGTTTCACTGATTTTTTCTTTCTTCTTCGATACTCTCGGTTTCTTAGCATTTCCTGAAGTCGTCGCATGGATCTTTGATTTGCTGCTCTCCAAGTCAAACAACAACTGATCAGAACCGATGAGTGAACCACGCTCGGCACTGTCTACAATAATCTGAGTCTTCCCAGCAGTTTCTTCTTCGTGCTGTTTCTTCTGCAGTTCGGCATAATTATCAGCCTTGGTTTCACTGATTTTTTCTTTCTTCCAGGATACTCTCGGTTTCTTAGCCTTTCCCATAGTCGGCGCATGGTTCTGTGATTTTTTGCGCTTGAAGTTAAACAAAGACTGTTCGGAACCAAAGATCCCGGTGTCTCCAGTGGTTTCTTCATCGAGTGGTTTCTTCGGCAGTTCCGCAGTTTCTTCAGCAGCCTTATCGGCCTCAAGTTCACCGATTTTTCCTTTCTTCCTGGATACTCTCGATCTCTTAGCGTTTCTCGAAGTCGCATTGATCGTCGCTCCTTTTCCATCGAAGCCCAACAAGTCTTCAGAATCAAAATTCCTGCTCAGCCGAACAGAGTCTTCTCTACCGCAGCTCTGCATTGTACGCTTCTTGGCCTTTGCGCAACCTCCTCCTTTAACTTGCTTCTGCGCTAATTTCGTCAGATCCCGTGCTTTCTTCTGGCCAGCCCTAATTTGTTTTATCTTATCGTTGTACTTCGTGATCTTCGACGCTTCGCTCTCGAACCAGGACAGAGAAACCTGCGACTCCTGGTTCACAGAGTCTACGTTTCCGCTCTCCCTGTTTTCAATGTTCTCCGGTTTAGCGGCTTCTCGCTTCGGACCGTCCGGTTTCTTCCTAGGCGTAGTCAGTATTCTTGCCTTACTCTTCGCAGGACACTTGCTCGGAGACAATCTACGCTTCGCAGTCTCTCCTCTAAGATGTCCAACTTCGCTACCGAGATCTTCGTAACGTTTCCCAAAATTGTCCTCGACCGCATCCATGGGAGTCTCTGACTGAACTTCCGAGCAAAATTTCTGACTGAGATCCAAAATCTCAGACTCCTGGACGCAGGGCTGCGGTTCTTCAAAATTTTGTACTTTTACGCAAGTTTCGATTTGAGGATCTTTGGATTTTTCCACTACGTCTCTCCCAAGATTTCCCGAATCGCCGCAGGTTTGCGATTCTTCGTAGCGGTTCCCAAAATCATCCGCCGCAGTATCCGTACGAGTCTCCAAAAAAACTTTCCTACCAAGATCCAAGATCTTAGACGCAAGGCCGTCCAGGACGCAAGTCTGCAGTTTCTCAGAATTTAGTGATTTTACGCAAGTCTCAGAGGATGCAGATTTTTCGCCTTCCCTCCCAAGATTTTCCGTATCTCCGCTGTGCCCTTCGCCAGGTCCCCAAAAGTTGTCCTTCGCAGTGTCCATGCGAAGCTCGCTCTCGACCTCCAAATCGATTTTCAGTCTAAGATCCAAAATCTTTGACTCTCCGAGCCAAGACTCTCGTTCGAAATTTTGCGCCTCTGCAAAATTGTCATTTTCGCGTTTTTCCCCGATGCATTGATCAAGATCGTCCGTGCAATCATCGTCCGCAACAGCGGCCGGGCCGGATTCTTCGACGACGCGGTCCTTGAAAGCCTTAAAAGCATAATCGACGACGCCGCCATTGTTGTTGTCGTCGCACAGCATATTGGCGGAGTAAGTGTAAAATTGGGCGTGCCTGTTGGGATCGTAGAGCCAAGAGTTGTCGTAGACGATCCCGTTGGGACGATCGAAGGTTCTGATAGCCGCATTGTGAACGCCGATTATCGACAACGACAATTCTTCGGACGTGTGGCGATAAGACTGATGCCGGTGAAGTTCGTTCGGCGTGAGGCACGTCGACTGGCAAACGACGCACTGATAAGTCGGCGAAGCCGCCCCCGGTGTCGGCGAATCCATCGTCGATTATTGGCGGACTATTCGCGAGATTATGCTCGACCGTACACCTCGTGTGACACGAATAAAGGAGAGATTCGCGAAGGTGATGAAGCTTACCGGTGCGGCGGAGCTCGCCGGCTCGCCATCGCTTCGATAAACGAACCGACGCAGGTGGCGATGTTTCTAACGAAGCCGGTACGGGCCGGATGATGTAACATCGATCACGATTTCGCCGGTCGCACTCTGCTCTCTAAAGTTCGTGATGACGTTGAAAATTGATGAGTCCGTAAACACTCTTCACACTGCACGCTGAAACCAGCACCGAGCACGTTCCCTAAGAACAATGGGGCACTTTGAGAGCGTCCGAAGGGATCTCGAGAACGATTCGAAAATTTAAGGCGTCAAACGAGATAACTAACTTATTAAGCCGCGGTACTGGTCAATGATCGAAGTTGATAATTTTTTTTTCTTTTTTTTACAGTTTTTAGCAGCGTATTCCAACTGATGCTATGTGTTGAAGAATTACGTCCGAGGAAAGATTTCGATACTCGGCGGATCTCGAGCAGACGATGCCGGAGGATCCAGCACATAAGGCCGTCGCGAAAATCGATTCTCGACGGCGACCCGATAATCGAAGTTCCCGTTCTGCTTTCGACTTTGATCAACAGCATCGCTTTGATAGCCGAGAAATTCAAATTCGAGTGGAAAGGGTGGGTCGAAACTACTGGCGTGTTTTTCCTCGCTGAAACAATTCTCAGGTATCCGAGCGGACGGTCCAACGTAATAAAATTATTGGAAAATTTCACCGATCCTTTAGCACGAAAGTATTCCAATTTTTTATTTAATCCGCAATATTTTTTTTTCTTTTTTTTCAGTTCCCTAGCTCTGGGGTTTAAGCGTTGAAATTCTGCAAACTTGCAATTTCATGCCAGCGAATCGACGTGACTGCTACTGATTCGTCGCTCGGTAACCTTTTCGAAACTGTTCTCTGCCATTTCCATGTGAGTCTCAGTCTCAACTTCTAAATCGACTTTCAGATCATGATCCAATGTCTTTGAGACCCAAATGTAAAATTGTTGTTGGGAATTTTCTACTTTTACGGGAGGTTCGATCGTCGATGTATTCGTCAATATCTTCATTGTCCGAAACAGCAGCTGCGCCGCATTGTGCGACGACCGGTCCCCAAAAGCAGTGTCAACGACGCCATCATTGTTGTCGTCGCAAAGCATATTAGCAGTGTTGGCGTAAACGGCGGCGTGCCTGTTAGAATCGTGCATCAGAAGTTTGTCGTAGGCGATCCCGTTTCGTAGATCGAAGATTCCGACCCGTCGAATCCGCGGCCACGGCCGAATCGTATTAATAATACGTATATCGCGTGACTAAAATCAGAAAGGCGTATCCCATATCCTTGTACACAGAAGATACGCCCTTACGATTTTGGTCACGCACATGCACATTTTTTTTTTTGCAATCTTGAGGAAGTAGAAAAATCTCAAAAAACCCCTCGCCAATAGTTCGCGTCTCAGAGTTTTGTTTCGTTTGTGTAAACTTAAGAGCCTTATTTAAGTATCTTTTTTTGTCAACTTTGATTTTTATTTTTTGAATCTGCATCGAATATAGCGAAAGAGTATGTCTGCATAAGTTATTTTGATATACAGTGTCACGGTGCGTCTGTGTCCCTAGCTTCTTCCGTAGACACCCGCACCGAGCACAACATTCGCAACAACAATGGGGGCACGTTGAGGAAGTCGAAACGGAACTTGATAAGGATTCAAAAATGTTTGCTACCGCGCATGCGCGGACACTGCGCATGCGCAGGTCGCGTTCCCTCTCAATGCCGGTAAGCGGCCGAGCGTCGCGACGCGCCATCGGTGGCCGCGCCGGTGACTTACGAGCAGTAATAAAAAGGAACACGACCGCCGTGCACTTCGCGCCGCCACTTGGATCGGGCGCGAGTGTTGCCGATTGCGGGAGAAGATTGCTTTTTCAGTATCGCACCGCTCGGCACGCGACAATGTTCTGCAACTGACGGACGGAGTTTCGCCTCGACGACACTCGCGGTAACTCTGCGGTCTGCTAGGGACAGCCGGAAACTCGATTGTCTCTCCTACGTGTGCTCGAGCAGCGTGTATTTAATTTCGTAACTCGATCGAGTCGTGTCCGAGAGAAGAAACACGGAAAACCAGTGATCCGAGTTTCGTTAAGTAATCAACCGTGTTCTAAACGTGACACAGAGTTCCAACGTGCCGTAATAGTACACGAGTTATCCGAGTCGCTCGCGCCGTGTTTCGCGCGGCTCGGAAATACAATGTCATTTTACTTTCGTGAGAAGCCGAGATTCGGCGACAAACTGCGTGGCAAGTCGCGGGACGAGCTGCTGCAGGAGCTCAATCAACAATTCGACGACGGCAAATCGTTCTTCGAGCCCGCACCGACGAGACTCACGAGGGATCCTTTCGAGCGCCACACCGGTTTTTCGAGGGTGAGTTGTGCGACGAAACTTAAGCCCTTGTTAAAATAATACTCGAGCCGATCGGCGTACATAATCGTCGAACGCTCGTCACGCAAACGGACCCGCAACGTTTGTCGAGTGGAAAAAACAACAAAAACATCGTCCGTGCATTAAAACGACTATATCTTCGTGGATAATTGGTTCGAGCGAATCAAAGTCCCGAGGAAATGTTCGCGGCCGGCCGACTCGATAACGCAGCACCGTGTTCCTCGCTGTAATTGTCCTGTGAATGCGTTTATTGTCGTACAAAGCTGTAATCTCAAAAGCCAATTAATAACCGACTCTTCCTGCTTCGACGCGGCTCACGGTCTTCGGGACTTCGAGCCTCGAACGGTTCCGTGTAAAATTTCATTTATCGACACTGGCGAGTTCCAGCTTTAGATCAGACCGGGCATGCCGCGGTCACAAGTGACTCTTTGTTCGCTCGGGCTGCACTTCTCGTCTATCGGTTGTCTCGTTTCTAACGCGGTAACGAGCAGAAACGCGATATTTTCGACTCGTGCTTTCGGACTTGAGGTTTTTTTTTTTATCTTTGCCGCAGTTGTGGAAACTTCGGGGCCATTTTAGAGAGAGCGCAACTTCCGATTCGATCTTTCGTCGCATCCTTTGCGAACGACAACAATGCTCCTCGTTTCCGCGGCTGGAAGCGAAACGTCGTAGAACGATGAAGGATCGCGCTTTTCCGCATCGCGACACTATCGATCCTGCCTTCTGCGTACTCGTTCGACCGGCTTAGGCGCTATAACTGCAAACTCACGTACAGCAAATATATCTATATAGACTGTACACAAAATTCGTATGAAATTTAATGCAATGGTACTGGAAGTTCTTGGGCATAAACTGGTACATTAAATTACATGAACAATTGTGATGAAGGATTAATGTACTATATATTTTTAAATTTTGGAAGTACTTTATTTTTAATACTTTACATTAATTTTACTATAAAAGTACTGTAAATCCAACAGTTTACGTTAATTTCAGCGTAAAAGTCCATCAGTTTTTCATCACAATTGTACATTAAATGCAAGAACTAGTACATTAAATTTAATGTAGTAGTTCTTGCATAAAAACTTCCAGTCCAGTGCATTAAATTCACAATTTTCTTTTAACAGTGCACTGTACAAAAAGTTCGTATGAAATTCAATGTACTGGTACTGGGAGTTTTTATGGATAAACTGGTACATTAAATTTCATGTACAATTGTGATGAAAACTTAATGTACATTACATTTAAAACTTTAGAAATACTTTAGTTTTAATAATTTACTTAAATTTCACTGTAAAAGTCCATTAATTTTTCATCACAATTGTACATTAAATTTAGTCTACAAGTTTTTACATAAAAACTTTCGATCCGATACATTAAATTTACAATTTTTTTAAACAGTGTGTAGATATATCGGGTTGGCAATTTTTGTCTTCGATGTTTTGCGGGTAAGAGGATTATAATTCTGTACTGAAAAAATATTTTTCAAACCGTCGTTCTCACATTTTTTATTTTACCATAACAGTACTTTAAATCCAATAAGTCACTTTCATTTCACTATAAAATTACATCAATTTTTCATCACAATTGTACATTAAATTTAGCCTATAAGTTTTTGCATAAAAACTTCCAGTCCGGTGCATTACATATTTTTTAGAAATTTGACACTGTATACATGTATATCGGGTCGGTAACTTTTATCTTCAATGTTTTGCGCTTGGGATTACAATTCCGGTATGAAAAAATATTTCTCAAACGATCGTTCTCGCTTCGTTTCTCGTACACTTGCGACAATAAAATCGAAGCCTTATTTTTTATTCGTTATTTTTTTTTATAAGAAAATTTCCATCGTTTCTAGCAAAGTCGAACAAAGAGCGATAAAATTGTGCGGGTCTCTCGGGAACGATATAATTTCCGACTCCGTGAAACCCTCGTCCGTATCTCGGGCAATTTTCTACTCGTCGCGAGACGAGAGAATCGAGCAGCAGGCGAGCACGGTTAGCATCGGCAGCGAGAGAAGACCCTCTTCTAATATTCGATGCTTTTTGGGGTGCACCCTCCAGAAGCGGCGGCTCGAGTAATACGCCGTTAAAACTACCCCTACAGAATTGAGTGCCCGAGCGCCTGCACGCCATCCGGTCTCGGTCCCGTGCCCAGTAGCGGCGAAATACGAGAAGGGAGATCGCGGAAGATTACCGACTGCATATTGCCACTGCGGTGCGGAAACTCGCTCGTCAGTCGGACGGCATAAAGGATTCTCGCGCACAGGGGAGCCTCGGAACGTCGAAATTAAACTCTGATGGCTAATGATTCATTAATCATAGATGAATGCGCACCTAATTGCTTGTGATATTTATTTACTGCATGATATTTATTTATTGTCTAAACTTTTTTTTTATTATATGAGTTGATAAAAATCTCTTCGACTGTAAAATAACTATCGGCGAATTCTAAATCTATCGAACTTCAAAACTGTTTTCGTCCTTCCATTGGCTTTTGCTTCGGGCTTTTTATATTAAAAAGAAAAAATTAAGCTCGAACGGCTAATGATTTATTAATCATAGATCAATGCGCACCTAATTGCTTGTCATATTTATTTACTGCAAGATATTTATTCATTGTCTACATTTCTTTTTTTTACTTGGATGAATTGATAAAAATCTCTTCGACTGTAAAATAACTATCGGTGATCGGCGAATTCTAAATCTATCGAACTTCAAAACTGTTTTCGTCCTTCCATTGGCTTTTGCTTCGGGCTTTTTATATTAAAAAGAAAAAATTAAACTCGAACGGCTAATGATTTATTAATCATAGATTAATGCGCACCTAATTGCTTGTCATATTTATTTACTGCAAGATATTTATTCATTGTCTACATTTTTTTTTTTACTTGGATGAATTGATAAAAATCTCTTCGACTGTAAAATAACTATCGGAGATCGGCGAATTCTAAATCTATCGAACTTCAAAACTGTTTTCGTCCGTCCATTGGCTTTTGCTTCGGGCTTTTTATATTAAAAAGAAAAAATTAAACTCGAACGGCTAATGATTTATTAATCATAGATCAATGCGCACCTAATTGCTTGTCATATTTATTTACTGCAAGATATTTATTTATTGTCTACATTTTTTTTTTATTTGGATGAATTGATAAAAATCTCTTCGACTGTAAAATAACTATCGGAGATCGGCGAATTCTAAATCTATCGAACTTCAAAACTGTTTTCGTCCGTCCATTGGCTTTTGCTTCGGGCTTTTTATATTAAAAAGAAAAAATTTAACTCGAACGGCTAATAATTTATTAATCATAGATCAATGCACACTTAATTGCTTGTTATATTTATTTACTGCAAGATATTTAATTGTTGCCTACACTTTTTTTTTTAATTAGATAGATGAATTGATAAAAATCTGCTCGACTGTAAAATAACTATGGGAGATCGGCGAATGACTATCGAACTTCAAAACTATTTTCGTCCGCCCATTGGCTTTCGCTTCGAGCTTTATATATTTTTTTTTATAAAATGTGATCCAAGGTCACTGGCGCTGCTTCTCGTGCCTCCTCGAGGACGCAAACAAGATCGATCAATGATGATTCATGAATTGCACCAGCGATGACAATTATTTATTATTAACACACGGAGACACGATCGGTAATTATGTAGATCATTACTCGTGAGTAGATCATCGCTATATAGTTCGGTGCTCCCCTGTGCTACTTGCTTCTGCCAAACCGAGAAGCAGGACACATTTCGTTATACGCGCTTGCACACATATATTCGATTCGGAAATTCTCGGGCGCCGCATAACGACCGTGGAATCTCGTATTATCATTATCATGATTTTTATTTATTTATTCATTCATTTAATATATACATATCGGCCAAAACAATTGTAATGGTGGAAGAGTCATATAATCAGAATTATTATTATAATTATTTATTTATTTATTTTCAACCCTTTTCCAGGACGATATGTACATAATGTTCAAACATTATAATGGCACTTAGTTAGTTTGAACTTAACATCAAACTTAAGCGCGAAATCAAGTTCGATCTTAAATTCGAACTAACGTCTTAAAATTCGACCCTCAGAAGACTCGTTGAATCATGAATACCGTTTATAACATCATAACATATAGTACATAGTATTATCACTACTATAAAGAATCTTACGTTAGAAGATAATAAATAGATAATGGGGAAGAATAGAATATTATTATTATTATCATCATAATTATTATAATTATTATTATCATTTTCATTATTATTATTATAGCATGGAATCGGAAGGGGTGTTTGGTGGGAGGGGGGCGAATATATTTCCGAGGCGAACGGCACTCGGTTCTCACCGGAAAGAGGCCACACGAAGGCACTTCGTGAGCGAGCAAAAATAGTGGGCTTAAAAAGTGGAGCGGCAAATAATATTTTCACATTCTCGAGGCGAAAAAACAAACAAAAAAATTAAGAAAAAAAAACCATACAAAAAATATCTCTCACATTCCCCAGTCTATTAAATACCCGAAACAAATGAATCTTTATCCGACGCAAAATCGAATAAAATTTCGCGCTACCGCTTATGTAATTTTTCCGCAAAGTTTACCCGACGAGGGGTCATTGAACTCGACATATCTTTCTTTGCATCGACGTATTTTATCAGTTAGTTTATAAACTCGCGATTCGCCCACGATTTTGTATAGCGTTATAGATAGATGTATTTTTGTATATATATATATATGTATATATATATTCATATATATATATATATATATATATATATATATATATATTCATATATATATATATATATATATATATGTATATATATATATCCCGTGTATATGCGACTGCAAGAGGGTTGGTCGGCAAACGCTCGGGCGGCATTTCTCTCCTCCTACTTGCTGCCTCTCGGCTTCTGTTGCTGTGGACCGAAGAAGAAGAGGAACGTGGAATAGAGGAAGGTTCTCGGCGTCGACTGCTCTCTCCCTCTCCCCCCCCCCCCTCCCCGCCCCTCGTCGCTCTTCTTCCCTCTCACCGAGAGTCGGAACTCTCGAAATAGCAACCATTGATCCTCTCTTCTTCGGGTACCATTACCCCGTCGCGAGCACGAAGTGTTCGATACGAAATAATCTCGACATATGTCTCTCTCGACTTAAAATTCCATGGACTTTGTGTGCCAAAAAAAAGCAGAAAAAAATTGATGAAATGTTCTATGGACACATAATGTCCAAAACCAAAATCACATTTGAGTTTTGAAGAAAAAAAAATTCAATCGTAACTTGTATTTTTTTGCTTCCTCATAGTGGACCTTTGTTTTTTTTTTTTTTTTTTTTTTTGAAAACGTGTTCAGAATGTTCCAAGACATAGAAAAATCACATTTGGAAAAAATGTCTTGTTAATAAATGTGAAAATATGAAAATTGCATTCATCAACTTTTATGAGGAATCGATATGAAAATTTCAATTTTCAACTTTTTTCATTAGGACATATATATATGTTAAAAAAAAAAAAAAAAAAAAAGTCGTCGCACCCAATTTTCGCGTGTCCGAGCCCGATAGCCCGGACTTACCTCCGACCTCGGGGAAATTCCGTTTGCCATTTATATATATTTTTCTCCCTATACCGTAGGGACTTGGCGGTAGCGACGTTCAGACGGAAATGAGCCGAGAAAGCAATGTTCCTGAGTGATCTGACCTTTCCGAGCTATTTTTAAATCGTCCCACTGTTCCTAACTCGCGCAGCAGTAATTATCGCTCCGACGGAGGACTATTTTTGGCCTCGTAGTCGATTTGATACCGGGGATATGCAGACTGTCACGAATTATAGTCTGCAGGATATACATACACATATATATATATACACACACATATGTGTATATATATATATATATATATATATATATATATATATATATATATTTCGAGCTTCGAGACGACAGGACAATGACCCTGGATCGTCTGGAACATCCTGCCGATGAAAAGGCCTTTTTCCCCTTCGAGCCATTTTTACACGTCATATGTACTCTATCCCCCGTCCGGCTCTCTCACGCCGTGTCAATATTAACTCGAGACCGCGAGATTGAAGGGGCTGGACCAAACACTTCGATTTTATAGCACCCTCTTTCTCTTATCCTCTCCGGATGGCTCTTCTCATCTGTAACGATTTTTTTTATTATTATTATAACAACATTATTATTATTACATTATTAGATGGCGGCTCGCGCGCTCGTCTTGAGTGTCTCCAAAACTTACTTAGAATAGGGACTTAGAATAATCAAGATCTGGGGCGGGGCCTGAAGGGACATAGCATTTTCCGTAAATTAATTATAAACGAAATTAGAGTGACACGTCAGTCCCCTCTCGGTCAACTCCTGACTCCTTCATTCCCACCTCTTTAAAAGTAATATTTCACCTTCAATTCACTATTCAACTTGGGATATTTCAGCCCCCTGTTTCATTTGACCCCGACCAAGGTGTTTCATTTGGCTCCGGTTAAAGTGTTTCATTTGACCCCGACCAAGGTGTTTCATTTTACCCCGAGTAAAATGTTTATTTTTACCCCGGTTACAGTGTTTAATATCTCCGCACTCAAAGTGTCTCATTTTATCTTGGGCAAAGTGTTTCATTTGACCCCTGCCTTCTCGATTCTTGAACGGCGGCGGCGGAGAAATCTTTTTATATTGTAGACATTATTATTATTATTATTATTATTATTATTATTAATTGTTAATTGAAATTTGAGTGAATAATAGGTATCGAGGCTAAGAGTCCAGTTAGTGAATAGGACAGTTATTATCTTGGCTATGGAACGAAGCATGCACGTTGCCATTAACAAGTGGTTTCTAATTACGTCGAGAGCCGTGCGGCAGCAGCGAGCGAGCATCTTTGTTCGTCTACCAGCTGATTGCGAGAGCCGAACGACGAGTCTCACAGCGGAGATGCGAGAAACGATTGTACGTGCCGATGAGAGGTTTTTTCTTCTCAGTTTTTACAATATTATCTCACGTTGCAATAACATCGAGAGTGCGGTGTTACGTGGGTTACCGCGGTCGGTAACGGTGTGAGAAGCTTGGGCGAAGATTTCCTCGGGCAATTTGGCAATTGTCTAGGAGGCTCGCGTGCGATAATGCGCACGGGTAATAATACACGGTACTCACCTGTTGATCTCTTCTC